>OY992883.1:79527394-79837241 GCA_963921405.1 Cepaea hortensis
GTGAGAACAAGGACAGGCTTTTGTACAGGGGAAAAAAAAACATATCCATACCGTACGAAAATGACAAATAAATATAATGAGGAATATCAAGATAGAAGGATATTATTATCAGCAAGGGCTCTGCCAACTGTTGTTCTCGACCATTCATCTCCACCGATCTCGATCCTTGGTGTTGTGGATCAATTCCACTGATGATATTTCTCAATGCCGCCGTTCCAGTCCATCCATCCAGCATAATTTCTCTCGGTCTGTCTCTGCTTCTTCCACCGCTAATCTTTCCTGTCGTCGTGATAGTTTCCAGTGTCCTACTTCAGAGGCTGTAGAATTGAGAAATTAGACTTATGTGTGGGGAAATACTAGATACCAGAGTCATATAACGACCGCGAAATAATAATGTACTTAAGAAACAGAAGAAATGAAAATAATAAATGCAGATTTAAATAACAGCATAACCAGAGCTGCTAAGGTCAGCGCATACGAAATATACACAGAAGTTAATACAGAAGTCGGAAATCAGATAAGGGAGCATAACAGACTATATTTAGATAACAGGAGAGGCAGAAGTAGTATCGAAGAAAAACCCCAAGGAAACGAAGAGGAAATACATAATCAACAAAGTGAAAAGCTTGAAAATAGCACTGGGAAAGATCTTACCAATGTTAAAGATCAAATGAACAGATATTTTGACTACTTTGAGAAAATTCTTCATAGACACACAAAAGACCCTTCTGACATCCAAAATACAGAAAGGGAGCTGGAAAACAACGATGAGAAACCGATCGATGAAATAATTAGAAACACTATCAATATTTTGAAGGCTCGAAAAGCTGCTGGTCAAGATGGTAATACCAGCAATGCCAGTATAAATGTCCTCAACTGAATTACTGCACACATTATTTAGCAGTGTCTATGAGATCAAAGAAATACCAGCAACCTGGAGAGAAGGATATCTGGTGAAGCTGCCAAAGAATGTAGACTTGCAGGAGTGTGAAAATATAGAGGAATATTGCCATCGTCAATTCCTTGGAGAAATATTACGCAGAATCACTCTGGAGAAATGAAGAAATCTCACTGACAAACAGCTAGAGGATAAACACACAATCTTCTTACCAAACAGATAGTCACATTGCACACGGTAATAGAGCAATGTGTTGAATTGAAAAACACAACTGCGGGCGATTCGACAGCAGACAGCCCTGTGTTGGTTTTTACAAAATGGTATGAGTGCCGATAGTTCAGAAAGCAATGGCAAACTACTGAACGTAAACGTGCAAAGAAATTATAAACAGCCATAAATTATGGGGTTGACCTGCGACGTCCTGTAAAGGATATGCAACTAACTAACTTTAGAGTGGATTTCTGGAATATAGAAACGCATTTGACAGTATTGCAAAATACGCATTAGAAATTGACGAGGCAATATTGCACCCAACATAAAATCATTAACTGAAGAAAAGCGACGTAAAAAGGCATGAATTGCAGAGCTCTTCATTATATAATACTAAAAGACACATTTCAAATAGGAACAGAGTTAGAAAGGTTTGCCTTTTGCCACCTTTATTATTCTCACTGATTATAGACTGGATTTTTAAAACAGCAAGAACTATCATCAGAAATGGAATTCGAATGACTCTAACAGAACAGCGTGATGATCTGCTCTTTGCTGACACCATTGCCCTCTTGTCTCACAACGAAATCAGATGCACGATAAATTAAGCACACTTGATGGTATGTTACACCAATTAGGTGTACAAATGCATAGCGGAAGGGAAAGAAATTGATAATGAGGATACATCAAGCAAATGATAACCCGATCTTCTTTGGTGAAACCTAACTTTACAATATAGATGCATCATGTCGTGTCCTCCTTTAAAGTGTCGTCCCTGGAGTGAAGAGAGTCGGCACCCACATTATAATATTTTGTTCCTCTCAATATTCTGGAGAATCCACCAGCTTCCGTCCAACACACTCCACCAGCCTATGGACACCTTTTCCTATCACTCTCTCACTGTCGTACTATGCCCCCTTCTCATACTTCCACAACGCAACATACTCAACAACTCTTGCTTCTAGAAATTAATAAAGAGTAATTTATTAAAATAAAAGTGTAACGTATATGAGACGTGTATGTGAAGAAAATGTGTGACGTGTTCTATAAAGTGTGTAGACTCTGACTCTCAGACAGCAACCCAGTCAGCTGATCCCAGCAAAGATAGACCACAGCACGTTACGTCAGAACATGTACTTCTCACCCGTTGCCGAAACCATCTTGCCGGATACTGCTTTGCCTCTGTAGACCTCTGGTAATCCAATTTCATGAACATCCGAAATAGACACCGGTGGTATTAACAGTTAATCATGGACCGGTTGCACTCTACAAAATGTCCGTTCCTAACGTTCCTTAACAAACTGCACAAGTCTTTTGTAGTGTGTACGCAGTTAGTTAGTTAGTTAGTTAGTCGACAGATCATCCTCGTTGCACATCGAACCATTCAGTCCATAAGTGCTAATTTCTAATGTTAATTGTTGCTGTACTAACACTAGGTACTCTTAGCCGGTTCTCGGTTCGTTACTACTGTCTAATGCTGTGTGGTGCATCAGTATGCATCACTCTCTTTGATGAATCAATTTCCTTCTAGCGTAAGTTATGTTCTGTATGCAACTCTAGTGACTCTTGAACTGGTGTTCTTCTCTTTTGGATTTGATTTTTTCCCAAAAACTTGTTGAGTTTCCTTGGATCTGGTAGGGAACCTAGGATAGAAACAACACATCTGGTGATAGTACTAGTCACTGATCCTTTCGGCTGAGTGTAAGCCTATCACCTTGCTTAATGATCTTTAGCTAACTAGAATTAGTCATAGAGCAGATTAGCTACCCACCTAGAGCCGAATCAGGCTATGACAAAGAAAAAAATCAGCAAACAGAATGCGGAACCCCGCCCACCAGGGACACCTACGGGAAGATCCCAATTATCCCTCATTACTAAATTCTCAACTAGTAAAGCTTATCAACACTTCACTAATCTATTCTTAACTAGCAGAGTTAATATCACTATTCTACTCTAACTAGTTTCCACTAACAGTGCTAATCATCACACTATAGTTTAACAAGGCCACAGTCTATATTAATTAGAACTAATAGACTATATTGACTACCTTATGTAAAAACCGCCTCATTCCCGGGATGGCTACTACACTTTGCCATAACGGCACATGCTAGTTAATCTTAAATTAATCTAACACTGTAGAGCTCTCCCACAAACACGTCCATCATAATCCACGGTTCTTGGTCAACTCCCCCCTAGTTGATCCCAACTCGGGTTTATATGGCAAACTACCAAAGTTGGCCACGTGACGTTCTCCTTTATTCCCCCACACAGGTGGCACAGTGGCAGATCATCTCCTGTCAGGGATCCATCCTCCCTGGCTCCATTAATGTTAGATTTGTCATCACTGGTTGTGACATCCAAAACAATCTAGAGAGTTACTGTACAGTTCCAACAAAGAGTTTTTCCCAACACGCTGTCAATCTTCTCGAGGTTCCGGAAACAAGACTTGACAGATGTACTGTTTCCTGTCTCTCGCTGCCAATTCCTGTTTGTCTCTGACTGTTGACAAACTGTCAAGCTTCTGTTCAGTGGTGACAATCCCAGCAGCCATTTCGCCTGATGTCCGGAACTATAACTGACAGACAGGGCTGTTCCATGTACTGAGCCGGGCAAGGCTATGTGATTCTAAATGTTTATAAACTGCCAACGCATTGTATCCCTTCCTTCTCACTCACCACCAAATGTGTTTATGGGCTGACACGATGTAACCTGTGCAGCTGTGTTTACTCTGTTAGTACGACTGTTGTGGCCTAGAAAATATACGCCAAGCAAACGTCGGTATTATTATCTGGTTAACTCATGGCGAGCTCGTGACATAGGCCCCCTCTTAAGAGAGTAGTCCATCTCACTCTTCTCCACCATGAGTTAAATCCAGATGATTCATTCCTCTTCTTCAGGAGCTGGGTGTCTTGACAAGAAATCCGCTCCAACATTTTCCTTCCCAGGAATGTACTCTACTGTGAAATTATACGGTTGAAGTAACAACGACCACCGCATCAAACGTGCGTTGAGCTTCTGAGAAGTAGCCAGGAACATCAGGGGCTGATGATCCGACTGGACCCGAAACTTAACTCCATACAAATATGGCTGAAATTTTTGCACTGCCCATACGAGGGACAAGCATTCTCTCTCGACGGTTGAATAATTCCTCTCCGCCTGTAGAAGTTTCTTACTTGCGTATGCCACAGGTTTCAAAACCGAAGCATCGTCTTTTCCTTCCTGTAACAAAGCGGCTCCAATTCCAATCGCACTTGCATCCGTTCTCAACACAAATGGTTTGGAAAGGTCAGGGAGCTGTAATACAGGTTTGCTGACCAAGGCCTCCTTTAACTGACTATAGGCATTCTCACATTCTGGTGTCCAATTGATTTGGTCCGGGAATCCCTTTTTCAAGGTTTCCGTCAACGGAGCTCCCAGTTCAGTGAAATGTGGGATAAATTTGTGATAGAACCCACACAACGAGAGAAAAGATCGCACATCCTTCTTCGTTTTAGGTCTTGGTGCATTTCTGATTTTCTCCAGGTTCTTCTCTTCTGGAACAATGTGTCCTGGAGTGATGGTGTGACCTAGAAATTCCAGAGTCTGGTAACCAATCATGCACTTGGTTGGACGAGCAGTAAGCCCTGCTTCCTTGAGTCTATTAAACACTCTCTCCAAGGATTGTAAGTGGTCATCCAAGCTGTCACTGGAAATCAGAATATCATCCATGAATGAGATGATGGATGGATCCTGTAACGGATCTAGTAAAGTCCTCATCATGCGTGTAAACACACTAGGTGCATTGCTGAGACCAAAGGGCATGACCTTGAATTCGTAGTGTCCACTGGGTGTACTGAAAGCTAACAGTGGTCGAATCTCCGGTTTGACTGGTATCTGATAATACCCCCGACTCAGATCCACCTTTGAAAAGTACCGAGCCTTATGGAGCCTAGCGAATAACTGAGTTGGATTCGGCAAAGGTTCCACCTGAAACTGTGTATGACTGTTCAGAAGTCGGTAATCTATACACAACCTGTGTTATCCACTTGGTTTGCGTAACAAAACTACCCCCGCATTGTATGGGGATGTGGATGGTGCAATCACGTCATCCTCCAGCAGTTTTTTTATTTCCTCCTCCAGGGCCTTTTCTTTAGAGAATGGCACTGGGTAAACCTTTTGGCGAACAGGCTCCTGTGTGGTCAAAGTCATCTCGAACTCAACCAACCTCGTTCGTCCTGGTTTATCAGTCAGTATCTCCTTATGAGACTTGAGAACCTGGGTTATCCTTTCCCTCTCCTGGGAGGTCAGATCAGGGTTCACTTTCACATCCCTATAGGTTTCCTGGTGTACTGAGGGATATTCCCTGCCCTCGCTGGTTCCCACTTCTGTCTCCACTGCAACTGCCATTGCCATGAGGTGAGCTGCCTTGTCTCCGGGTCTCTCTTCGTATTTCCGCAAGAGATTGATATGGAAAATCTTCGACTTTCCCCGGATCCGGATCTGATAGTTGGTTCTGGATATCACCCTTTCCACGGGAAATGGTCCTTGCCAACCTATCTCCAGTTTGTTGTTTCCCGTTGGGAGTAGCAACAAGACTTTATCTCCTACCTCTAGAGATCTTTCTTTAGACCTACGGTTGTAGTAAGCCGCATGTCTTTTCCTGGCCTTTTTCAAGTTTTGATTTGCCAGAGTCCATCTCTTGTGGAGTTTTTCTTTCAGTTCCTCCACGTATTGATAGGATGAGATCACTTCTTCTGACGTCCCCTCTTCAGTCCAACTCCTCAACATGGCTTCCAACGGTCCTTTGATTGGACGACCAAACAGCAACGTAGCGGGTGGTAGTCCTGTTGAGCCATGAGGAACTTCCCGATAGGCAAAGAGTGCTGCTGGGATATATTCATCCCACCTATCAGGTTTTTCCTGCGCTAGTTTCCTGAGCATTGTCATCAACGTGCCGTTGAAACGCTCCACTTGTCCATTGGCTTGAGGGTGGTAAGGGCTGGTATGTATGTGGTTAGAGTGAAACACCCTAAATACCTCCTCCATGAGTTTTCCACAAAACTGAGATCCATTGTCCGTCAGAATTTGATCCGGAAAGCCTAATCTGGTAAAGGCCTCCATCAGTGCGTCCGCCACTCTTTTCGAGTCAATCGTGGTCAACGGTATAGCTTCACCCCACATTGTACAGCAATCCACCATTGTGAGTATATACATGTTCCTCTTCCTAGTCCTGGGAAGTGGACCCACGATATCGATGGCTACCCTCTCGAAAGGAGAGTTCATGATGGGCATCTCACCCAACATCACCGGTGCTGTCCAGTGTTTCGGTGCCACCCTCTGGCACTCAGGGCATGACTTCACATACCGACGCACATCATCTGTCATTCCCGGCCAATAGTAGTGGCAGGAAATCCGCTGCATGGTGGCGGCAATACCCATGTGTCCACTAAAGGAGATGGTATGCCCCATATGAAGAATCTGGGACCGATGAGCTTTCGGGACGACCAACTGACCGTATAGGTTGTCTCCCCTTCCTGCTCTCCTGTAGAGTATCCTATTCTTCATGTAGTACTGCCCCCGTCCTGGTGGATCAGCACTTTTCTGCAGCTTTTTGTAGCAAGGACGTAAAGTATCATCCTCACTCTGGGCAGTTCGTAGCTCCCCCGGCATTGGGTTAGTCACAATTGCGTCTGCCTCTTCCGTTTTCGTCTGAGAGCGAGTCTGCATTGCTCCCATATGAATTGGCTCCCTGGGCATTCCCAGAAAGACATACCGGCAACCTAGGATGACTGGAAAAATGGGATCGGTCAATACAGCGGCCTTGATGGTGCCGGTGACGTACCTTGACCGAATCTCCACATTAGCAATGGGCAACTTCATGGTTACAGCACTCTTCTGTGCAGGCTGTATGTCCAATGTTTCACCTGTGAATTGTTCTGGATGTACCAGATCCGCAGAAATCACGGCCTCCCCGTCCAGTCCTGTGTCGTATAAACACTCCACTTGACGACCGTTAACCTCTACCAATTCCACTACAGGTGGTTTTTCCTGGTCTGGAGTCTCTTCCTCGGCCTCGACCTGTTCGGTGGGCTCCACCTTAGGTTTTCCTGAGCACACGACGAATTGAGTGTCTCCTGACTTTCCCCTGCAGTCAATAGCATTGTGCGTGTTTGACTTGCATTGGTTGCACCATTTCCCTGTCCTAGATTTTCTATTGTCGGACTTGAGTGAGCTCTCCTGGTGGCGAGCTTCCTTGTTGACCTTGGCATTTTCCGTGACAACCTCCTTGGAAGTCACTTGACATGCTGCGAAGTGAGGGTTCTTAGCCTTCGATTTGCAGTCCCTCGTATTGTGAGAGGGTGACTTACAAATTGAACACCACTTCTCCGACCATGGTCGTTTTGGTGTAGAGCTTGAAGTGCTCTTGCTTCCCTCCTTCTTCTTCTCTGAACTATCCTCTGATTTTTGCACATAAGGTTCCCACTTTTTTGTTCCTGAGTTTTTGGTTTTCTTCTTGTCATGTTTCTCTTGACTTTTGGTGTTGGTGGAAAGGTTTTCCCCTGCCTCCCCATGTACCTCGACGAACCGTTCTGCTAATTTAGTCACGAGGTCAATACGTTCCGCTCCTTGTTCTCCCAGGAACGTCCTGAGAGGTTTAGACATTTGCTTCTTCAGCTGGTCGACCACCATGAGCTCTTCCAGACTCTCATAGTCATGTGCGAACCCAGCCAAATCCATCCACTTGTGGAGATAAGATTTTAGACGCAAACTGTAGGCGGCAAACGACTCCCCCGGTTCTCGTTTCGCTGCTCGAAATTTTTTCCGGTAGGTATGTGACGTAACCTCGAATCGTTTCCGCAGAGCCGTCTTTAACTCGTCATAATTGTTCTCATGTCCTGGTGGCAGGCGAGTATAAACCTCGTAACCGGTCCCGCGTAATCCCTGGGATAGCTTAAGATTCCATTTGTTACGCTCCAGACCCATAGCAACTGACATAGCCTCGAAGCGTTGAAGGTACTGGTCAATCATCTCTTTGTCCTCCTCGTAGACCGCCAAAGGAAACTTCATGGCCTGGTACCCATGTCCACCTACTGGTGTTGAGCCTGGGATGGAGGAACCTCCAACTGCTCCCTCAGTTTCTCCATTAGATTGACTCTTGAGCTCGAGTTCCCGCATCCGGTACTCGTGCTCCCTCTTCTGTGCTTCTTGTTCAGCTTCTAATTTCCTAGCTGCTTGTTCAGCTTCAAATTTCCTAGCTGCTTGCTCAGCTTCCAATTTCCTAGCTGCTTGCTCAGCTTCCAATTTCTTAGCTGCTTGTTCAGCTTCCAATTTCTTAGCTGCTTGTTCAGCTTCCAATTTCTTAGCTGCTTGCTCAGCTTCCAATTTCTTAGCTGCTTGCTCAGCTTCCAATTTCTTAGCTGCTTGTTCCAACTCCATCCTTCTCAATTCCAGCTCGGCCTTTCGATCTTCCCTTTCCGCTTGACGATACTCTCTCTCCACTTCCTGTATGTAATCCGTTAGAGAAGACCCAGCCAATCCCATTTCTTCCCCCCTTGCCTTTAATTCTAACGTGCTAAGTTTAGGGGTGGCCATTATACAGAGAGGTAAGCTAGCAGGTCGAGTACAATATAACTGCAAATTACTATATCGATATATGAACAAGTACTATAAATCTAGATATTACCACACACAGTACATTCACTCAGTGACAAGAGTAGAATCAGGACCACAGACCTATGCAGACGTGTGAAGTGTGAACAGGTAAGATATTAGTCCTAACCCCTATCCACATTCACTCTAGCTGGATTCTCCAAACTGATATCTCCCTCTTATAACTAAGGATCCCGTGTCAAAAGACCCCGTTGTCAGAAGATCCCACTGTCAAAGGTTCCTGCTTGCAGGAGATCTCGCTGTCCAAGGATTCCGTTTACGGGAGATCCCGCTGTCCAAGGATCCCGTTTACGAGAGATCTCGCTGTCCAAAGATCACGTTTACGATAGATCCCGCTGTCCAAAGATCACGTTTACGAGAGATCCCGCTGTCCAAAGATCCCGTTATCGAGCCCCCAATAATGTCGTGTCCTCCTTTAAAGTGTCGTCCCTGGAGTGAAGAGAGTCGGCACCCACATTATAATATTTTGTTCCTCTCAATATTCTGGAGAATCCACCAGCTTCCGTCCAACACACTCCACCAGCCTATGGACACCTTTTCCTATCACTCTCTCACTGTCGTACTATGCCCCCTTCTCATACTTCCACAACGCAACATACTCAACAACTCTTGCTTCTAGAAATTAATAAAGAGTAATTTATTAAAATAAAAGTGTAACGTATATGAGACGTGTATGTGAAGAAAATGTGTGACGTGTTCTATAAAGTGTGTGGACTCTGACTCTCAGACAGCAACCCAGTCAGCTGATCCCAGCAAAGATAGACCACAGCACGTTACGTCAGAACATGTACTTCTCACCCGTTGCCGAAACCATCTTGCCGGATACTGCTTTGCCTCTGTAGACCTCTGGTAATCCAATTTCATGAACATCCGAAATAGACACCGGTGGTATTAACAGTTAATCATGGACCGGTTGCACTCTACAAAATGTCCGTTCCTAACGTTCCTTAACAAACTGCACAAGTCTTTTGTAGTGTGTACGCAGTTAGTTAGTTAGTTAGTTAGTCGACAGATCATCCTCGTTGCACATCGAACCATTCAGTCCATAAGTGCTAATTTCTAATGTTAATTGTTGCTGTACTAACACTAGGTACTCTTAGCCGGTTCTCGGTTCGTTACTACTGTCTAATGCTGTGTGGTGCATCAGTATGCATCACTCTCTTTGATGAATCAATTTCCTTCTAGCGTAAGTTATGTTCTGTATGCAACTCTAGTGACTCTTGAACTGGTGTTCTTCCCTTTTGGATTTGATTTTTTCCCAAAAACTTGTTGAGTTTCCTTGGATCTGGTAGGGAACCTAGGATAGAAACAACACATCTGGTGATAGTACTAGTCACTGATCCTTTCGGCTGAGTGTAAGCCTATCGCCTTGCTTAATGATCTTTAGCTAACTAGAATTAGTCATAGAGCAGATTAGCTACCCACCTAGAGCCGAATCAGGCTATGACAAAGAAAAAAATCAGCAAACAGAATGCGGAACCCCGCCCACCAGGGACACCTACGGGAAGATCCCAATTATCCCTCATTACTAAATTCTCAACTAGTAAAGCTTATCAACACTTCACTAATCTATTCTTAACTAGCAGAGTTAATATCACTATTCTACTCTAACTAGTTTCCACTAACAGTGCTAATCATCACACTATAGTTTAACAAGGCCACAGTCTATATTAATTAGAACTAATAGACTATATTGACTACCTTATGTAAAAACCGCCTCATTCCCGGGATGGCTACTACACTTTGCCATAACGGCACATGCTAGTTAATCTTAAATTAATCTAACACTGTAGAGCTCTCCCACAAACACGTCCATCATAATCCACGGTTCTTGGTCAACTCCCCCCTAGTTGATCCCAACTCGGGTTTATATGGCAAACTACCAAAGTTGGCCACGTGACGTTCTCCTTTATTCCCCCACACAGGTGGCACAGTGGCAGATCATCTCCTGTCAGGGATCCATCCTCCCTGGCTCCATTAATGTTAGATTTGTCATCACTGGTTGTGACATCCAAAACAATCTAGAGAGTTACTGTACAGTTCCAACAAAGAGTTTTTCCCAACACGCTGTCAATCTTCTCGAGGTTCCGGAAACAAGACTTGACAGATGTACTGTTTCCTGTCTCTCGCTGCCAATTCCGGTTTGTCTCTGACTGTTGACAAACTGTCAAGCTTCTGTTCAGTGGTGACAATCCCAGCAGCCATTTCGCCTGATGTCCGGAACTATAACTGACAGACAGGGCTGTTCCATGTACTGAGCCGGGCAAGGCTATGTGATTCTAAATGTTTATAAACTGCCAACGCATTGTATCCCTTCCTTCTCACTCACCACCAAATGTGTTTATGGGCTGACACGATGTAACCTGTGCAGCTGTGTTTACTCTGTTAGTACGACTGTTGTGGCCTAGAAAATATACGCCAAGCAAACGTCGGTATTATTATCTGGTTAACTCATGGCGAGCTCGTGACACATCACCTAGTTAGGTATCACCGTGTCAGGTCTTAGCCAGATATGACTGAGCTACCGTATGACAGTAGACAATACTACCTGATTTATTTAGCGCCAAAATTTGGTCGGCGCTTATCAAACCCGTTATCCCACATTGTGCTAACGGCTACAGGTGGAGAAGCGCAAATAAGATGATACAAGCCTTATCCTGGTGAGAGGAAATTCAGCCTACAGAGTAAATGTCGTGGCAGGGCAGATCAGGCCCTAAGCCTTGGTTGGCAACTGGTCTAGGTTCGAAGCTCCAACTTGCGGACAGTTAGAGCATTGCTTTGCTGACTAGCAGCTTCTGCAGCTTGTCTTGTTCCAGATGTATTGATGTTACCTTTCCTCTGGAGTAAACTAGGCAGGCCGAGAGAGGGATTATGCTGCATGGGCAACACATGGTCTCCACAATTCAGCCCAGGCTTTGTGCTATGGAGAGGTATAGCTCCATCCCTGTTCTTTACCGGTCTCAGAGAGTAGCAGTTACCGGTTATTGTCACGGAATTACTGGAAAAATCGACCAGCATGATGAAAGGCCCAGGACAGTCGAGTGTATTTGATGTGAGAAAATATGTTCCCTGATAAAACGACGAACAGGGTTCTTTGAGATTCTCCCTGGATCAATAGAGATTCGTCGGCATGTTGTTTTACCCAGATCGGAGGGGGGGGGGGGGAAGGAGTGCCGTGTTAACTTGGATGTCGGCCAAGCGAGTGACGTCATACAGACCATATTTTCGGCAGTCTGGTTATACAAGAAAATTTCTGATCAGTGTGTAGGATGGACCACTAATAAAGGGAGTGTTTGTTTGTTCCAAGTTCTAATTGAGAAGAGGATTCACAGTGTCCCGTGTTGTTTGAAAACGACGGACATTTGTTCATGTGTGAATTGTGAATTCCGACTCTGAACAGGAATAACTAGCATAAGGTAGTCTATGGATAGATAGAGTTTAGGATGTGAACATAGTGATAGATAGTGTGAAAGTCTTCTGGGAGCGTCGGCCGCAGCTGGCTGATGCGTAGCTTAAACGAGGCCGAGTGATATATCATTTCACTCGGCAGGTTAAGATCAATGTCATGGGATGATATTCAGTGAGATTTGGGATGGCTGGGGGGGGGGGGGATAAAGGACATGTTAATAGTAGGATATTCCGGTAGGGAGGTCTACTGGGGTTTCTGTGCTTTTCCTTTGGTCTTTCCTTTTCCTTACCACGTCTCAGGCAATTGTGAACTACTCTGCCTTATGCCAGAGTGTAGTTCTGGGTTAACCAGGATAACTATCTGAGTGTGGCCTTTGCTCTCACCGGGTGTTTCCTCTTCGACAGGTTCCACTGTATAGAAGAGCTGGTGGACAACACAGAGGCGTGAACAATGGCAGTCACACTGAGTGAAGTTCTACTAAATGGCCTCGGAAATGGAACACCGTTCCACAAATTATAGTCTCCAGGGACAATGACGATATTAGGTAGAGAGGTGGAATAACAAAGTGGTTTATTCAGTAACATTGTCCAACAAGACAGAAGCTGTTATTTGGAGATTGTGTGTGATTGGTGGAAAGGTTCCTAAGTCACCGGATTTTATTGGATATATGTTTAACCGTGTATGTGGTACTGCTAGACAGTAGTTCATGAATTCACACGTTGGTGACCACGCATCCAAACTTTCCACGACTGACGGGAGGAGATCGACATCTGACCGGAGAGACGCTTCATCACACGTTGGTGACCACGCATTCAAACTTTCCACGACTGACGGGAGGAAATCGACTTCTGACCGGAGAGACGCTTCATCACACGTTGGTGACCACGCATCCAAACTTTCCACGACTGACGGGAGGAAATCGACTTCTGACCGGAGAGACGCTTCATCGGGTGAGCTCCCTCTGATTCTGTGACCTTGTGCAGTTGCATGGCCATAGCACGATGATGAATGGACTCTGATCCTAATCTGACTGATCTTCTCGTATACACCATAGACAATAATACAGACGTTCCATACACATACATTGCACACACCCGACATTTTTCTTCATTAAATAATTTTATTATTTGTTAGAAGACGGTGTTGTGTGGGTATGTTCTGGAGGAATATGAAGAGGGGTATGGTCTTGTGGTAAGAGAGAGAGAGAGAAAGAGAGAGAGAGAGAGAGAGAGAGAGAGAGAGAGAGAGGGAGAGAGAGAGATAGTGACTGAAAGGGAGTGTGTAGACAAAGGTCCAGCAGACTCTCAAGCTGATGATAGGGAATTAAAGAAGTGAGCTTGTTGATTCCACCTCCCCCAGGGACGACAGGCGACAGTTATAAGTCCTTGTCTGTGTCATGGTGGAGATGGCCATATGTTCACATTCATTCTATTGTGGGCGAACATTTGCATCGCGAACTGGTCTGATCAGTCACATTCGCGAATCGGTCTGATTGATCACATTCCCTACCGCCATGGTTTGTAGTTATTTTTTTTAAAAGCACAATGTAACAAACTATCGGCTGTCAAGACGGCAAAGTGCCAGTAATGGTAGCAATGTATACATATATGGGAAAACAGACAGACATATTAAAATTAAGAATAATAAAAGCAAGAGGGGCTTTCATGGCACTATTAGATTGATAGAAGTCAGAAGATATTGAACATTGAATGACCATAGCAACGGGAATCAATATAAGATAGGACGTCTTGGCGTGAATTGGTTTTGAATCCATGCTCCAATGGTGGATACAGGGTGGAAGACAAGAAAAAGAATTCTTGCTTTCTCAGAGCGCTACGACATTTGTAATTTTTTTTTAACGAATGTAATTTGCCCTACTTAACTTAACTAATGCGCTGTGATTGCTTCATTTAACCAATTTATACAATGTTTGATACACGGACAAAGATCCCTTGCGCTCACAACCTGCCTAGCTGCCGCGACTGCCTGTGGCAAAATTAAGAACTACGTTTGTTTCCTTAATACCATCAGGGCCACAGCTATGTGCTGCCGGAAGTGGTGTACACCCAGACTTAAGTTAATTAATCAAACGCATCGTCTGGATCTTTTCTCCTGGGCATGATGGTGTGCTGGGGAATGAACAGGCAGATAGATTGGCTGGCTCTGCAAAACTTGGTGGAGTATTGATGCATGATAATGCAGACGTGGTTGCGGCCTTGTGGGAGCACGTGTACATCTCGGAGAAGCAAATGGATTACCATGGTCTGGCAAGAATGAGACAGCGAGGAGTGAAGAAGGGATCTGGCCAATGCTCAACGCTTAGAGGAAAGGCGAGACGCACATATAATCAGATTGCTACTGGTATTATTGGGGTTGGAACTTTTCGCTGGCTTCTGAGGATGGGGACGGAGCGCTTATGGGAATGCCCCGAATGCTGTGATGTCAGTTCCTAAATCAATCTGCCATGAGCCTGACGACGTCATGGCATGGTTCAGTTATAGCCTAGGTCACAGAGGACAGGTTACGACTGTGTTCGGAATTGAACACGAGAACGTGGAAAGCAGGGGCTTTCCACACAACGTGAAAAACGTTGGAACTCACTTCCCAGGTGATAGGAAGTGAGCTCGGGACAAGTTAGTCGCCGTTGATCCATCGTCCTGGGTGGACATGGTGAAAAGTATACAGCGTTATGGCTCTACATTGAGCCACGCATTTAATCTGTGATGTAGTGTAATGTGATGTGACTGTCGAATAAGTGAATGTATCTTTGATTATGTGATCGTGTATATTATACGTAGGAAACTGATAACAGTCTTTGTGTTCACGTTTGTTCGAGTTACCTGGAGTTCGAGTGGGTGAGGTGTATGACGTATGATCAAGTAACCATGATATACTCATGTGCTGTGAAAGGACCAGGGTGCTGACTGGAGAAGAATAGATCATCCTCTGTTGGACATGAGAAGTGTTGCTACACAAGTATCGACAGTAGCTCATTCAGATAGTCCAGTCATATCCTGGCACTTGGGGGTTTATCCTCCATATGAAACCGAGGCCACAGATGATGATTTTACATACGTAACTTGTGCCAACGTAAAGTTTAAGCCACAAAGTATCATTCTACAAATAGAGAATTGGCTAACGGAAAAGTTGATTTCACACATGATGAAACGAGAAACATAATCACCAACTCCAGCTATCATAATGAATTTGAAATGACAAAACAGGCGTAGAACTGTACGCATTACAAAAAGCATGTGAACAATTGAACAGATTCGGCAAAAAGATGTAGTCAACAAGTGTAATAATTAAATAAGTCTTATCAAGTATTGAAAATGTGACTATGTGAAATATATAAACAGTTAGTACTAAGTGATTGAAGAATATGACTTAATATTGGTGCAAGACTTTAAAGACCAAGAGAAATTTATTTCCTATAAATGTGTCACTAGTAACAATGAGTGTGCACAAGTTGAACGGTGAAAGGACTATAATTGTGAATGAGGACAAATCAAGGAGTCAACAGTGAGTATTGATTATTCGAATGAGGCAATGGACACATCATGTGACTGGAAAGTTCCTTTTAAATTAGATATGTCAACAAACCACTTGGGATTCATATAACTTGCCTGTAAACATGGGAATTCCCCGTACGAACTGGTAAAACCTGTGAGCAAGTATCGATTTTTTGTCTTCAACGCAAGCGGTGTGTAGGGAAATATGGAACAGGCCTATAGGGTTGTGACAGGCTTGCTGTGTCAACAAGCGAGGTCAGACGTTCGACAGGTCTACCGTGTTAATGAACAGATACAGATATTCAACGTAAACAAGTGAAGGGACAGTCATAGCTGGCTACAGTTGTGTAAATTTAAAAAACGGACACACAAGTTAACAATTTGAGACGTCAGGATGTGATCAGCCAGGCTGAAATAAACTATGGTAAAATAACGGGAACATTTTCTAATAAACACCGGAACTGTGTGAACTTGTAAAGTGCCGGTAGTTGACAGAACACCGTGTTATATTCGTGGGGCCTTGTGTGTGTGTAGTTCATAGCTGCCGTAAAAACATTAAGTAGGCGCGATCGGATCAACTGAAATTAGGTTAAATATTTTAACTGGGTGATTAGACAGTGTAAGTTAGGAAAATGGTAAACAAACAGCAGGACAGTTTAAGCTAAGAACAGGCAATATAGAAACTACTTGCGTTGTGCAATTAGTATTTAACATTAGTCTATTATTAGGCATGTGCAGTTATATATTGTGACATGTTGTTATTGGTTAGTTAGGGTTAGATATGTAATTATGAATTTGTTTATGTGATAGTAACCTAACGAATGCAGATAAAATTACTTGGTAGTAGCATTATGTAATAATTGGTGTATGGCCTACGTTGGGAAATAACTATAATTATTGAACAATTTATTAGTTAGTATAAGAGTTAAGTAGTACTTAGGGCGGAAACCAATATATTAACGAACATTATACGATAATAAGATGATAGTAATAATTAGTGAACGATACGGTAGAATATTTTACGGTTATGTTATTATAATTAATTTTGGTTATAGTGTAGTAATAAATTAATATATCAAGTGGGTAAGTATGAGCCCTGTCGTGGACTGTTATAATGTCCTGACAGTAGGAGATTGAATCAATCATTATTGGAATTTATAGGTTACAGTTATACATGATTTCTGAATTTTGTTATAATTTTAGTAATTATTTTGTTTGGTTCTTAATGATTTATTGCATGTAGAAGTTTGGTTACTTTAAATCATCATAATTTTTTTGCATGCAGGTTTGAGGATAATATTATTAATCTTCTGCAAGTATTTTATTGTTATTTAAAATAGAATAGGCAATTGTTTGTCCAGTGGAAAATTAACAGATAGTGAATTAACACCTGGCGAAGTGAATTTCGCATGAGTGAGTTTGTTTACAACTGGAGACGTGCATTGCCGGCACGGTTCGTGGGTAATCTTTCTGTGCCGACAAGAGCATTTCTCAAGAATGTGTTTCGCATCGTGTAGAGCAGCCTTCCGGCATATGGCATGGGTAATTGTTATGTGGCGGGGGACTTGCTATCCAGGGTGTTGGGCATATGTGATTGTAGGTTCAACTAACTGTTGTTGTGTCTATGGGTAAATGAGACACAGCAGAGTGTCGTTGAGGTAAAGGGTGATTTAGAAATAAAAATAGCTTACAATTGATAACAGCATGTGAGGTTGTGTTGTATCAGCACCTGACCGGTGTCGCGTTTCGGGGTTATGATACGCGACATTGTTTTGGCTATGGTTGAACATAATTTCTAAGGATTTAGTTCATATTTTCCACTGTATAAATTTCTTTGAAGTTGAGTTTGCGGCATGCAGAAATTATTTAGATTAACATCATCATGTCTGGCATGCTATTGGGGAGTGTAATATTGCTAGTTATTTTTTTTTCTTTTCCTTTCTTGTTTCAAGTTGAGTTGGTGGCATGCATAGATTAATTGATTTGAGTTAACATCATCATTCTTGCATGCTATAGTGTAATATTGCTAGTTTTCTGTTCTAAGCAAGTATACTTTCAGATACAGTCAAGGGTACATAGAGACAAGATATCAAGTAAAGAGGTACAGTGTGGGCTGACCGAAGGTCCGTGATTTCATGGATCTGTCATACCATATGATACCAAGAGTAGGGTACAATCTCTGAGGTAAGGATTAGTAGCACCGTATACGAATCTCTGCAGAATAAGAAGGAAAGCAATAAGTCAACATGAAGACAGTTTGTTGATAGATTTGCAGAGAATATGATCAAACTAGTGGGAAGATTTTACTATTGGGTGACTAACTAATATAATAGGTGGTGCTTAAAGGCAAGAGAGTTAATGATGATAGCAAAGACACTAGTGTAGTTAACAAGAGAGACATCATCTTCATGGGGTTAGTATAATGATTTGGACATAGCTGTAAGACAGCAGTCAACATTGCACCCAGAAATAACAGTGGAGGTTAAGATGTTGTTTTTGACTGTTGGAGACTATAACTTGGTTATCGAATGGCTGTTAGTGGACGAGGAATCATGTGATAAGTCGTATGAAGTTTACGCAGCATGCTCGGCTACAGAATTCGGTACAATAGGATTCAGCACTTAAAAGTGAGATCATATAGCGTTCATAGATATTAAGGCTATGTACTTGTTGTTTGCATGGATTCATTTTGTGTTCAAAACATTAACAATTCTAAGTAATTGATTGTCATTTATTGATGCAATGAATTGATGGATTAAGTAATTCATAAAGTTAAGGATAATTAATTGAACCATATATAGGAAAACAATGGTTAGAGATTCTTTTAAAGAAATGGTGAGTGAATGTAGTTTAATATTATCAATTAATGGTAACTTTATATTATTGTAGTTTACTGTTTATGACTTATATATTTACATGGCAATGATTGTTATTATTGCAAATATAGTATTATATTATCATTATTATATAATTATAGGGTGGATGTTGAGTTGCACATAATTATTATTACCATTGCATAGTTATTATTGATACGTATTAATGAATATTGTGAACTATTGATGTAAAGGTTATATAATTTTAGTAATTAGAATATAATTACTTATTGGTTGAGTATAGATATTATTTAATTTTGTTATTAATTGATTGATGGAGACATATATTTGTGATAATATTTATTATTATGTTGCATTTATTGATATTTGTTGATTGATTTTGATTAATATAAGAAGAAATTGTTTAGATGTATAGGATACTTATCATTGGAATAATTAATAAAATTGATGAGAGTACTATATAGAGGATGAAGATACAACAGAAGCTGGGGCAATTGAAGCGTAATGGTTTGGGCAAGTGGAAGGAAGCGGTCAGTAATATAAGATTATCTCGAGCTTAGTAGCTGCCACTATGTTCATTGCTATATGCTAAGTCTACAACGACAGAGTCAAAGAGGATGCCTAGGCTGGCGGTACTTGGAACTTGGTACAAGCATGGGCGGTGGTAGAAGTCTGTGGCTGCAGTGGCTGACTGACTGGAGATGCGTGTGGTCAAGTATGGTAACGCGACAACAGCAAAGATGTGCTGGCGGTACTTGGAACTTGGTATCTTACTTGGGCAATCCTAGCAGTCGGGTATCAGTCTGTCTACCATGGGAATGCTGGCTTGCGTTGTACAGGTGGCCTTGTATGTAACGAGATAACAGCTGATCTTCTAGACCTGGGACGAGTGGCTTGGTAAATGAGTGGTGAGGATGAGCAGATGAAGCTGAGTGATGGTCAGTCTGGTATGACCACTAGTGACGCTACCTACCAACACGCTGAATTGATTAAAATACCTGCACAGCATTGATAGAATGGAACTATTCATTCTCGGAGTCATATTAGAAACTGAGGGTTCATTTAGAAACATAATAGAACTTGACTGTAGAAATCTTGATTCGATGCTATAAAGAACATTTACATTGATATTGTTATACAGAAATTTGGATTAAAGGGTGTAGGACAAAATAGAGGTATGCATTTGGATGTACTCTATATGTTGATGAGAATAATTAACTAGTTGTATATTTCAGAGTGACAAGAACTTAACAAGGTTTATGGAAAGACGACAGATAGTTAAATTAGAATTGAAACTACATTCATATTGCTTACATAACTGAAAATTGGATATTTCAAAAATTGATTCTAAATTTTTGCCAGTGGAAGGGGGGAATGCCATGAGCCTGACGACGTCATGGCATGGTTCAGTTATAGCCTAGGTCACAGAGGACAGGTTACGACTGTGTTCAGAATTGAACACGAGAACGTGGAAAGCAGGGCCTTTCCACACAACGTGAAAAACGTTGGAACTCACTTCCCATGTGATAGGAAGTGAGCTCGGGACAAGTTAGTCGGCGTTGATCCATCGTCCTGGGTGGACATGATGAAAAGTACACAGCGTTATGGCTCTACATTGAGCCACGCATTTAATCTGTGATGTAGTGTAATGTGATGTGACTGTCGAATAAGTGATTGTATCTTTGATTATGTGATCGTGTATATTATACGTAGGAAACTGATAACAGTCTTTGTGTTCACTTTTGTTCGAGTTACCTGGAGTTCGAGTGGGTGAGGTGTATGACGTATGATCGAGTAACCATGATATACTCATGTGCTGTGAGAGGACCAGGGTGCTGACTGGAGAAGAATAGATCATCCCCTGTTGGACACGAGAAGTGTTGCTACACAAGTATCGATAGTAACTCATTCAGATAGTCCAGTCATATCCTGGCACAATCAATCAATCAATTAATCAAACACAGCCGGCACTATAAGTCGACATACGTTGTCGGAGATGTTCAGAAAAGGAGATCGGAGTATCCAAGGACCTGTCCGGTGTGCGATGATGATGATCCTCACTAATTACTTGTACAGTATTTGTTATGTGCAACTAATTCACGTACTGAGTTGTTAACTTCATACTCAATGAACATAATGCTTGGATCGTTTACCAAACTTACAAAGTTTGGTTCATTTATATATTTCATCCTGTTTTGGTTCACGTATCCTAATTCTAGCGTTTCAGGTTCATTTACAAAATGAGTACAATGTTTGTTACACTTCCATTATCCACACACTGGTTTGTGCACTTACCTTAGTCACAGTGTTGTTGACTGACTGCCTAGAACAACAACAAGCGCTTAACTTACCCTCTTCTGACGACTTCAGACAAGCCCGGGAGACCACAGTTGAGGATCTGATCAATCAAGGCACCGGGAGCCAGAAGCTGAGTCAGAGCCAGGCTGTGAACAAGTAAAAGTACATAGGGTTTCATATTCTGTACAACAGATGAATGTGGCGAAAACCCAATGGCTCATGTCCTCATGCCCTCTTTTATTTTGGGTAAACTGGGGGAAACAGCTTTCGGGAACCCTCAGTTCTCTTATTCGTTCAATCACCATGGAAGATAGTTTTCTGGGATACTTTAACAACACGATCTTGGTAATAGAATAATTAGATGTATGTCTTTTCTTTGGGGAAAACCAACTAGGGCGCCTTGCACCAAATACACACGGGTTCAACTTCTGGGGGAAAAACAATGTCCGTTGAATCAAGTATGATGTCTAGACTGCCTCATGTCTATGTGACACTTCAAAGAGTGCGACAAATGAAGCGCAGCATGCTGATGGTTGAATGAAAAGGTAATAATTGGGTTTTATTGAATACTGCTAGACCTTGGTTTATAAAGATAACTGGTTGTCTCGACTGGTGAGACGAATTGGCGAGACGGCAGTCTTGCAATATTGGGAGTAGATTGACCGTTGACCAATCTAGCTAAGCGTCTTGTTCTTGGCATCGCTGGGGAGTGAATCTGAACAATATATCTCCCCAGGGGATTGCATTTGTTCTTGGCGGCAGATGAGCTGTTGCTATCTTTCCTTCTACGGCCTGAACTGGGCATACTGTCATCTTTCTTTAGAATATAATCATTGGATAGCTACGGTATGCCGGAAGGAGGGAAGGGCTCCTTGGGGATGGGTTCCACCAATCTATGATCTATCTTCAGCAGCCCGAAGGAGTAGTATCTTCTTTTCGATTCTTGCTGGGGATGGGAAACTACACTGAGTGTCATACATCCTCACTACTATATTATTAGTTAAGGGGGAGAAACACATATCTTTAAACACACCACACCACAAGAGCTTTGTCGTGAGAAAGGCATGGTTTGCAAGGGAGAGAGAAGCCGGGAAACGAATGTGCCCAATAATAATAAAGGCAGGGTATGAGTGTGGAGAATGTAAAGGAGGAATGTGATATTGGAGGAACATCCAAGCTGCTTGGTTATGCAGATGATATAGATATTATAGGGCAAAGTGAACAAAAGACATTGGAAATATTGACTCACTTAAAGGAAAAAGCCCAACAGATGGGGCTGGTTATCAACCAAGATAAGACAGAATATATGGTAATTTCAAGAGACGGAATATCTAGAAACTCTGGCCACATACAAATAGATAATATGACCATTAAAAGAACGGAAACATACAAATACCTGGGTACGATCTTCAACTGCTCCAACATCATAAGGGAAGAAATACAAACTAGAATCAACTCTGGAAATAAGATATACTATGCACTACAACATCTACTAAAATCAAAGGCGCTATCTCGTAACACCAAAATCACAATATACAAAACACTGATCAGACCAGTTGTGGTGTATGGCTCTGAAACCTGGAGTACAACGAAAGGAGACGAAGCCTTGTTACAAACCTTTGAGAACAAAATTTTAAGACGCATCTTTGGACCCATTAGGGATACACAAAGTGGAGAGTGGAAAAGAAGAAGTAACAAAGACATTTATGATCTGTTTAAGTCCCCGCTAATCACTGGTATCATGAAGGCTAATAGACTACAATGGCTGGGGCATATAGAAAGAATGGAAGATAATAGGGAAACAAAACTCGCTTACACTCAGGAAATAAATGACCGTAGACCCCGAGGTAGACCAAGAAGGCGGTGGAGAGATAATACATGTACAGACCTACAAGCACTTGGAATCAACGACTGGCAAGAGAAGGTCCACCAGAGAGACGAATGGAGACGGATTGTATTTGCAGCAAAGAACCTCAATGGCTCGGAACGCTGAAGAAGAAGAAGAAGAAGATGAGTGTGGAGAGTGAGTCTTGTATGCAAAAGGGTGCATCGGGTAGCCGACAGGACGTCTACAAGATGGAGGTCTACTCAAGCCAGGACGTAGCCAATCCAGGGGCTACCTGACATGTCAGACCCATTCAAGCAGGCCACTTATCTAATTGATTAGGTAAGCCAAAATGCATAACCAATTTATTAACTGAGGCCCAATTGGACCTCCGTAAAGTGAGTTGAAAGACTCGACAGGGCTTCTATGCCTAAAGCTATATGCAACTGATGAAGCCAGAGCAAGTCAGTGGCCATACCAGGTAGAATGTTTCTATTTATGAGGGAGAATCAGGACTAAAATTAAACGAGTGACAATACCGCAACTCAAGTCTTCTCATCGACTTAGGGTCGAGTGTTTGTTGATGATTCTGGTTGGACCTACGCCTAATTCCCATCCTTGTCCGGGACAGCGAAAGACTCTGACTCATTCCCTATACACAATCTGGTCTCATGATATTATTTCCCAACCAAAATTGTGCCACGTGATCCCATGGCACTTTCCCAGACCAGATGAGTGACTATATCGTGTTGGCTACGGAAACCTGAAATCTGTTGTTCGAACAACCTACGCTGGAAAGATAGACCTGAAACTTTGTCCGGTGAGGTGGATGTGAACTAACAGGACAATATAGAGATCTGTGGTCTATGATGTTCAAAGTTTTCTTGCTTCATGTCTGGACTAGAGTTATCTCCTCAGTTTTTTTTTATAAAGACTTTTATAGGTTCATCTGTCTTGATGTATTTCTGTGTTGTCCTTTATTACGGTATTAAATTCTAATTATAGTGACTGAGACGATCGTCATGTTATGTTTGTGTCAGCCAGAAATACACTGCAGGAAATAGACCCCGAGGTCGAAAGAAAGAGTGACAGTGAGTCCGGGGAACGGAGGAGGGTTGGCAGCAAAGACCTATCCCCAGCCAGGGCGAAAGAATAGTTTTGAAACATTGTGACAGGAGAAATTGGGACCCTTCCCATAGCTTGTTACAATGAAACATCTGCGTGTTCTATGTCAAGCGCATGCCACCATTTTCCTTAACATACATCGTTTTGTCAGTGTTTCTAATATCCCCGACATCTCATCGTCTTGGTTGCAACGCTATCAAACCAATCAACATGTGTGTGTGTGTGTGTGTGTGTGTGTGTGTGTGATTGTCTATCTCTCTCTCTCTCTCTCTCTCTCTCTCTCTCTCTCTCTCTCTCTCTCTCTCTCTCTCTCTCTCACTCTCTGCCAATTTCAGTCTCTAATACCCTTAATCTTCCCAGTTGTCATAATTGTCTTCAAACACTCGCTTCCCGTTTTTATTCATTTATCCTGTGGCTTGTCCTATGAAGAACTTCACCCTCATAATTCTATCGAAATGTCTTTCTATCATATGACAGATGTCCTGCCTTTGTTGCTGTCATGTGTAAATGGCTCTCTATCATATTGCAAATGTCATGCCTCTGTTGCTTTCATGTGTAAATGTCTCTCTGTCATATTGCAGATGTCCTGCCTTTGTTGCTCTCATGTGTAAATGGCTCTCTATCATATTGCAGATGTCCTGCCTTTGTTGCTATCATGTGTAAATGGCTCTCTATCATAATGCAGATGTCCTGCCTTTGTTGCTCTCATGTGTAAATGTCTCTCTATCATATGGCAGATGTCATGCCTCTGTTGCTGTCATGTGTAAATGTCTCTCTATCATATGGCAGATGTCCTGCCTTTGTTGCTGTCATGTGTAAATGTCTCTCTATCATATTGCAAATGTCATGCCTCTGTTGCTTTCATGTGTAAATGTCTCTCTATCATATTGCAGATGTTCTGCCTTTGTTGCTGTCATGTGTAAATGGCTCTCTATCATATGGCAGATGTCCTGCCTTTGTTGCTGTCGTGTGTAAATGACTCTCTATCATATGACAGAGGTCTTGCCTCTGTTGCTGTCATGTGTAAATTATCTGTCACATCTTGACCTCGTCAACTCTGTGGGCTTCCTTTTCTCTGCCTCGCCGGTACTCTTCCCATCATAATTATCTTTTCAAATGCCCATGTCTTTTATTGTGTCCAAACTATTTAATTTTCCTCAGTTTTCTTTGTCTTAATAACCAGCATTCTTCAATATTGAATTCTTGTGGGATAGATATGTTTCTTATCTTTTTCGGTCCAATGAATAAATACTCTTCTGTAACATTCTCAAAAGGTTACCACAACTGTCGTGCCTTGGTGTGGGTAAACATATGTTGATTATGTCCGTTGTAATACTTTAAGTGGGGTGGCCGGCTCACTTCTTCGTCAGCTTTCCTTCACATACATTCTTATTCTTCTTCTCCCTCTTCTTCTTCTCCTCTTTTTTCTTCTATATGCTACCCTCTATGGAGCATATCCCTTCAGCCATCTCATGCGAAATCCTTTGTAGACGTGTTCATGATTGATAGGTTTGTATAGCTAGCTACAGTTCCCTTCAGGATGAGGTAGCCAGACTCACGCCAACCCTAGCCAACCACCTCTTGCGACATAAATGGTCTTACTATTCTTCGAACTGGCACTATTAGCCACTGGACGCTGATGCATATGCTGGGGGAAGGATATGAGCACCTATGAACCTGTCCGAAGTGCAATGATGATACCCGAACTGATAACTGATAACTATTCTGTGTTTCTTTCATAGCCTCTGTGACACGTGGTTTTACTAACACAATAAATTACGACAAAGACACTAAGCTATTACAGTAATAACTGCAACCTATAATACTAATAATAGAACTGAAATAATCAACATAAGGACATACTAATTGATGGCAATCACGTAGAGGAAGTGTGGGGCCAGTATCTTGTAGATAGGATGAGAAACAGCCAAGTGACGATTGCAGGCTAGACTAACCCCTTCCATCAGCAAATGCGTGAATCCTAGAGAACAGAATAATTCTATATGAAAACAGGTTGTGTGTTATGTAAACTCTTCATTTACAGCACGTCATTTAACTCTTGTTAAATGCTAGTCAATACTAACTAATCTGTGCAGTGCGTCAATTGAGGTGTTTGTCGTGGCTTTAATAGATTCTGCTGGAATCTGATCTGGACCAGCAGCTTTCCCTTTCTTCAAGAGTTTGATGGTATTCTTAATTTTCTCTTTAGATGGTTTCTCACAGTTGTTAGCCAGCTCCACTGATGCAAGATCTGCAGGATCTTTTTAGGCCTGTCTATTTAGAAGTTTCTCAAAGTAGTAGACCCATCTACTCATATGATCTGTAATGTTGACGAGAAATTTCCTATCACTAGATTTGATAAGCATACTTGGTTGATAATATTTTCCTGCTATGTCCCTTGGGCCGGCTTCCTGGCCTAGAGGTTAGCAATATTTCTCCGTAATCTCGTATACTCTCGTAAGTAACTTGACGACGGTGAGAATCAGCAGTGGTTCGAATCGCGTCGGTAACTTACGGGGTATGTAAGCCGGCCGCTCAGAAAACAATTGCTAACTACTGAGCGCAATCTTGCCAAGAAATCAACAATCAGCTAAAAGATGCTGATGTTGACAGCGATATCCTGTAAAGGATATGCAAACATTAATTAATAATGTTCCTTGGGGTGGTGTACAGGTCTCTGATGTTTCCTTTTGCTGCTGTTTCTTCTGTACCTCCTGCTAGGCCATATAACTGTTGTCATTTAGCCACTCTTATCCACTCTGTAACTTCTTTATTAGATTATATGCATTGTTCATGAAATCAGACTTTAGCATCCCTGATTTTGCTATTGTTTAAATATGCCTCCCCCTCCCCTTACTTCTAATTTTTCTTAAATCATTCAGACGTTATCAAAGCTTTATGTTTTCATTAACTTTTTTCCACAGACGTCTATACAAGG
This sequence comes from Cepaea hortensis, assembly GCA_963921405.1. Classification (NCBI taxonomy): domain Eukaryota; kingdom Metazoa; phylum Mollusca; class Gastropoda; order Stylommatophora; family Helicidae; genus Cepaea; species Cepaea hortensis. Next base: position 79,554,094 of record OY992883.1, read on the forward strand.
TTCATTCTACATGCTTTTAACGCGATGCCATCAGTCTTCATACTCACCTCATCTACTAGTTGTTGCAGTGCCAGTTACCTACAACAAGCTTGAACATAAATTGTCTCGTTATTTCAATATTTATGAAGCATTCTACACTACATTGGTTTCTATGTTTGTGGCACAGGCTTACTAGTGGCAAGACAAGTTGGAAAATTCACTTACCTAAATGTGTTAGTGACTCGTGGTATGAGGCGTCCGCGCTGTTATACCACAGTTTGGCCAGCGCCCATGTCAGTTTAGGACAGCTTGGTGTAAAAATCTGGATAGAATAAACAGAATATCAAAAACACAGATCCGCGGAATCTTGAGATAATGGGATCAAAATAAACTTCTTGTGAGCTGTTATCTTTCTGTCCTTCTGATTTCTGTCTTCTACCATGGCATGGGCTTTTTCGTTTGTAGTAGACTTTCTCCTTCTACCGGTTCAATATCGCGGATAGGCTGTTGAGCTATTAAGGCCTCTGGGGTGTTTGCGCTTTAGGCTACGTTTCGGATTTTATCATATTTTGGACTGGTAGTAGTAGTACACACTCGTAGTTCCGTCGCCCAGCGTAATGAGCTAAGTGCGCGGAGTGACATTGTGAGCTGTGAATATCACGTGGGATGCTTTTAAATCTATCCGCGGTGGTTTGAAGTGTGAACTGCATTATCAGAAAAACGGCGAACAGCCGGTTGCTGAACTAGCCGGTTTTGCCTTATGCAGTAATGTGTGTGCAACTGCTGGTTTTCTAGTCACTGTCGCTTCCATCGACGATGAACTGTTATTTTAGTGTCGAACTGCTATGTTAACATTCTCAAAGCGGCCTTACACATATATTAGTATACATTATATATATCGAGTTGTGTTTACCAATTCATATGCAGGTGCGAGGCCATCTACATCGGCAGCACAGAGCGGCAGTTACACAGCAGGGTGTTTGAACACATTCCGAACTCCATTGGCACCTTGCCGTCTTGACAGACGATAGTTTGTGCTTTAAAAAGGCATAATAACTTTTAACTATGGCGGTAGCGAGTGTGACTGATAAGGCCAATTTGCGCTGTAAATGTCCGTTCACAGTGGGTGCATGTGAACACGTGGTCATTTCCACCATCATGCACCATCTTACGTCTCAAACGCTTGGTGTGTGACTTTTCTGCAATAATTTTCTCCTTTGACTTTATTCAATTTCTGATATTTGCCCTCCATGCAACACGTTCAGCGACGACTTGCTCCCAATGTGCATTATCAATGCCTGTATCAATCATGTCCCGCTTACACACATCTTTGTATCGTAGTAGGGGCCGACCCTGAGATCTCTTACCCATCTGTAATTCACCAAAAAAGATATCCTTTGGTATTCTACCATCATCCATCCTCCTAAGATGTCCTATCCATCTAAGTCTACGAAGACTGAGCATGGAATAAACTGTCACACAACCTGATCTTTCCAATACTTCAGTATTTGTGATTTTGTCTTGCCACTTAATACCAAGAATTCTTCGCAGACACCGCATTTGAAAGCTGTTTAAGTTGTTCTCTTGGTGTGAGTAAGTTGTCCAGGTTTCACTGCCATAGAGAAGAGTACTAAGGACACAGGCTTGATAGACAAGGACTTTTGTTTTGGCAGTAAGCTTCCTGTTCTCCCAGACTCTTTTTCTTAACCTGTTCATTGTTGTTGTTGCCTTACCAATCCTGATGTTGATTTCCTGATCTAGGGATAATTTGCTATTTACCACTGATCCTAGATATGTAAAATGGTCTACTATCTCTAGTTCGGCGTCGTCAATAAATATTGATGGTACCCCATGTGCACCTTGTGACATAATCTGTGTCTTCTTTTTGCTAATTGTTAAACCAAATTCAGAACAAGCATTGGAGAATGCATATAGTAGGCATTGCAATTCTTCCTCCGAGTGGGTCGTAACTGCAGCATCATCTGCAAAAAGCAACTCTCTGATCAGTAACCTCCTAATTTTGGTCTTAGCCTTCAATCTCTGAGCATTGTAGAGGCCGCCATCTGAGCGTGAGTGAATGTATATACCACCATCCTGATCATGAAATGCATATTTCAGTAGAAGTGAAAAGTATATTCCAAAGAGGGTAGGAGCTAGTACACAACCTTGCTTAACTCCACTCTTGATTTCAAATTCTTCAGAAGTTGCACCATCAAACTTGATTATACCCTTCATGCCTGTGTGGAACGATTCCACAATGGACAGAAGAGTTGGTGGGCAGCCAATCTTCTTTAGTGCCTTGAATAGACCCTCATGACTGACCAAATCAAATGCCTTTGTGAGGTCGATGAAGGCAATAAACAGTGATTGATTCTGTTCACGGCATTTTTCTTGCATTTGTCGCAATGAGAATATCATATCAGTGGTAGACCGGTTCTGTCGAAAGCCACACTGTGATTCGAAGTAGACTTGATCTCCTAGGACTTGAAGTCTGCGCAGAACAATTCTGGCAAATACTTTTCCAACAATACACAGAAGTGAGATACCCCTATAGTTGTTGCAGTCGCTCCGATCACCCTTGTTCTTGTACAGTGTTATGATGCTTGAATCTTTGAAATCCTGTGGGACTTGTCCTTCACGCCAGCATAGCTCTATTAGCTGGTGGATCTGTATAGTGAGTGTGTCTTGCCCACTCTTGATAACCTCTATTGGAATCCCATCCTTACCTGGAGCCTTGCCAGATGCAAGTTCATTTATAGCACACTTAACTTCTGTTATGGTGGGAAGTGTGTCCAGGTGGTCAAGAGTTGGTAGAGCCTCTATGGCGTTGAGGGCATCATCCGCTAGTTTGGTCTCACTTGAGTAAAGCTCCAAATAGTGCTCTACCCATCTGTCCATCTGATGTTTCTTATCAGTGATGATTTCTCCAGTCAAGGTTTTCAATGGTGCACTTCTTTTGATCACTGGACCGCAGGCTTTCTTTATTCCTTCATACATGCTTCTTATGTCTCCCTTATCACTTGCGATTTGAATGGACTCACATAACTTGATCCAATAATCATTTGCACACTGCCTGGCAGCCTTTTGCACATCCTTCCTAGCTTGCCTAAGCTCACTCAGAGTGTTACGCGTTGGTCTTTCCTTGTTTCTTAAGAGGGCTTTCTTCTTCTTATCAATCAAGGGCTGCAGAGTCTCGCTGTTGGCCGCAAACCAGTCCTGCCTCTTATGATCCACAGTGCCGTAAACCCCTACGGCAGTTTTATAAAGAGTTTCCTTAATTTGACCCCACTTTTCATTTACTGTACAATTTTCTGGTGTATCAGTGAAAGCGTCTTCAAGTTGCTGTTGAAACTGAAAGCACTTTTCAGGATCATGAGTGTTAATAATATTAATCCTGGGGCTAGATTTGTGTTTAGCTGTGTAGATTCTCTTGGTCTCAGTCTAACCCTTGCAACAACCAAAGAATGATCTGTATCACAGTCAGCACTGTGGTAACTACGAGTCAATGATATATGGTTCAGATGTTGTCTCCGTGTGATGATGAAGTCCAGCTGGTGCCAATGGCCGGATCTTGGATGTTTCCATGTGACCTTATGCATCTCTTTTGTTTTAAAAAAGGAGTTTGTAATACATAGGTCATTACTGGTGCAATGCTCCAGCAGCCTTTGCCCATTTTCATTCATGCGACCGATGTTGTATTTTCCAAGGCACACTGGCCATGAACTCGAGTCCTTGCCCACACGAGCATTGAAATCACCGAGCATATAAATGTAGTCAGATTTTGGAACTGCCTTGATCACGGAGTCTAACTCCTCATAGAACGAATCCTTCACATCATCACAAGAATCGAGTGTCGGTGCATATGCAGTAATAATGGTGGCAAACCCACAAGAGGTTGCCAAGCGCAGGGATAATAGTCTTTCATTTCCTCCTGCTGGAATTTCAATCATTCCCACTAGCGAATTCTTCACTGCAAAGCCCACACCATGTTGCCTTTTTTCTGCCTGCCCTCTACCCTTCCAGAAAAAGGTGTAGTTGTTTTCCCTGAGTGACCCTTCCTCAGCGAGGCGAGTCTCCTGCAGGCCAGCAATATCAATGTTTAGACGATTGAGTTCGGCATCAATCACAGCCGTTTTTCTCACATCGTCAATATTGGTCAAGTCAGTGGAAAATCCTGGACACATGGTTCTCACGTTCCAGGTTGCAAGCCGTAGCTTGAGGTTTCTATTTTTATTTTTGTTTGTACCTGGTGCATTGGTTTTACAGCCTGCGATTCAGATTTTGTCCTAGCCCCAAGCACCCATTGAAGCAGGCAGGCTGTGGCGGATCAGCACCCAATTGGCTGGGGGCTGCCCAGCTTGAGGCGGGCGGTAGCTGATCAGTGACACCTATAGGTGTCTCCCACCGTCAGAGGCAACGCGTGGCGCCCCATGTCTACGCCAACTGACAAGGACTTATAACCCGTAACAGTTGCCTCTCGCTTTGATTCCGAGACCAGTTAAGACCAGGGATGGAGTTATTGTCTCTCCATAGCACAAAGCCTGGGCTAAAATATAGAGATCATGTGTTGCCCATGCAGCATGATCCCTCTCTCGGCCTGCCTAGTTTACTCCAGAGGAAAGGTAACACCCCTACATCTGGAACAAGACAAGCTGCAGAAGCTGCCGGATCAGCAAAGCAATGCTCTAACTGTCCGCCTGTCGGAGCTTCGATCCTAGACCAGTCGCCAACCAAGGCTTAGGGCCTGGTCTGCCCTGCCATGACATTTTGTCTTTAGCTTGCATTTCCTCGCACCAGGGTAAGGCTTGTACCCTCCCAATTGCGCTCTTCCGCCCGAAGCCGTTGGCACAATGTGGGGTGTCGGGTTTGGTAAGCGCCGCCCAACGTTCAGCGCTAACAGAAACCAGGTAGTACCGACTACTGTTATACGGTAGCTCAGTCATATCTGACTAAGACCTGACTAGCATTCCGAACTGGGTCGACAATATACTACACACAGACGATGGCAGCCTAAGTAGGCCGACACACTGGAACAGTCCCGCTTCATTGGTCGCGAGGCTTGTGCTCGAGAGCGGTCATGTAATTGAGAGAGACAGTGCCTTCCGTGTGTTGTTCAACACACAAAGTAGTCGCTTGTTAAAGTTTGCAGAAGCTATAAAGATCAACCTACGTAAGCCGGCCTTGTGCAATCAGAAAGATATGTTAGTTTCAAATTACCGTGGTAGACAATCGACATTACTATGCGAACATGTGTATATTTCAGCTTGAATGAGTTATCTAGTTAATTCACTCTATGTTGTGTGATTTCTGCAGTATGTACCTGGCGAGATGCAGCGAAATATTCCAGGCAATAAATTGTTGGTGTCTTCGTTATTCAAATTCACCACGGGAAACCATTGTCTTAAATGTCTGAAACGTCGCCTCCCATTACCAACCGTGAAGCGATTAGATGGATTACTCAAGCTGAAGTATAAAATATAGTACTGGATTGTCTATTGAGATTTCTCGAGGATTGCCTAAAGACGGGAAGATTTCCTCACCGGTATTTCAGATCTCTGAGGGCGGACAGAATATGTCCAACAAGAAAAAAACCTGAGACGACTGACAAAAGACCAGATAGAAGAAACCCAGTCCAAGCTGGCCAACCTCAAGCGCACACACAGTTCTGCCTACTACGTCACAAAAGAACTGAGCTTGTACGGCTACTTGAACTTCACTCATTCTGCACAGAAACAGTGTACAAGGTGAAAATCGCAGAGAATGCTCGCCTCAACAAATCACTGAGCACTGAAAAGTGTTTGCGCTTTAGGCTACGTTTCCTTTGTACGCCCCAGGATTAACCTGAAAGCACTACGTCAATACTAGCCAACCCAGAGAAGTATGTGATGAACTTATCGTCGTACGTACTCAATAACATTGAAACGGAGGCCCTGGCATACTGATTAAAATTCTGCATAAAGTTCAAACACATTAACCGTGTTGAGTCGCAAGCACAGTTTGAATATTGAGTTGAGTTGAGTTAAGAACCGGCATCACTGCACTCGGGACATTCCCAAACGTGCTCCGTCCCCTTTTTTAACAGCCAGCTAAGAGTCATACTACTAATCGTTCCCACCGCTATCTGATTAAACTTTCTCCTGGTCTTCCCTCTCAGTTTTGAGATTCTTCCAGAACCCCTGCCGATCCCCCGCAATCTCATTCTTTCCACATATGGATTCTCAGACTGTTCCTCCGCCTTCTCCACCTGGTCCCACAAGCGCACGACCACCTCCCCCTTGTCCATAGGCAAACTACCACCAAGAGGTGCATTCCCTGCTAGCCTATCAGCCTGTTCATTCCCCCGTACCCCCGCATGGCCAGGGCAAAATATCCATACAATTCTCACGATCTATGACCTTTGAAGCGACGAGAGCCATTCCACACGAAACATTCCTTTCTCCACCTTGCTAAGCATACTCTTTGAATCCGTAATGAATACAACGTGTGTTGCAGTGTTGCTCTGGCCACCGGAATGCCGTTGTTACTGCCTCCACTTCCACTCTCATGCTAGAGGTCGTAGTCTCATATGCTAGACTCTCCTTTTTCAAGACTCGCCCATTAGCCTTTGCAATAAAGCCCCAGCCACTACGTCTGTTTCTCACCACTGATCCATCGGTATAGATGACTATGTCACCTTGATGTATGTTGCTCTGGATCAGCTGTTGCACTTCACACTCAGTGCGGCCCGCTGCCCATTCTCTGCACTCAGACCCAGTGTTATTATTACACTGTGCCAGTCCGTCATGTCTTCCGGAACTTCAACCCACTCTCTTTCACGATTGATGGTCTCTAGATCACACACCTGACTTATAGAAAGTTATGTCTGTGCCATCCAGGACCTGCCTCGTCTTAGTCTATGACCCTTGACCATATCCACTGCTGCATGCAGCGGGCGATCCCTGCCTGCGACAACTCTCAGGTACCATTTGGCCTGAAGGACCCTATGCCTATCCGTCATTGTTGGTAGCGCCAGGATATGTCTCATGCATATAATTGGTGTGTCCTTTGTACGCCCCAGGATTAACCTCATGGCAGCATTCTGCATGCGCTCCAACCTTTCAAGCTGGCTCTTTGATACTGTCAGCAGCCCCAAACCATACCCAATGACATAAATTACTAACTGCTGAAAGAGCCTGTACAGCATCCTCTGATCTACCCCGGTTGCTGCCATAGCTCTCAATGCATTAAGTCCCCTACCAGCCTTCACCACCAAAGTCTCCACGTGATCCTTAAAAGACAAACACCTGTCAAAGGTGACACCCAAGTACTTCAATTAACTCTCTTGACTAAGAGGACATCCATTCAACATAATACCTGGGACATCTGCCTTGACGATCCGGTTATCCAGGGAGTACCACACAACCGATGCCTTGTCTGGGTGTATAATGGCCCCTGCGTCCCTGCACCGCTCCGCCACCCTGCTTACTGCCACCTGTAAGTCTTTCGCCAAACTGGCCCTGTCTCTGCCCTGTCTGTATACCAGCACATCATCTGCAAACGTCAAGATTCTACCCACACCTGGTGTCTCAATAGCTGCGTCTTTGCTGGTGTAGACATTAAAGAGCGCTGGGGACAATGCAGATCCCTGCGGCATCCCAGGTGTAATTGTACAGGGGTCAGAAGTCCAGGAACCCATACGCAATGCAACCTTACGCTCATAAAGAACTGTCACAACCCATCTAACAAGGCAAGGGCAGACTTACATGTCCAACAGTGTGTGTATCAACCGATCATACCTGACCCTATTATACGCATCCTCAAGGTCAAGAGCTATCGTCAGTGTCTCCTGGAAGCCCTCGTAGACATCAAATGCAAAAGTTGTAGCATTGACCCAGGTGTCCTGCACAGTTTGAAATGTTGATTGATCAAGTCTCCGTGTTATCGCCTACTTCTGCAGAGTCGGTCGGGTGACTGAAGGCCAAACTGATAGATTTAGAACACTAGTATTGCACACCACCCTCTAAACAGACATGTCCGCTGACCAACGAACACCTTACTGCTTTAAAAGCGTTAAAGGCTAACAAAACCCTTGTAATACTGAAACCTGACAAAGGGAGTGTTGCAGTACTGATGGACATGTCAGACTACCATAGAAAAATGGATGAAATATTATCAGATGAATCAAAATTCAGGGTAGATCAAAAAGTAAACAAGTCGGAGGACCTGGATGCAAAAATAAGGAAAGAGACCCTGTCACTTGTAAATGCGGGACTCATCAGTGAGGCCACTGCAAAAACGTTCAAACCGCGTGGCTCCCAAACTCTTCAGATATACAGTCTACTCAAGCTTCACAAGTCTGGCATCCCGCTAAGACCGATCCTGTCCATGGTTAACTCTGCACAACTCCGTATGGCGAGATGGCTAACTGACACCTTAAAGCCAGTACAACAGTCCTTCGATCCAAGAACACTCAGATACATTCGAACTGGTGGAATTATTGGATACTATGGACATAAATAATAAACACATAGCATCCATGGATATTGCCTCCCTATTCACCAACGTTCCATTAATGAGACCGTGAAAATAATACATGAGCGCATTAGAGACAAACAACTAAAACAAGGCATACCATTAGCTATTCTAGAGAGGCTATTAAAATTATGTACCGCCAACATACAATTCAACTTTATAAAAAAAAAAGTCATACCGCCAAATTGACGGAGTGGCCATGGAGAGTCCGCTTGGACCTATTCTAACGGAAATCTTCATGAAATATTTAGAAGAAAAAAGATCTTCAGATGTCAATAACTTGGTCTTCTACCGTCGTTACGTGGACGATATACTAATTATCACCACAGACGAGCTACAAGCAACGTCGTTCCAGGCCACAATGAACATTACACATAAAAACATCTGTCTATCTATGGAACACGAACACAACAAAGCGTTGCCGTTCTTAGATATCCTAATGAGACGTAGAGCATACGGCACAATTCAAAGATCGGTGTACCGTAAAGAAACATGGACTGGCCAATACGTGAATTTTCAGAGCTTCGCACCTGTCCAGTACAAACGGGGGTTAGTATGGACTCTGTTTGACCGTACTAGGAAGATATGCACCCAGGACACACTGACAGAGGAATTTAAAACTCTGAAGAATGCTTTAAACCTGAATAGGTACTCCACAGGATTTATAAAGCGCCACTGCCAACAGCCCAAACCAAAACCAGAAGAAACTACAGTCCCTAAACTCAAGGTATTCATCCAGTTAACATTCCGAGGGGATGACGTAATGCAACGTCTGCAGGACCGACTCATCTCAGCAGTCGGGCGAACATTCTGTGCTGCAACTCCAGTTATCAGGTACAGAACCACATCTATCCCCACCCCATTAGTAAAAGTACCTGTAGCTTTGTACGCCAAATCGAATTGTATTTATCAATTTACATGCAGGTGCGAGGACATCTACATCGGCAGAACAGAGCGGCAGTTACACAGCAGGGTTTTGGAACACATTCCGAACTGGGTCGACAAGATACTATACACAGACGATGGCAGCCTAAGTAGGCAGACACACCGGAACAGTCCCGCTTCATCGGTCGCGAGGCATGTGCTCGAGAGCGGTAATATGATTGAGAGAGACAGAGCCTTCCGTGTGTTGTTCAACTCACAAAGTAGTCGCTTGTTAAAGTTTGCAGAAGCTATAATGATCAACCTACGTAAGCCGGCCTTGTGCAAGCAGAAAGACATGTTAGTCAGTTTAAAATTACCGTGGTAGACAATCGACATTACTGTGCGAACATGTGTATATTTCAGCTTCAATGCGTTATCTAATTAATTCACTCTATGTTGTGTGATTTCTGCAGCATGTGCCTGACGAGATGTAGCGAAATATGCCAGGCAATAAATTGTGCAATCTATTGTTTGTGTCTTCCTTATTCAAATTATACATATATGAATGTGCGTGCTATTAATTTGTCGAGACTATGTTCACAAGGCGCAGTGAGGAGCATTTTGTGTAATATTCACTGGCACAAGACGGCACATTATGGGGTGACCCTTTGCCGTGCAGTTGGACCCAGGACTAACGACTAAGTAGACTATCCTGCTCATCCATTATTATATGTTTCTCATGTTCTTCATAAATTCCAATGTTAGTCATATTGCTTGTTGTTCCACCAATTCTTCCAGAACCTTCTCTTCTTCTCGAAGCCTCCCTCCAATACCTTCAACCTTCCCGGTTGTCACGATGCTCTCCAGTAGCATTTTTCTCAAGACGTAATCAAAATACCAGTGTCAGGTTTTAGTCAGATTTGACTGATCTACCTATGACAGTAGACGCTACTACCTGCTTTCTATTTGCGCCGAATTTTGGGCGGCGCTCACCAAACCCGAACCTCCACAGAGTGCCAGCCACTTCGGGCGGAGGAACGCAAATGGGAGGGTACAAACAAGCCTTATCCTGGTGAGGAGGAAATGCAACCGAAAGGATAAATGTCGTGTCAGGGCAGACCAAGCCCTGAAAATATTTAAAATATTCAAGCATCATAACAACTGTACAAGAGCAAGGGGGATCGGAGTGACTGCAACAACTATAGGGGTATCTCACTTCTGTGTATCGTTGGGAAAGTATTTGCCAGAATTGTTCTGCGCAGACTTAGAGTCCTGGGAGATCACGTCTACCCTGAATCACTGTGTGGCTTTCGATGGAACCGGTGTACCATTGATATGATATTTTCATTGCGACAGCTACAAGAAAAATGCCGTGAACAGAATCAACCACTGTTTATTGCCTTAATCGATCTCACAAAGGCATTTGATTTGGTCAGTCGTGAGAGCTGTTCAAGGCACTAAATAAGATCGTCTGCTTGCCAACTCTTCTGTCCATTGTGAAATTGTTTCACACAGGTATGAAAGGTATAATTAAGTTTGATGGTACAACTTCAGAATTGTTTAAAATCAAGAGTGGAGTTAAGCAAGGTTGTGTACTTGCTCCCACCCTCATTGGATTATCCTTTTCACTACTATTGAAATATGATTTTCATGATCAGGATTGTAGTATATACATTCACTCGTATTCAGATGCCTCTACAATGCTCATTGATCGAAGACCAAGACCAAAATTAGGAGGGGACTGATCAGATATTTGATTTTTGCAGATGATACTGCAATTATAACCCCCACTGAAGAAGAATTACAATGTCTACTATCAGCATTATCTAATGCTTATTTTTAATTTGGTTTAACAATTAGCAAAAAGAAGACAGATTATGTCACACGTGGTAACATCAATCTTTATTGACGACGCCGAAATAGAGATAGCAGACCATTTCACATATCTATGATTAGAGGTAAACAGTAAATAATCCACAGATCGGGAAATCAACATCATGATTGATAAGGCAACAACATCAATGAACATGTTAACAAAAAGAATCTGGAAGAACAGGAAGCGAACTGCCAAAACAAAAGTCCTTGTCTATCAAGCCTGTGTCCAAGTACTCTTGTTTATAGCAGTGAAGCCAGGTCAACTTACTCACACCAAGACAAACTTTCAATAGCTTTTATATGCGGTGTCTGCGAAGAATACTTGGTATTACGTGACAAGACAAAATCACAAATACAGACATATTGGAAAGATCAGGCTGTGTGAAGGTTTGTTCCATGCTCAGTCTTCGCAGACTTAGGTGGATAGGACACATTAGGAGGTTGGATGACGGTAGAATACAAAAAGACATCTTTTTTAGTGATTTACATATGGGTAAGAGATCTCGGGTTCTACCTCTACTACGATACAAAGATGTGTGTAAGCTGGACATAGTTGATAAAGGCACTAATATTGCACCCTGGGAGCAAATCGCCGCCGATTGTGTTGCAAGAAGGGCAAAGATCAGAAATGGAATAAAGACCAAGGAGAAAATGTTTGCAGATAGGTCACATACTGAGCTTGTGTGACGTCAGATGGTGCGTGATAGTGGAATTGACTATGTGTTCACAAGCATCCATTGTGGACGAACATATACAGCGCGAATTTGTCTGATCAGTTACGTTCGCTCCCGCAATGAGTTGTAGTTATTATGCCTTTTTTGAAGCACAATTTAACAAACTATCATCTGTGAACACGGCGAGATTGCCATTTAGTTAATCAAAATACGTGATACGTGGGCAATAATCTGCCATATACGGCTGACGAACTTTCTTTAGTAGAACTTGATTATATGTCTTCTTAGCTGACGGTGAAATTCTTATAATAAGTGAAAAATAGCTAGATTTAGAAATGACCACGTCCTCGGCATAGGCTCCGACATAAGAAATGCCACAACACTGACTTTAGAACAACGTTGACAAAGTCGACAAAGACAGGAAACAGATTAAATAACCACTGACCTCTGCTGCATTCTAGACTTCCTCTTGTGCTGCTACTTTTCATCTCCCAATGGAGTATAGGCTCTCAATTAACTCATGCCAAGCACTATGTATACTTTAGTTGGATTTTGTAGCTAAAGTTTTCCTTGAGATGAGGAAGCCAGTCTAACCCTCTTTAGTCACCCTTTACGAGATTTATGGCAGGTTACATTGTTACTAGACTTCCCTTATGGGCCTCATTAACACATGGGCGTGAGTTACTATCTACAACTGACAAGTGTCCACACAGAACAGCAATATAGTTTTCAAGCCAAAAAGTTTAATGCTTTGACGTATGGGCCAGTTGACTTTAAGGACACGCGTTCATCTAAACATGCGGTCTGAATGAAGTTTGAATGAAACATTGCCAAGTAGAACACAACTGTGAGATTTGAGATCAAGTAAATGAGGTTTTATTGTGTGTTTGTTTGGTTCGCTCGCATTGAACTCAGGCGTAGTCCCTAGACGTGCTACTACTTCTGGTGCACTGGGCTGATTTGTGTGTGTGGATTAGCATTAGCTTTCCCTATTACCAATGTGCCGGTCTCTCTGGCTGAGGGGTTACACCACTTTCTCTGTAATCCCGTTTATCCACGCAGGGTCTCGCAGCGAGGCGAGAACTGGAAGCGGTTCGACCGGCGCTCGTGACTTGCGGGATAATGAGTCGGCTCTCAGAAAGCAATGGCAAACTACTGAGCGTAATCTTGCCAAGAAATCAACATTCAGCTGAAAGATGCAGATGTTGACAGCGATGTCCTGTAAAGGATATGCAAAAAAAACAAACATTACCAATGTCCATCGCCATCAGGCGAACCCACTTGGACTTCTGACGTACTTGTAATTTACGTCCGCGAAGTCTACGTTTTGGTCCAATTGACCGGTGTAGGGGTTGAACCCGCTACCTCGGCATCAGCACACAGGATAATTAAGAACTAGCGCTCCTATCCATACGACGTGTTTAGCGACCTACCATATCTGACCATGAACATCGCATGAAGTACGGAACTTTGTGCTTCCCTGTAATACAACCATTGGAGAGTGTGTCCTGATTGCTTGGCCACTCAACGACAGTAGCAAGCAATTTATAATGTTCAATTTTATTTACCATGTTTTATAGTGTGAAAAAAAGACTTACCGGATTCTTTGGTCCAGGCGTCTGATACAGCTGAATGGCTACAGGTTTGAGATGGTTCTCAGAATCCAGGTAGAAGAGGCATATTGGAGCACATACCTGAAATACAGATTAACGCAAATCTCAGCTTTGATGATTAGTCGCTTTAAAAAAAAAACACGTTTTTTTCTTTGATGATTAGTATCCATATTAATGGTGGAAAGTAAAAATATAAACATTGTGATTACGGCTTTTGTATTATTTCTGCTGTAAGCGAGATGGGGAGGGGAGGGTGAGGGTATGGTTCAAGGATGAGGATTAAAGGTCACTTGCCGAAGTCGTCGCCACGCAGTGTACGGGCTAATCTTCAACGCCATATAGTGATTTGTCCTTTACAGAACATTAATTCAATAAATCTTTCGGCAGATCTGTCTATGCATCAAGAATGAGTTCTCTCGGTCTGCTCAGTAGTTTTGCCTCTGTTGCTGCCAAGAGTAAATGATGTATCACATCTTGAATACGTTTCAATGTTGTTCTTCCTCTTCTTCTCTAGCCTGGATACATCCTCTAGAATCATCAATTCCAGTCAAATAAATCTTTTGACAGACCCAACTATGTTTAACTTTCCTCAGTTTTATTAGTCTTAACAGTTTCAGTGAAAAACAAAAAGTAGGTTTGGATCAAACAAAAATGGATGGCGAAAAATGAGAAGTAAGGGTGTGTCACAGTTATGACTTAAATGTTGTTCATATATTAGCAGACATCTTGTGTGTGTCTGTGTGTGTGTGTGTGTGTGTGTGTGTTGTGTGTGTGTGTGTATTGTACGAAGACACAGATTATGGTCGTCACTAGGAAGAACGAGATACCACAATGTAATATACATGTGAATGGGAATGTTAGTTAGTTAGTTAGTCGACAGATCATCCTCATTGCACATCGAATCATTCAGTCCATAAATGCTCGGATCCCTTCCTCAGTAAATCACGCCGCGTGTAGCAGCTCACAACACCAGTTCTGTGTTGGTTTATTACTCTTCTTTGTGTTCCTGCGTAGTGTTCTTGTTTGGCCACGCCTCTTTTAACTTGCTATATTCGTAGCCTGACCATGGTTGTAGATTCCCAGTCATCGCTTGGTTCTCGTAAACGAATTACTTCTCGTAGAGCATTCAGAATGTCGGCCTGGTCCACTGCTTGTCCGCCTTCCACGGTAGGCTTACCTGCTAGCATGTCAGCCTGCTCATTCCCTTGTACACCCGCATGCCCTGGCACGAAGATGAAACTAATTTTTGCCAGCCGAGACCGCTCCAGAGACAGCAGCCACTCTCTTCGGACCCACCCCATCTCTATCATCCTGAGCATACTCATTGTGTCACTAAGACTAAGGACACATACCTGATTGAATGTATGTGTCTCGAGCCATGTTATTGCTTTACTTACTGCCACAACTTCCATAGTCAGGCTGCTTGTGGTCAAAGCAAAAGCGCCACACTCTTCCTTCACACTTTCCCCTCAGGCCTGAGCCGTAAAGGCCCACGAATTTCTCACTCCGCGGACGACCGACCCATACGTGTGAATGACAGCATCATCCTCTAAAGAATTCTCGAAGATCAGAGCCTGTACTTCTGCCGCCACAGCAGCTGGATTTTCTTGTCAGCATTTCACTGTCTAGTGAACGGGAATATTTCTAAACAAGTGAATCGGTACAATTATTTCGAAATAGTCATAACATCTGATGGGAGATGCCTTTAAGAGATTGAGGTGCTACATAGAGCCTGTACTTTTGTATGGATGTGAAGGGTGGACAATGAGCAGTCAAGCTGACAAACATATGATGGCTGTGGAAATATGGTTTCTGAGGAGAATGCAAAGAATACCATGGTCAGACATAAAAACCAATAGCCAAGTCCTACAAGAAACAAATGAAAATCGTAAATTGATTAGGGAAATTAGACGTAAACAGTCAAAATTTTTTTGACGTGATATGACAAGGTATAAATTGGAGAACTTGATGACAACTGACAAGATCCACGGGAAGAGAACAAGGTGAAGACAGAGTAGTAAATACCTAGATGGCTTCGCTTCCAGACAAAAACACTGAGCTCATTCACGACTCTGGTGCTCGAATGAAATGGCGAATAATGACCGCCCACGCTTATCGGCATGGCACATGATATATATATATATATATATATATATATATATATATATATATATATATATATATATATATATATATATATATATATATATATATATATCATATTATAGGGTGTTAGGAAAGGGAAGTCTACTGTATTTATATTTACACTACAGTTTGATTTATTAGCCCATAGCAGTTAAGGAATGTTTTAATAATAATAAGGTTATGTATCATCCCATGGCACTTAATCAATTTAGTATCTTTATTTCATATCCATATATTGCCACTGGAAATGTGCATTCTTTTAGTACTTTGACCTGTTTTGTTCTAACTGTTTCAATTTATTAATTGTTTTATTTTATTTAGTTTACGCATTGTTTGTTATTCTTTCAATTTCTATCACATTTCTATCAAACATCAGCATTGATTATGGATATTAAATACTGCTCACATTTTTGTAATTTCTTTTCACTGATAACTATATCTATTGACATACTTGTTTTTTTTATCTGTAACTATTTTTAGTTGTTGAGCACTGATACACACTTGCATTGAAGTTACTGTTATTTAATTTTGTTCACTCGCGTTTTGAACTCAAATGTAGTCCACTCTGGACTGATTCTTGAGTGTTCTAACTTTCTCTATTACCAGTGTCACTTTCCATCAGGCGAACCCACACTGACTTCAGAGGTAGAAGTAACTTAAGTCCCCATATCAAGGATGTATGTTGTTGAAAATAATACCGTGTAGTCGGCATATCAAAGTTAGACCATTTCTATTCCTCAGATTACAAAAGGATCATGTTGTTCCGTGACAGTATATCCTCTAACACTCCTCTGGATGTCTTCAGTATACAAGTTGAACAGATAAGCGTACAAACCCCAACCCTATCACTCTCCGTCTTCTATATTAAACCAATCTGTGCAGGTTGGGATGTGTATTCCCCACCGACAGATGAGAACTCCTGGCTCTATCAGGGAATAGAAGGCAGGTCTCACCATGTGCGAGGCTTGTATCTTATCTGCTCTACTACCTGCCATTTCCAGCTGAAAATGTCAAAGCAAAAGTAGTCCCGTGACAACTAGGATAATGCTGCTTGGATGTAAAGTGTTAGACCGTTAAATATTTAAATCTACTACATGGGGTTGGGGGAAGGGGGGGGGGGGGGAGCAGTTCACAGCCTCGCCACATTTCATTTCCAGAAAATTCCCAGAAAACACCAAGCTAATTGTCGACCCCAGAGCGGGAACATATTATCTTCCCTTGTTGGGAATTTAACCGGGACCACTGGCCTGATAGTCACCTCAATTATGTCTTACACAAACTTTGCAAGAATGTGTGCTGTTTGTATAACACTATATCAAGCATAGAGTCGTAAATATTTTGTGTGAATGCCGTTCCTGTGTTAAAAGGGACAATTCATTTTCTCGATGAATCCATTGTATTGATCCAGCGCATCATTAAAAGAATGTGTGAGTACTGTTGTTTAGGATGGCGTCGGTTGATTCTTCGCATTTACAGTTCGAGCTTATTATTGCTTCAACGTTAACGTTGCCAATGTGATAATTGCGGGAGTTGCGTTGTGGCGCACTGGCAAAAACATTTGTCTGTCGACTTGTGTCGACTTTTGCTCAAATCCCCATTGAGGTGAGTTTTTTTAAATGACCAGGGATCTCATGTCGACCCAGCCTAAAATGGGTACCATTAAATGTTTCGGAAAGTAAAGGCGATCAACATGACGACACGATCATACCTTAATACATTACAGAGCCAGTAAGCATAATCTTGGTATTGGATTTTATTGAAAGATACCTTGTCAAATGGTTTGGTCATGTAACACAGCAACTCCGAGCAGCAAATCAGAAACACACTTGCCATTTACATACAACAGAATCAGCAAGAGGAAGACAATCTAAGTGATTTAATAGAGAGATAAGAGACGCACTGAACACGTCCTGGTGACAGTCAACAAAAGGGTTTAGTTCAGAAAACTTCTCCAGTAAGCTACTCCAGAAAGCCCGTCCCTAGCGTTGATAGGTTCTTCTTCTTCAGCGTTCCGAGCTATTGAGGTTCTTTGCTGCAGATACAATCGTCTTCATTCGCCTCTCTGATTGACCTTCTCTTGCCAGTCGTTGATTCCAAGTGCTTGTTAGGTCTGTATATATATTATCTCTCCACCGTCTTCTTGGTCTACCTCGGGGTCTACAGTCATTTATTTCCTGCGCGTTGATAGGTATAACAGGAAAATACAAAGGAAGAAGTTAAAAAGGAATATCCTATCATCACCATCATCATCATCATCACTATATTGTGCCTTTGAAAGTGATGTAGGATTTCAAGCTTCTCATTAGCTCTCGGTTCTTGGTGTTTTGGATCAATTATATTCATGACACTCCTCCATGCCTTGGCATTGGACAATCAAGCATCAGTTCTCTCTGTCTGCTTCTGCCTATTCTATCTATCCAGACGGGATAATGTTCCCCAAAGCCTCTCTTCTCATCATATTACCAATGTATCGTGTCACTTTATTATAGGTGTGTATAACGTGCTGCTTTCATTCGGCTCTTCCAGGGAAGGGTTGTTAGTTATTCTGACAGACATAGGAATTTGCAACATTGGTCACGGAAACCACATCTCCGCTTTGCCCACTCTCTTTCTATTTATGTCGCTCACATTCCAAGATTAACTGCCGCACAGCACGACACCTTCACTGTACAATTTCAATACTTTCTTTCTGACATTCAATGAAAATGACCTATTATATAAGGTATATTTAATCTTACACGATGGGTTATGACGATTAAGACCGTAATGGAAACAACCCCCCACCCGCCACCTCACGCACACACCATCCTTAGTTTGCAGTCAACAGATAGGTCTTGCACCGAAAATTAGCCCATAATGTTAAAAGACAGAACAGACAGAAAATAAAATGCTATCGAAGGAGATAGAGATCAGTGTCCTATACCAATGTAAAACTGATACCACAAAAACAATGAATCTCAACAAACCACAAATCCTTCTTTCGTTGGAATATCTTTCATAATGTCCAGGTCGCAAATGAACAGCTTCTTCCTTTTAATGCAATCTTGGATTGTTGAGCCTTCCAGGAACGGCTTCATCAGCTCGTCAGTTACAGGGAATCTGTGCATCAGAAGTTGGGTAGGTTTAGTTATGTTTTACATTGCAATGGTTGGTGTACATTGTGGTTTTTATAAAAGCATGCCATTGCCGGAGAATATTATTGTTCTTCTTTCTTCTTTTTTCACCATTAACCCCCTTTGCGGCATTGGATCTCAACCAAACCATGCCCAACCGCCATATCCCTAAACTTCCCACTTAGCTCCGCTTTTGTCTTCCATATATTACTCATTACTGTCTTCTGCTGTTGAAGATTAAATGGCAAGACAAGATCTCAGACACTGCCCAATATCCACACTCTACTAATGAAGAATCAGATTTGGCGGGCTGGTCATTTGACTCGCATGCCAGATCACAGGCTCCCTAAACGAATTTTTGTTTTCGGTGAGCTTTACTGTGGTGAACGCTCCCAAGGCG
The DNA here is from genome assembly GCA_963921405.1 of Cepaea hortensis. Classification (NCBI taxonomy): domain Eukaryota; kingdom Metazoa; phylum Mollusca; class Gastropoda; order Stylommatophora; family Helicidae; genus Cepaea; species Cepaea hortensis. The sequence goes on from OY992883.1 coordinate 79,573,268, forward strand.
GCCAGAGAAACGCTTTAAAGACTCTCTGAAGATCTGACTAAAAGCTTTTGAAATTCATCACGACACTTGAGAGACTGCTGCCAAAGACCTAAATTCGTGGCGTACATCAATATGCAAGGTTGTAGTCACTTGTGAAGCAAACATGACAGCAAGAGCTGTGGGGGTAAAAGGCCGGACAAAAAAAAAAAAAACAGCTGTAGGAGATCCTCCTCATGGACGTCAAGCATTCTTTGACCACATTTAGAGCCAAAATAGGCCTTACCGGCCATCTTAGAACTTACGGCTCCAAACATTCAACAGCACTGGATGAAATGAATGGTCATCATCATTCTGGATGGACAAACACCATTTCTGTCTTTACGTCTCTTTTCTGTGCGATTTAGAGTTTTTTATATTTCTTTAAGTCTGTGGATTCCAAACAAAGGCCTTTTTAATTATACTATTCTCTCAGGTATTCTCAGTGTTTATCCAACCCAGAGCCAGTGTCTCTTCTTCACTCCCTGATTCTCCGGTATTTCTTTAGTTCTCTCCCATATGGCGGAGGAAGCGGAGAACAATAACACGTTGAAGAAAAAAGATGAAGCATGAGAAGAAGGAGGAGCCGAAGTAGGAGAAGTAGTAGAAGAGGGAAGAAAATAAAACGATAACTGTACTTGTAAATTAATTAATCAGTAACGTGGTAGAAATATGAAAAGCCCTTACTTTGCAGGGATCTCTCTAACAAGTGCAATGACAGAATGGTTCAGGCTGGCCAATCTCTGGTTCCCAAAGTAGACATCATCATTCCATTTGCTGGTGTGCTGATGGTAAACAACAAATGTACACTATAAACCAGACTAAACAACATTATAGAAAAATTCACATACAGTGTAAAATAATATCGCTGCAAGTCAACCTGGCATCTTATGGAGCATATTATTTTATCTTTGCAATCATAATTACCATGTGCCATGGAGGGGGACTGAGGCGAACATATTCCTCCACAGCTATAGCTATCTGTTTTCTGTGTCCTCTCTTTGACCCATAATATCGCAACGCACCCAGTACCCCCTTCACCTCTATGTTTTTTCTTTGATGTAGTTATCTCCTATATAAATTTACTTTCTTTTGTGTACAACGATTCTTAGCATTTCACAAAGAAACGGCGTATATATAGCGGCTTCTCATTTCTTCACAATTTTATTCAAGGGCCAAGATCACGGACATTCAGAAGTATGGGTAGTATATATATAAAGTAAAGGGAACCCTAAACACAGTAAAGGACTCCCTTTTTCACTCCACGAAGCGCATTGAGTGTACGGTAAAGTGAGTAAAGTAAATTAAGAACTCTTCCATGCCTTGAGGCGTGTTTGGTATATGGTGCTAGTCCCACATTTGGATAGACCAGTTAGCGCTGGATGGATGATGTAGTCAACATCACGCCAGTGGCTTTTACTTTCCAGAACATATTCTGGTGACCAATTTAGACAGGGTCGATCTGGGAGCCCATGTTAATTTTAACAATTGCCCTCCTCGATGGAGATGCGTACACATGACTACCGGGCCTGCAGGCAAGCGTGCTACCCACTCCGATGCCGCGGTTCCCTGAGTGGTATGTAACATTCTCAAACTCGCTGTCTGATCCATGGGCTGTGATCTATCACACAGAATGCTCTCCATCCTGTGAAATTCTGAATAAACAGGAGACTAAAAGAAGAACAACAGGAGTTAGCAACAACAAAAACTAACATGTACACCATCATACGAACCTCTGGCTGGGGGAAAATGTCCTTGTTGTAAACAGATTTCATATCCTCAATGCTGGAGAAGTGTAGTTTGTGCTTCCAAAGTTGACACTCGATGTACGTCTTGTGAGCCACCTGCATTCTGACTATGTCCCACTGTGGCAAGAAATCATAAATAAGACTTAATGTTGCGTTTGTGTACATTGTAGTGTGCATGCTTACCAACAAAGTAGTCTCGTCACAGATTCCAGTACGTAAGTAGACAAAGTCACAGTACAGTTTCCAGTACGTAAGTAGACAAAATCTCAGCACAGTTTCCAGTACGTAAGTAGACAAAGTCACAGTACAGTTTCCAGTACGTAAGTAGACAAAATCTCAGCACAGTTTCCAGTACGTAAGTAGACACAAGACATGTCAGACACCTTGAGGAGTATTGGGTTTATGCAGCAGGTCCTATATTCTGTATAGACTAGTCGACACCAGATGAGTTTTGTGGCCATTCTCACGTCGGAAGTCTTTAATTCCCAAAATATTCCCTGAATGCAATTTTATCTGGTGCGACATGGAAGCCCAGGTCAATTACAAAACTCCGTCTCCGTGTGGATTTGAACCCTTGACCACCGGGTCGGCAGGTAAGGGTCTAGACTCTACGCTAGAGTGGCTCCCCCTGCACAAAATAGAATCACTAAAATTGTTTCACGGGACGACAAATGCGGAACTAGTGTAGAGAACTAACCACTGTCCAGAGAATAAAGAGGTGAAGAAATGACGCTGATGCTGGATAGGATACATCTTGAAGACTTTGTAATAGGATAAAAACGAGGAGAAACATAGAGGGAGACCACAGATATACGAAGAAGATAATTAGTGGAGAGTGAAGGTAAAAACAGAGGAGAAACATAGAGGGAGACCACAGATATACGAAGAAGATAATTAGTGGAGAGTGAAGGTAAAAACAGAGGAGAAACATAGAGGGAGACCACAGATATACGAAGAAGATAATTAGTGGAGAGTGGAAAAGAAGAAGTAACAAAGACATTTACGATCTGTTTAAGTCCCCGCTAATCACTGGTATCATGAAGGCTAATAGACTACAATAGCTGGGGCATATAGAAAGAATGGAAGACAATAGGGAAACAAAACTCGCTTACACTCAGGAAATAAATGACTGTAGACCCCGAGGTAGACCAAGAAGACGGTGGAGATATAATATATATACAGACCTACAAGCACTTGGAATCAACGATTGGCAAGAGAAGGTCAACCAGAGAGACGAATGGAGACGGATTGTATCTGCAGCAAAGAACATCAATGGCTCGGAACGCTGAAGAAGAAGAATTATAAGTTATTAAAATAATAGTTTTATTATTATATTAACATATGGAGAGGACATGGAATGAGCTGCAAGAGATGGAAAAAGATGCGAGGCCTGGGTGTGAGTAGGTGGAGGGCCTACGCTTTTTTGGGAGATCAAAGGCAAAAAGGAGAAGAAAGAAGATGCCAAATACGAGTTTTAGAAGAAAGAGGATGCCAAATACGGGTTTTAGAATTAAGAAGATGCCAAATACGGGTTTTAGAGGAAAGAAGATGTAAAATACGGGTTTTAGAAGAAAGAAAATGCCAAATACGGGTTTTAGAAGAAATAAGATGCCAAACACGGGTTTTAGAGGAAAGCAGTTGCCAAATATGGGTTTTAGAAGACAGAAGATGGAAAAATTGGGTTTTAGAAGAAAGAAGATGCCAAATACTGGTTTTAGAGGAAAGAAGATGCAAAATACGGGTTTTAGAGGGAAAAAGATGCCAAAAACCGGTTTTAGAGGAAATCAGATGCCACGCATGAGTTTTAGAAGAAAGCAAATGCCAAATACGCGTTTTAGAGGAAAGAAGATGCCAAATAGGGGTTTAGAAGATAGAAAATGCAAAATACGTGTCTTAGAATAAAGAAGATGCCAAACACGAGTTTTAGAGGAAAAAAGGTTTACAAATATGGGTTTTAGAAGAACGAAAATGCCAAATACTGGTTTTAGAGGAAAGAAGATGCCAAATAAGGGTTTTAGAAGAAATAAGATGCCAAATACGGGTTTTAGAGGAAAGAAGATGCCAAATACGGCTTGTAGAATAGAAGATGCCAAATACTGGTTTTAGGGGACAGAAGATGCCAAATACTCGTTTTAGAAGAAAGCAGATGCCAAATACGGGTTTTAGCAGACAGAAAATGCCATACACCTGTTTTAAAATAAATAAGATGCCAAATACGGGTTTTAGAGGAAAGCAGATGCAAAATACGGGGGTTAGGAGAAAGAGGATGCCAAATACGGGTTTTTTAGAGAAAACGAAGATGCCAAATACGGGTTTTAGAGGAAAGAAGATGATAAATACCGGTTTTAGAAGAAAGCAGATTCCAAATACGGATTTTATAGGAAAGAAGATGCCACATACGGGGTTTAGAAGATAGAACATGCCAAAAGCGGGTTTCAGAAGAAAGAAGATGCCAAATAGGGTTTTAGATGAAAGAAAATGCCAAATACGGATTTTAGAAGAAAGAAGATGCCAAATACGGGTTTTAGAGGGAAGAAGATGCCAAATACGGGTTTTAGAGGAAAGGAGATGCAAAATATGCGTTTTAGAGGAAAGAAGATGCCAAATACGAGTTTTAGAAGAAAGAAGATTACAAATACGGATTTTCACAGAGCGCTTTGTTTATTCAAGAGATTCTTTTGTCTTTACAAAGTTGAAATAACAGTCTATTTTGTGTTAGTCATCATCACCATCATGTGCCATGCCGATAAGCTTGGGCGGTCATGTTTCGCCATTTCCTACAATTACCAGAATGGTTGATCAGCCCCGTGTTCTGGTCGCAACCATTTCACGTGGCCAAGCCATCCGGGTATTTACTTCTCTGCTTTCCCCTTGTTCTTTTCCCCCTCAATCTAGCCAGTTTCCGCCAAGTTTTCTAATTTATTTCTTCTCATAACGAGTCCAAAATAATTGTGATTGTCTACGTATAATTTCTCTAATCAGTTTACGGTTTTCATTTGTTTATTGTAGGACTTGGTCACTAGTTTTTTTTTTGTCTTTTCGTTGTATTTTTTTTTTTGTCTTTTCGTTGTATTTTTTTTTTATTTGTGTTAGTGGCACGCGATATATGTAGGCCAAAATATATGGTGAAATACTACAAAAAAGAGTAAGGTTTATTTAGATAAACACAAACCTGGTGTAAAACAAACAAGCAAAATACGTAACATCTGGTATAAAACTCACAAACAGAATAGGATATATTTAGGTAAACACAAAGCTGCTGCAAAACAAATAAGCAGAAAACGATAAATTTCGGTAGACACAAAACTGGTGTAATGCCAACAAACATAACACGTAATAAAAAACTAGCAAACTTAATACTCAATTACTGGTGTAAAAATAACAAACATAATACTTAATTACTGGTCTAAAACTAACAGATATAGCACATAAATAACTGGTTAATACTAACAAACATAACAATTACTGGTGTAAAACCTACAAACACTTAATTACTGGTGTAATACTAACGAACATAACAATTATTGGTGTAAAAAAAACATGACACTTAAATAACTGGTGTAACACTAATAGACATAAAACTTAAACAACTGGTGTAAAACTAACAGACATAAAACTTAAATAACTGATGTAACACTAACAGACATAACACTTAAATAACAGGTGTAACACTAACGGAAATAACATTTAAATAACTAGTGTACAACTAACCATTAAACTTTAATAACTGGTGTTAAGAAAAAAAAAAGCAGACATAAAATTTAAATAACTGGCGTAAATATAACAAACATAACATAAAAAAAAAAAAACTGGTGTAAAACTGACAAACACAATATTTAAACAACTGGTGTATACAAACGTGTATTGTTTCCATTACCTCGTAGCTGAATGAAAATGTCTCATCACCGGGAAGCGACTTCACCTGTGGAAGCACACAAAACATACTGACATGGATTATACATATCAATATACACAATTGGGAGAAAGTGAACAAAGACAGGTGTATGTATGGAATGACAGGTCATTATATCATGCTTGTAAGATGTGGAGAAGCATGATCTCCCACGCCAGTCGGCAAGGCATTTATGGTGATGAAGATAGGACTTGCACTGTGGCTTAGGGGATAATGAGACGCTCAGGTCATAGTTCCCAGTCATGCCGTGTCGAGGCTTCGAAATCAACTGTGCAAGATTGATTGATTGATTTAGGAATCGACATCACAGCATTCGGGGCATTCCCATAAGTGCTCCGTCCCCATCCTCAGTAGCCAGCGAAGAGTTCCAACACTAATAGTACCAGTAGCAATCTGATTATAAGTCCGTCTCGCCTTTCCTCTGAGCGTTGAGCGTCGGTCAGATCCCCTCGTCACTCCTCGCTGTCTCATTCTTGCCAGACCATGGTAATTCATTTGCTCCTCCGAGGTGTGCACGTGCTCCCATAAGGCCGCAACCACATCTGCCTTGTCATGTATCAATACTCCACCAAGTTCTGCAGAGTCAGCCAATCTGTCCGCCTGTTTATTTCCCAGCACAGCCAATAAATGATGGAGCTGATTGCTTAGTCGTTTAGAGGACTTGCAACTAACTGTAAGATGGGAGGGGGGGGGGCAGACGGGATAAATTATAATTGTTTAACACAGAAGAGCCACAGTAACGCTTGTCTGTAGAGGACTTGCAACTAACTGTAAGATGGGGGGGGGGGTTAGATAGATAGATAGATAGATAGATAGATAGAGAGAGAGAGAGAGAGAGAGAGAGAGAGAGAGAGAGAGAGAGAGAGAGAGAGAGAGAGAGAGAATAAACGGATTAAACTTTAATTGTTTAACACAGACGATCCACGGAAACGCTTGTCTGCCTACCAGTGGTTATGGTTTCGTATCCGCATCATGATGAGTTTATAAAACTCACTTGGGTATGATCACAGCCAACGGGGAAAGCAATGGCAGACAAACTGAAGTATAGATAGAAGCCGAAAAAAACTACAAGAGAATTAGAAATTCTAGAGAAAGACTGCTCAGGGAGCATATATTTGCACAGACAAACAGCTGGGTGATGGCAAACACGTTTTTAAAAACAGAAATGCGAACCTACTATTTCACCATAAGACATAAACAAGTCAGTATAAAGATATTCCAGTATACTACGCACTAGAATTCCACAATATGTGTTATTTTGCGTCACTCGAGGTGGGTGTGGATGTGTGAGTTTGTGCGTATGCGCGCGCAGGTGTTTATAATGTGTAAAGCTGCAACAGACATAAGCTCATACAATCCGACCGGGTGACCAGGAAACATGAATAGAAGTTAACTGTCCAGTACTCATATACTTCGAGATAATATCTATAATAAATCATTGGAATGGCGTTAGAAAATCAGTCTCTTTAAGTACGTAATTGACACGTGAAGACTCAGACATCGCGTAGTATTATTAAAGCACAACGATAAGCTATCTGCAATTACTGCTTGATCTGATGATGACCATCACTCCCATCTACCTACTTAACCACACCAAAACACACACACACACACACACACACACACACACACACACACACACACACACACACATATATATATATATATATATATATATATATATATATATATATATATATACAGAAAGAATTTTTAAACAAGTTAAAATGCCTGGACTCAGCATCAATGGAAGAATCATAAACAATCTTAGATATGCTGACGATACCGTGTTACTAGCAGAAAGTGAGCAAGAGTTGCAAGACCTAGTGGAAGAAGTAAACAGGCACAGTGCCGAATGTGGCTTAGATATTAACATCCACAAAAACAAAAACTATGATAATTAGCAGTGAAAAAGAAAGGTCATCAATGAACATCACAGTAAACGTGCAGATACTAGAACAAGTAACAAGTTTCTCTTATCTTGGACATATAAAAACAGATGATGGCAGAAGTGAAGTAGAAATCAAAAAGAGAATAGGAATGGCCAAAAATGCTTTCAACGGCATGAAATCAGTATTAACATCTAGAGAGATTAATAACGCATTAAAAATGAGAATTTTCAAATGCTACATATATTCAACGCTACTGTATGGCTCGGAAGCCTAGATATTGAACAAGTAACTAGAAAGTCGCATAGAAGCCCTGGAGATGTGGATATACAGACGAATAGGTCGTATTTCATGGAAACAAAAACAATCAAATGCAGAGGTCCTAGAAAAACTGGGAATGAAGAGAGAGTTGATGAAAGAAATAAAGAGGAGACAAGTGAAATATTTTGGTCACGTTAAAAGACATGATACTCTTATAAAAAAAAACATACTGGAAGGCAAGGTTGAGGACAAGCGAGCAAGAGTTAGACAACGATACAAGTGGGAGGATAACATCAAGATATGGACGAACATCAGCCTGACAGAATGTACAGTCAAGGCAAGAGACAGACAGTGTTGGAGATCCATTGCAGCTAACCTTCATTGCGTAGACGGCACCTGATTGATTGATTGAGCAAATAATTGTGTAAAGAGGGAAACATGCGATTTACCTAAATAAAACGTCACAGAGAGAAAAATACCAGAAAATAGAACAACTTAAAAATTAAAAAAAAAAAAAAAAAAATTAGTTGCATGTCCTTCACAGAACGCAGCAGTCAAACCCAACACTTTGGCAGTTCGTGATTCCTGTGCACATTTTACGTTCAGTAGTTTGCCATTGCTTTCTGACCGACCAGCACCTATACTTTTCTCGAAAAAATCAGCACCGCTGTGTTTCGAACCCGTTATACGGGATTACGAATCGCGTCCGTAATCCCGTATTCATAAAACAGAAAATATAAACATATATAAAATACAAGACCTACTGTGGTACTGAAAATATGTATTTGCTTCAAGACGACGCGCTATCTTACAATGCACGGCGTATGCAACCAACTGCCAGAGAATTTGAATATTAAGATTCTTTCACACCCACACTACCTTCCGGATTTTCCTCGACCACACGTTTTTCACCCACATCTTAAAACACATCCCAAAGGAAATCATTTTGACAGTGATGAAGAAGTCATACTAATATGTGTTATCAGGTTTAACGCTGTGCACTACGGTGTTCTGTTATGAAAATTTCCTCAAGGTCAAGCAGAGATCGTTTTTAAGTGTATCAATTCAAATTATGATATGTTGAAAAAATAACAAACAATATACACGATTTACAGTTTTCTATGATATTTCCTTAAAATGAACGACGTTAATATAGACAAATGCGTAGATGATCCTTACACGAAAAGACATACATGATGTTATATAGATGAAAAGGTATACGGATTATAATACGTATAATGTTACCCCTTACCTGGACGGGACCATCTGGTATTTTCTGGGCTAGTTGATACACAGCCCTCTTTTCTTTTAGGGTTTGCCGCCTCTGGTCAGCATACTCGTCATCCTGGGGCAGCGATGTGTCCAGGAGCTTGATGTTATATCGGACATTTGGATTGATCCACCGGAAAATCGGAAAGACGAATCGCTCGTTGGAATGTTTGTTTTCTACTTCAATTTTATCCACGAACCAGTCGCTGGAAAAGCCACAGTTGTCCTTCCATAACTGGATTCTTGATATGCTAATTGGACTTTGCAAAGCTGACATCTCCTTTGGTGACACCGTGAAAGTGTCTACCTGCCCGCGCTCAAAATCATTCCTTAAACAATTATCCAAGTTGATCTCAGAGGAGCTGGTGTTGTTGGCATCGTAAAGGATGATCCGAACAGTGGCATCAGTCCCCGCACATCGCCTGTCTCCAGTATAGACGTGAATGAGTATTCCGCTCACCATCCTGGACATTAATTATAATCTGAAACAGCTGGTGGGGAAAATCTAACAGTAAAATCAATAAGTGTATTTACTCAAGAAAATTTACACGAAGATTCTGTCAATGTAATACAACAGTAAAACATCAGTTGTTACTGACACTCAGAGCCGGAAGGAAGAAGTGCACGTTACAGGCCTTAAAACAGTATACAAATATGAAAGTCATCAGGATTTTTTGTTTCCTTCAGTGAGTCGATGTCGCCTGGAGTGTTGGTTTCAAATCTGGAATGCCTATATTTTTGCATCTGTTTTTGTTGTCTACTGTATCTTTGAACACGAAAATGTTGTTGTTTTCAAATTGTTTACACTATAACGAACGAAAACATTTGTCAAACTATAAATTCCATTCAACTGCTAAATATCCTCTGCCGGTTATGACATCTTCTTTCGATAGTCAACGTCGTGTGTCGATGGTGGTCATGTCTATCGACACCCTACTGTCTCTTGTACGTCCAGTCACTTCTGATACCGATGTTCCTCCATGTCATAATGTTAAATTATCCGGCATATTCTCTCTCGGTTTCGCCTTGCCATCCCTCCCGTTGTCACGACTTACTCCAACTTTCACCCACTCATAATAGGCCTAAAGAATGAGGACTGGCGTCTTCAGATGCAAGTAACGAGCTTTCTTTGTGAGTTAACTTCTTTCAAGATATCTTCATTACTCTAGTTATTTGTCCACAATGTCCTCCAAATTTTTCTATAAAACGTTATCTCCACAGTGTCTATATAATTGCTTACTAGTCTGCTAATTGTTCACAGTTCTCTTCCATACATGGGGATAGGCTTAATATACCTTTTCTCATCTCGATTGGCAATATTATACTGTAGATAATATTCCTTATCGTGTAAAATAATTCTTTTGTTTAGGCCATTCTTCAATTTACCCTCTTTTATTTATCTTCCATCTGCTGTTATTTAAGTACTCAAATACTTAAATATATTGACCTATTTCAGACTAATTGCATTCACTTTGATGTTGCAACTGGGAATCATTTTTTTCCCCCTTTGCAATAGCCATTACTTTTGTTTTTCTGTTATTCAGACTAAGCGTTGCCCATTATTCAACGACTGTTAAATTCTTTTCACCTGGTCAACAACAACTAAAAACACAGACTTTTCGTATATTTTATTCGCGAATAATAAAAGAATACTAAAATATACAGAAGCGTATGTGTTTAAAACCATTCTGCCTACAGGCAGACTTAGTAGTGAATCTTCAATTATATCTATCGTTTCATAGCATTATTGTCAGTAATCACAACCTTGTCATTATCATACTACATGATGTTTACATTATGCTCACCAACAGGTATTCCTGGCATGTGTTGTATAGACTTAATATTAAATTACTGCACAAATTGAACCGCTTGTGTGATATTAAACAAATCTGTCTAACATCTTTTTTAATACGCTGAAAAACTTCCAATTAGTTGTCAATTATTATGGCTGCCTTTTATTGCTATTTTATGTTCCTTTATCCTCATAACTTAAACAGGAGTGTTAACATTTTCAAATATTCTAATTATGTTTCCATTTTTATCTTATCAAATGCTTTAGTGTGGCCAACAAAGCACAACTATAGATCTCCGGAAATTCAATCATTTTTGTCTATTAATTTTCCGAGATAATGTGGCTTTGTTTATGTCCTTACTTTCTATAAATCCGTACTGCTCATCTCCAACTATGGATTTGCAAAAACATCGACAACACTCACCATCTACAGCAGGGATGGCCAACACGAGGCCCGCGGGCAAGAAGAAACCATCACTGTCAAGAAATACATTGGCGGAGGAGAATCCACTTGTCACCACAGATAAGCTAGAGCCGCAAACAGACGCCACACAGAAGCAGATAAATAACATTACCACAGCCGCAACAACAGAGAAAGAACCAGCGAACAAGGAACGACAAACAACAATGATGAGCTTGAATCCCTGCCAAGAATCAAAATCGTCAACGCTACCAGCAATACCGCTGGGGAAAACAAGAAGCAGAGAGGCCACGAGAATAGCCAAACAAAAGAGAAGCCCGCATCTCAGTTATACCAAGAGACAAAATTATAGTCTTGATAGGGGGCACCGCGTATGTGTCTAACCGACCGAGCTCAAAATCATTCCTTAAACAATTGTCCTTGTTGGTCTCAGGAGAGCGTGTTGTTTTGTTGGCATCGTAAAGGGTGGTCATGAGCAAGAGAAGTAACCCATCTGTGGACACCCAACTAGGCTGCAGTGGCTATATATTAAAGAACCGGCAAGTCGAATAGGATACTAGCAGTCATCGCTAATATAATGCATCAACGTTGAAGCCACCATACATCGACATGAGAGGAGACGGGTGGTAAAACACACCAAACCGAACCTGACCAACGAACAAATATAAGTGCAGTTGCAGCGAGAAAATCGCCACATCAAATTCATCAAGGTAGAATGATAATTGACGATAAATAACAGCCCTATGTCAATTGCGGTAATAACGGGGAAAGAACAAGACAAGACAGACATCGGGATATATGGCAAGAAACCGCAGCAGTCGGAATATTATATTGCAAATAACTACAATGTTCATGATGCCAGAAAACCTGGCACACTAAGACCTATTGTCGCAGCAAGACTCAAACGTTCCGATATTGGGAAAAGGCAACTCCAAGTTCAGACAGCACAACTGAGGAAAACAAGAACGAGATCCTGCAGGCAGACAGGTAGACTAATAAACCCCAAGAACCAGACACAAGTAGTAACAGTGACAATACCTGAAGTATGCTGGAAGAGAAGAAAGAAGTACATGAAAACATCTAGCAAGAAATTGCAAGGATTGCACTCTTTATTATAACCGTAACATCTCAGCTGGCTTGCCGTACCAGTGGTCTTGGGTTCGGTCTGCAGGGGCTCTGTTTTCTAACTGAGTGTCAAACTGACCTAGACTCCCAGGTCGACCCAGCCTAAAATGGGTAGCAGTTAAAGTCTTGGTCAGTAAAGACACCGACCACGTCACCCACCGAGTGCAGTTTGGGCTATCACACTATGGGTCAAGCTCCATATGCCCTTTGCGCCTTAGACATGTACATGGGACTTGTCAATTGTTTTTTATATAAAAGAAGAAAGAGGACACCTCAAGGGCGAAATGGCTGACTCAAACAACGCACACTCAGAAGCCTCCAACCTACCACAAAGCGCAGTAGTATCAAAGGCGTATCTAATTCTACCAGGCAATATTAAGCTGTACCAAAGTGTATTTATACAGTCAACATGGTACACGCCTATCAGTTATTTAAACGCATGGAGAAACTTAAAGAACAGCGAACAAACAAGTCAGCATAATAGAAGAAGAACACGGCAAGGTGAGAAAACTAGGGATGCCCTTCTAAAGGTTACTACACATGAAGCTCAGTATGCACTCAAGACAGCGGCAAGTCACTCACTAACGGAAGAAAAGGGATACAAACCGACAAGATGTATAACAGCGGCCATACCCCCGGCTGACAACAGAGACAGTAAATCTGCAGCAACAGAGAAACAGACATCTGCAAAGAGGAAAGAAATCTAAAAAAGAAATCCGCTCAATCAACTGACCTCAAATATACCCAAGGCTACGACAATCGGGTGAACGAGGTCAACGTTTAGCGAGCCAGCGAGGAAGCGAGTGGGTCCCGTTTTATTATTTGATTTCCTTTCTTATCCTTCTCATTATAATTTCCAACATTATTTTAGTCACTTGACTCATTAAACTAATTGTGCGATGTTCTTAACAGTCTGGGAGACTCCGTGGTGAAGTGCTTACGCCGCCTACCTCGCCTACCCGAAGGTGGTAAGTTCGATTTCGAGCTACGTCGGAGACTCTAGGGAGTCGTCGCTGGAACTACGGCGATCGTGCTTTGTTCGACGATTTCGGCAGAGCGCCCTGCGGAAAGAGCCCGTGCCATATACGATAAAACCTGGTGCAATGAAGTCGAACCTCTTGCCTTTTACACTTTCTTTAACTCCACTGTCTATTGAAACAGATTTATTCGGTAGAGCTATGAAAATAGATCTCAAGAGACTATCTTACCTGTAATGTCAGTAATCTGCAGATTATAAACTTTCTAAACGGATTCTTCACGAACGCTGAGTGATATGATCGACTACATATGCCTTTATATAGGTACCTACATGCACACGACTCAATTAAACAATTCAGCGAGGTCATAAACAGCACAATGGCGGACCTTGCAGATCCTGGTATGTTTGTACTTTAAGACATGTTATGAGCGGTGTTATCGGTAGCTATTGGTGCTGGTTGCTGGTCTCTCTGGCCTAGGTGTTAACGTAATTCCGTATATCCACGTGAGGAACGTAGCCTGCGCGAGAATCGGTAGCTGTTCTCGCAGCGTTGGTAACTTACGGGGTATGTGAGCCATCGCTCAGAAAGCAATGGCAAACTACTGAGCGTAATCTTGCCAAGAAATCAACAATCAGCTGAAAAATGCTGCCGCTGACAGCGATGTCCTGTAAAGGATATGCGAAACAAAAATGGTGCTTGTTAACTTCTGCAGCGTTTACGCAACAGCCTAGAAGGGAATTTGTATAATTAAGAGATAATGTAAACTAAATTAGGCTTGGTAATTTCACAAGGCCGGTCTCGCCGGTTACACGACTTTCTTCGTAATCCCGTTTATCCACGCAGGATAACGCAGCGCGCGAGAATTGTAAGCGGTTCTCCCCGCGTTGGTGACTTGAGGGATAACTGAGCCGGCCGCTCAGAAATCAATGGCAAACTACTGAGCGTAATCTTGCCAAGAAATCAACAATTAGCTGAAAGATGCTGATGTTGACAGTGATGTCCTGTAAAGAACATGCGAATTAAAAAAAAAAAATTTCACAAGGCCGATCTTCGTGGCAGAGGCCTTACGGACGCGATTCGTAAGCCCGCTTACCCGTGTTCGAAACACAGCTGCGTCCGACTTAGCAGCAAACCGCGTTGCGCTGTGTTTGAACGAGTTGATATGGGAGTCAGTCGTTTAGAAAGCACTGGCAAACTTCTGAACGTAAACTTGCCAAGACATCACCAACAGCAGTAAAATGTGTTGACAGCGATGTCCTGTAAACAGGATATGCAAGAAAAAAAAGAAAAAAAAAAACATTTCACAAGATGGGGAATATTCACTACAATTTATCTATGTCACCCGATGTGGGGAAAACAAAGGAACGAACGGACGAATGAACTTTATTGTCAAAGAGTCACAGATTGGGTAAGCAGGGCCGTCTTACATTCGACCATTCCAGTTCCTCATCTTTCGTACATCAATTATCTATCATGAATGTTACTTTTCATTCATTCATTCAGTGGCATGTCATTTGCAGAACCTGGCTCTCTTATAACAACTCACAGGAAAATGTCTCGGTCATAAGCAAGATGTCCTGCGTCTGATATACTAATCTGGAGATCATCTCTTTAGTTTTCCTCTTCCTCTTTTCCCAGGCATATAAACCCCCCCCCCCCCCCCTATTATTGTTTTCTCAAAACTTTCATGACGTTTCAAATGACCAAAATATTTCAATTGTCTTTGTTTTATCGTCTTTAGTAGACAACGTTCTTCAATATTCAACTCTTGTGGTATCAATGCATTTTATCTTTTCTGTATCCTAGCTATTCTTAGAATCCGTTTATAACATTTATATTCAAAGGCATTTATGCGCTGTTCATCTTGTTTAGTTAGTGACCAGGTCCCACAGGTGTATGTTGCAAGGGAAAGATGTTTGCTCTTACACATCTAATGTTTGTAGTTCTATCTGTCCCACGCCACAATTTATTTAATTGTGTTAGTTTTTTATTTTTAAAAATTTATTTCATTGTGTCACCATTGATGGTAATTAATGACACAAGATATTCGGAATTTTCCACCACCTCCAATTGTTACCCATTAACATATATTTCTTTCCCCATAGAAGTTTTATCTGTATGCATTATCTTTGTTTTTGCTATGTTAAGATATCACTTGTCATTTTCACTATTCTTTTGGGTTGATGTTATTAGTTTTTCTATACAATTCTGTGATATGGATAGTAATACTGTAACATGAACATATGGAATCTCTGGTATTTCATGACCACCGATATTTAGGGCACCATATTACTATTGGTTATAGCATCTCTGACATTTCTTATTATATATTCGGCGTACAGGTTGAACTAATAGGAGGGCAGCAAAAAGTCATGGCGGTCTCCTTGCTTAATGGCACACCAATCTGATGTCTCGCCATCTACTTTAACCGCTGCTTGTTGGTCTAGATAGAACAATTTTATGAGCTGAACTAGACTCGAGTTTCGCTCTCGTTTGAGCTCGTCAGTACTGTATATCCTCGAGTCTAGTGCTTCCACATTGACGTGGATAGTCTTAGGTTCATACCAGAATATGATCAGCGTTGCCAGTAGTGCGTTATGCTCAATATTTAAATCTCAAATCCCGGAACAACCAAATAAATCAATTTGATTATTGCTTGCTGGAATTAAGGAGGCCTGGTGTGCCTTGCCAGTGAGAAGACCTGATCGTTGGGTCCACATCGATTGACAGATGTCAGTCGCGGCGATCGCTCAAACCTTGAGCTACAGCCTACGATGGGTGGCGTTGTAATGTTCTGTTATGATAATTTGGCCATGTCCAGTGTGTGCCGCGTGGTTACACACCCGCTTCACACGCCAGTGATCCGGGGCTTGTTTCCGGGTCCGGCCAAGAATATACACTACTGACGAGATCAAACGAGAGCGAAACTCGAGTCTAGTTCTTCCACATTGACGTGGGTAGGTCTTAGGTTCATACCAGAATATGATCAGCGTTGCCAGTAGTGGGTTGTGCTCAATATTTAATTCTCAAATCCCGAAACAACCAAATAAATCTATTGCTCGTTTAACCAACTTTCTGTTGCCTTCACACATTCATCTCTTATTTCTTTATCTATCTTAGCATATTATTGTTTGTCATATTTATTCTGTTTCCTTTTGTGCATCAGCATTAAGATTTCTCCATTCATCCATTTTTTCTTAGCTTTTTGGCTTCTCGCAGGTAATATTTCTTTGCTAGGTTTATGAATTGAATCCCTTAACATTTCCCATTGTTCATTTCAACTCTGTATACATCGCTGTCCAGGATGAAAGACCTGGGAGTAAGAATCGGCACAGCCAGACGCGAGAGGTACATCGGGAAAACAAAGCGTCTCGTCAATCAACACAGAACTGGCACTATTAGCCACCGGACGCTGATGAATATGCTGGGGGGAGGATCTGAGCACCTATGGACATGTCCGGAGTGCAGCGAAGATACCCCAACTGATAACTGATAACTGATAACTGATTTTAGCTATTACATTGTACCTATTTTTCATAGTCACTTTGTATTGTTCTTGAATTTCTTTATCTACTTTCAGAACCTCTTTATTAAATCTCAAGTTCTTAACCCTTTTTTTTCTCTTTCTTTAATCTTACTTTTATTTGTCCACGTAGTGGTACACGATCACTTTTACATTCAGCACCAGGCAGTGTCTTTACATTAATTAACGCATTTCTAAATCTATTATTAATAAGTATGTAGTCAATTTGGTTGTGCATTTTCTTATCAGCGCTTTTCTATGTGTATAGTCGTCTTTTATGGTGTTTAAACAATGTGTTTCCAATTATCATATCATTAATATTTGCCCATTCTATTAGTTTCTCTCCCCTTTCATTTCTTGTACCTAAACAATAATTCCCCACTATATCCTCAATTTTCCATTTCCTACTTTTGCATTAAAATCTCCCAGTATTATTTTTATTTCTTGTGATCCAATTTGAGCTATCGCCATTTCTACTTCATCCTAAACGTGTTGTACTGTTTCATCACTACTGCTTGTTGTTGGTGCATATATTTGTATAATATTTATATCTATTGGTTTGCCTTTGATTTTAAACATTATAACTCTATCTGAAATACACCAGTATGCATTAATTGATTTTTTTTTCCATCAACTATTAGTCCTACACCGTTTTCATGTGTATCCCCTCCATAATAAATTATTGTGTGTTTGTCGGTTATAATTTTGCCAGATCCCTTCCATCTCATCTGACTTATGCATAGTATATTCATTTTCACGCAATCCACATCTCTTAGAACATTGTTCACCTTTCCCAGCTCATTTAATGTCCTAACATTCCATGTTCCTACTCTAAATTTATTTGTCAGTTATGGTTTTGCCATGAGTAGCTGGATGACGGTCTGGTGTCACCTGTGGCTCATGACTGTCCCTACCGGACGAGTTAAAAATCTACCCAAAGTATTTCAGGTTCCTCGCCGGTGCTACGGGGTTCGTGCACTGAGGTGAGAATCGCGGGATTCAGGCTTGTGTTAGGAGTAGAACGGAGCAGTTACGGGTTACACACGTGTGCCGTGATGTTGATCCGTCGACTAAACTAAACTAAATAAAAAACAATACAAAACAATATATGCATGCATGCATGCAGGCTTACAATACACACATGCATACATGCATACAATACAATACATACATGCTTGCCTGCATGCTTACAATACAATACAATACAATACAATACAATAACTATATATCTCATCTCATCTTAATCCTCTTGTACCTTGCGGTGTTGAGGTGAAGTATAAACAGCTGGAGAGTGCCCGTCTATGGGCTTCATGTATCGAGTTTCCCTGCTATTCCCTCTGTCCATCGTTGACGTAGCCGGCCTCTTCTGGCTCTATTTAGTCTGTACATCATTGCTTGTTGTGATATACTGTTAGTTGGTTGGTAACCTAGTTACATGGCGAAATCAAATGACTTACTGCCTTCTAATAAAATCTAGCGTTGCTATAACCCCCATTTTAGTCCTGATTTCTTCATTTCTGATTTTCTCTCTTCTTGACACATTGAGTATTCTTCTCAGGAACTTCATTTTCGTTTTCTGTCATTGTCCATGACTGGCAGTGGTAGCATATAGTTGGTAGGAAAATTGTGGTTCGTGTCTCCGCGTGAGAACAATAGTTAATTATACTATTGCACCATCAATGTCTCGTGGTGTATGTTATCAGGTTATAGGAGAGATGTACAGCCCACCTCACAATGTCTCTAAACTACTCTAATCTACACAATCTCAGACTGACAAGTCGAAATAAAAGGCAACTCACACAACACATCCTTGCTTCACTCCATTGGTGACAGGAAAGGGTTCAGACAGTTCACCATTTTCCTGTACTCTTGCCTGCATGCCGTCATGAAATAGCCGCACTATTTGGACAAACTTTCGTGGGCAGCCATATTTTGCCATAATCTTCCACAGTCCTTCTCTGCTGACTGTATCAAAGATAACCCTAACCCTAACCCTAACCCTAACCCAAACCAATTACCAAGTCCTGCAAAGGTGCAGTCATATGTGAGGCAACCAGGACTGCAAGAGCTGTGAAGAAAAGGCAGGACAGAAAAACCACTGCAGGAAATCCTCCTCCAGAGACGTCAAGCATTCTTTGCCCACATTGTCAAAGAACATTTCGAGCCAAAATAGGCCTTACCAGCCATCTTAGAACCCACGGCTCCACACCTTCAACCCCACTGGATGAAACGAATGGTCATCATCATTCTTGATGGACAAACAACATAGTATATATTGATACGTGAAAAGTCCAAGCAGGTCCTTAAAGAAAATGTTGCAATAAGTGAACGTATCAGTGAGCACGGCGCACAAAATTCTTAAACAACGAATAAATTTGCATCCATACATGATTTCTGTTGTGTATGAACTAAAAGCGTGTGATAATCAATTCAGAGTCAACTGCTCCACATGGTTTCAAGCAGTTTTAGCTAAAGAAGACGAGCTAATTCTCAATGTAACTTTCTTCTCTGATGAGGCGTGGATTTCTTAATCTGATAACGTTAATAGCCAAAGAAATCGTATTTTGAGCACTTTTAATACCAGTGCATTTCATGAAGTGCCTCTCCGCGATGAGAAAATTGGGGTATGGTGTGCTGTCAGTAGAAAACATTTTATTGGACCAATTTTCGTCAACAGCACCATAAATGCCGATCGGTACCGTACTGATGATATTCTAGAATATTTTTTAGAAAAGCTGAATGAACGTGAAATAGAAGAAACGTGGTTCCAGCAAGATGGTGCATCTGCACACACAGCTAGAGCATCACGGTGTTTTCTGGAAACAATTTTCGCAAATCGCATAATATCATGTGGAATTTGGCCTGCTCGTTCTCCAGATCTAAATCTACTAGATTATTATCTATGGGGTTTCTTGAAAGGAAATTGTGGCATGGTGGAACATCAATATCAGAAATTATTGAAATTATTGGCAGGACCCGATAAAAAAGACTATGGATAGATATGACCACCAACGCCACATAACATGGACTATAAGATGAAGATGTGGCTTTCTAAATCCTTTTGAAGTATCTCTAAATGTGTTCACTGTGAGCAGCAACTAGGGTTATAATTAAATTGTAAGAAGACGCAGATTATATTCGTCACTAGGAAGAAGGAAATACCACAATGTAATATGCAAGTGGCTGGTCTCCCTGGCGAATGGGTTAAGGACGCAGTTCGTAATCCCGTATACCCACGTACGAAACATAGCTGCGCAAGATTCGGCAGCGGATCGCATCGCGTTGGTTTCTTACGGAAAGGTATGTGAGCCGGTCGTTCAGAAAGCAATGGCACACTACTGATTGTAAAACTTGCCAAGACATCAACAGCTGCTGAAAACTGCTGGTGTTCAGTGCAATGTCCTGTAAAATAGGATATGCAAAATAATAATAATAATCATCATCATCATCATCATCATCATCAAGTGTCGTGCCGGCTGGCGTAGGCGTTCATGGCTCTCCATAGATCTCGGTCTTTGGTTTTCTGGATCATTCTGCTGCTGATATTCCTCCATGCCACCGTCTCAATCCATCCAGCATCACTTCTCTTGGTCTACCTCTGCCTCTCTTCCCCTCGATCTTTCCAGTTGTTACGATGTTCTCCAATGCCTCTCTTCTCATCACATGACCGAAGAAAGCTGTTTGTCTCTGTCTTATTGTTGTATATAATGTTCTAGTTTCATTAGCCTGTTTCAGGCAGTCGTCGTTAGTTACTCTGGCAGTCCAAGGAATTCGCAACATTCGTCTCAGGAGCCACATCTCTGTTGCTTCTAATTTCTTCTTAATTTGTTCATTTACATTCCAAGATTCACTGCCATACAGCAAAACTGACTCTACATAGCATTTTAGCACTCTCTTTCTTACATTCAGTGATAGTGACTTATTGCATAAGATACTCTTCATTTTCTGAAATGCGGCTTTTGTCTGCCCTATTCTGCTCCTAATCTCTGTTGTACATCTTCCATCTGATGTTATAAATGCCCCTAGGTATCTAAAACTATCAACTTGGTTAAGGATTCTCCCTTCTATTTCAATGTCACATTTTGGTGTCACCATTTTCTTTGATATTACCATTGTTACTGTTTTCTTGACATTCAAGGAGAGTCCTTTCCTTGCACTCTCTGTTACCACAACGTCTAATAATTGTTGTAGGTCTGTTGAATTATCCGCCACCAATACTGTGTCATCTGCATAGCGTATATTATTTATATTATAACCTCCAACTAGTATTCCTGGCATCTCTTTGATCTCTCTCATTATTACTTCGCTATACAGGGAGAAAAGATCTGGTGACAAGACACACCCTTGTCGTACTCCTAGCTTTATCTGTTCGTAACTACCCTCTTTATTTCCCATTTTAATTGCTGCTACTTGGTTCCAGTAAACATTCTTTATTATTCTTAAATCTTTTCCATCAATGTTGATATCTTCCAACATTTTAATCTGTTCATCATGTTTTACTTTATCAAATGCCTTAGTATAATCTATGAAGCACAAATATATGTCTCTCTGTTTCTCTATTGACCTTTCTATTAGTGTCCGTAATGTATAAATTGCATTGTTTGTGCCCTTCCCTTCCACAAATCCATACTGTTCTTCACTAATTTCCATTTTTATTTTCTTTTTGGTTCTTCTCATTATGATTCTGAGTAGAAGCTTAGTGATATGGTTTATAAGGTTAATTGTACGAAAATCTCTTACAATCAATTGCTCCTGGTCTTTTTGGTATAGCTATAAATTCAGATTTCAGCATATCACTGGGTAAATATCCACTGCTGTAAATATCATAACAATAATAATAATAATAATAATAATAATAATAATAATAATAATAATAATAATAATAATAATAATAATAATAATAATGCAAGTAAATCTGAATATTCTTAAACAAGTGAATAGGTACAGTCATCTCGGAACAGTCATAACATCTGATAGGAGATGCCTTGGAGAGATTAGAACAAGAATCGCCATAGCCTTTTGCAAGATGAAGAACATACAGACCAGTAAAAAGATGTCGTTTGCAAGGAGGAAAAGTGTGTTGAGGTGCTACATAGAGCCTGTACTTTTATATTGATGTGAAGTGTAGACATTGAGCAGACAAGCTGAAAAGGTGCTTTCTGGGGGAAATGCATAGAATATAATGAACAGACAGAAAAACCAATTACCAACAAATGAAAACTGTAAACTGATTAGAGAAATTAGAAGTAGACAATCATAGTTCTTTGCACAAGTTATGAAAAGAAATAAATTGTAGAACGTGGTGACAAATGGCAAGATTTAGGGGAAGAGAACAGGGGGAAGGCAGAGAAATAAATACCTGGCCACGTTGTATGGTCGAGACAAGAACACAGAGCTGATCCACGACTCTGGTGATCACGTGAGATGGCGAAACATGACTGCCTACGCTTATCAGCATGGCACATGATGATAATGAGCACCATATGCCTAGCGGATGCATTGGTGTCACAGTCAAGAAGATGCACTGACAATGGCATGAGCTTGGTCAGACAGGGGTTCGATTCTTGGGCTCGCCGCTCGCTACGTGATGGACAGTCTGACCATCTATTCCTCCTTCACTCTGGCCTACAAAATGTGAAGTTCATTTCATATTACCGACCTATAGCGGGTTTGAGTTTCGAGACTTTAACCACAAGCCGAATACGCCGTAAGACGTGTCAATGAATCCTTTACTTACTTTACACGCCAATGTGAAATTACAAACAATTGGGCATGGTTGGGTCCTGCATGTTGAGAAACACCAAGCTTAGATGCACAAACTTTATGATAAGAGAGGTCAGACTGTAGCAGGATTTCGTAACTGGCGCGACAGGTCACAATGACAGCAGGATGTATCTCAGCATCCTGTTGTCGTAATCACGTGTCTGTTCTAATCCGCATACCTGCCTTTCAGCGTGGCCACGCGTGGGTCGTATTTCATAAAGTAAACTTGCCAGGACATCAACAACAGCAGTACGTATGGTTGGTTTGCAAGATGTGAGCAGGGTACGAGAGGAGCGTCTGGCCGAGTGGCTAGAACGCTGATCTCCCATTCGGAGAGCCGGGTTCGAATCCTCGGTAAGGTCATGGATTATTTTTTTCTGTCGGGGGCAATAAGAAAATCCAAATTTGTAAAGTTCGCCGCGAACGCACTAGCCAAGCGGCCTTAATTCCTATAGTGAGTAATTATTTTCTTTTAGCGGGGTAGGGGTATTCCCCATCAAAGGAAGTGTAAGACGCCTCCTTTCCTCCGTTAGCCTACGGGACACTCTTAGGCAAGGTGAAGTACCCATTTATCCCCAAATTAGGGTTACGTGAAGCCATGGAAGCAGGTGGTGTATGAAGTGTGACAGCAGCCGACAGACTGTTGTTGGTTATGGTCTGCACTCTGCGGCGATAGACAGATGATCTCATCAGTAGAGACAATGGGTATGGCCACTGAATAGCACAGTCACTGCCCAGAAGGAAAGCAGCGGCAAACTTTCTTCTGCAAAACTTGCCAAGAAACCCTAATAATCATGACCATAAAACAAAGAAAATTGAAATATTGTGGTCACATAAAACGTCATGAAAGTTTGGAGAGAACAATAATGGAGGGGTATATGCCCGGGAAGAGAGGAAGAGAAGGCATAGAAAAGATGGGTGTGTCGGAGGCGGGACATCTTGCTTATGACCGAGAAGTTTTCCGGAAGGTTGTTATGGGAGAGAGGTTCTGCAAAGGTCACGCTATTTATTGAATGAATGAATGAATGAATGAATGAATGAATAAATGAATGAATGAATGAATGAATGGTGAGTAATGACAGTTTAATAACAGAACGAGGTCAGCAGGGTCAAATGGATAAGAGCTCTTGCTCTTAAACTTCCGGTGTGCTGATGCCGAGGTAGCGGGTTCAACACCTACACCGGTCAGTTGGACTAAAATATGGACGTCTCTACCTTGACTTGAGGACGTAAATTACAAAAACCTTAGAAATCGTAGTGGGTTCCCCTGATGGCAAGGGACACTAGTAATAGGGAAAGCTAATCCACACGCAAAAATCAGTCCAGTGCATTAGAAGTAGTAGCATGGGTATGGACCATGCTTGGGTTCGAAGCGAGCAAACGCGAAAAGAAAATCAGAAGATTACAATAAAGTGCACAAAATACCTGGGACAATGTGATATATTCATTAATAAAATATTCAGTAATTATCCACAAATATTACACAATAAATGTATTTTAACATTCCGATATTACACAATAAATGTATTTTAACATTCCGATTTTCATTGATTAGTTTAATCTGTATTACAGTGGCCTGATGTCTGAAAGACGTTTTTAGACATAAGTTTTTCAATTTTAGGCTGAGAGTGCCTGGCTTGTTCTTACTTTAATTTGAAGATCTGCGTATTTATTTATTCATTTTTAATAGATGGAAGCAGTTATTTTGTTAAATTATAAATTTAACGAACATTCACATATAAAATCAAATACCTGCATAAATTAAGGGAAAGGATAATCTAATGATATGGACGAGGGCGGGGAACAATCGATTTTTCGATTGAAATATTTTAGCTATATTTAGTTAAGGCCAAGGTTACATTTGTAATGTTGTATTTTGTTTCCCGCTGAAAGCAGTCAAAGCAATGAGCAATGTTGTGTAACATGACGGGATAATGTGTATTGTGACCATATCGGTAAAAGACGAGTATCGAAGCATTAACAAAATGGGTTAGTCGCTGGTCGAATTTAAACTAATAAATGTCGCACGTGTCCCCCCGCGTGGCTAGTTTAATATGCTTGTCGTCAAGAATCGTTTCTCGCTGCCTTCTTATAAACTCTTTCCATAAATATTTCCAGTTTTCACAGTATGTTCCAGTTTCATTAAAACTAACAAGTAGTACGTTTGTCTCTGACTCGAGTAGACTGGGTCTTTATCACGCAGACTTCTTCCCAAGACATTTATTTATACCCATTTAAGATCGGATCGACCTGATACCTCAGGTCAAACTATAGAAATTCGAGTCCGCCCTGTCCATCAACTCCTAGAATATTCACGGAGAAGCTTAAGTTCTTAGGTGTTCGTTTAGAAACCTGTGTCTTCGATCTTCATGTATTACATCCAGAACCATTGCAAGGAAGGCGATAAATGTGTGCAAATGTACTTATATTTTCCATGTCGTGCCTCTAGATTTATGTGACAATATCATAAGTAATCGTGCCTTTAGATTTCCTCTCTAACCCATCTGTAGCAATCATGCCTCTAGAATTACTTTTCCAACTACTAACATCAAATATGTTCTAGACTGACTCTTTCAATTACCAACAGCATTTATGGTTATAGATTTACTAGCAATATTGGCTAAATAAAAATCTAGTGTTGATAAAGCTTGAAAAACTTTAAGGATTTATTCAGGTACAGTAGCTTTCTTGCAGATGCATATTTCTTTGAAGCATTTAGATAACATATTATTTTCTGTACTTTTGTATGGATGTGAAGCCTGGACAAAGAGCAGACAAGCTGAAAAAACATCCAATTTCTGTGAAGATGTGGTTTCTGAAGAAAATGCAAAAATTACCATGGACAGACAAAAACAAAACAAAAAACAATGAGCAAGTCCTAGAAGAAACAAATGAAAACCGTAAACTGATAAGAGAAATTAGACGTAGACAAGCACCATCTTTTGGACACGTTATAAGGATAAATAAATTAGAGAATCTTGTGACAACTAGCAAAATTGAGGAGAAAAGAACCAAGGTAAGGCAAAGAAGTAAATAGCTGGATGCATGGCCACGTCGCATGGTCGAAACATGACCGCCAACGCTTATCGGCATAGCACAAGATGATGCTGATTATTTTCTCGGGAAGAGAAACAACAAAGAGGTGTAGCAGAAGTGTATTTTGCAGTGTTAGATAGAATATTACAGGTACAGTCAGCTGGTATGCCTTTTGATGTCAAACTCATTCAAACATATGCCCCAACAGCTGAAAGCATTGATGACAGTATGCAAGAATTTAGACATAGACTGGCAAGATTTACTGGGCACCTTATGATGAGAAATAAACCAGAAAGCTTGGTGACAGCTTGTAAACTTAATGGAAAAAGTGCAAGTTGAAAGCAGGGAGACATATACCAGGATGGCTTGGTCACATAGCCTAAGCGGGATTAAAGCACAGACCTGATCCTAGACTTTGGTAGTAGTATGAGATGGTGAACAATGGCCACCCACGCACATCGGCATGACACATGATGATGGTGATGAGTTGTTCCGAAAATTATAATTTACTACAATGGGTAGGCCGTCTCCCTGGTCGAGGGGTTAGCAGCTTTCTCCGTAACTCCGAATATTCTGTGGTCGACGTGAGCGCACGAGAATTGGAAGCGGTTTGAGTCGTGCCAGTGACTTACGAGAGTATGGAGCCGGTCGCTCAGAAAGTCGTGGTGTGTTGATGAGCGTAATCTAGCCTAATAATCAACATACAGCTGAAAGATGCTGATGTTGACCGCGATATCCTGAAACAGGAGGGAAACGCGCAAAAAAAAAATGGGTAGGCTCATAACAGTAAAGTATGCTCCATAAAGGTGATTGTGTATTGTGGTCCTTTTGTTTCAGGTTCCCCTCTACACGTGTGGGAATAGACGTCAGCAAATTTGCGCAAGTTATTTCCACTTAAATTCTGTGAACTATAACAAGACTGTCGTGATTCACTGTACTGTAGTTTGCATGCCAGAGAAATTGGGAAAATTGGCGATATTCATGGGAAATCCGTGACGTGGGTAGACACGAACATCCTGAACTAACTTAAAGTTTTGCATCCTCCATCAACACTACATTGTTATAATGGCCATTCTTGCTAGTAAATCTGTAATCACGAATGCTGTTGGTAATTGAAAGAGTCGGTCAAGAACACAATTGATGTTGGTAATTGGAAAAGTAATTATAGAAGCACGATTGCTAGCGATGGGTTAGAGAGTAGAGGCATTATCGATGTTGATAGTTTGACATCTAGGAGCGCGATTGCTGTTAGAAATATGGGGAGTATATATACGGACATGATTGCTCTTAGAAATGTGGGGAGTATATATAGATGCATGATTGCTCTTAGAAATGTGGGGAGTATATATAGATGCATGATTGCTCTTAGAAATGTGGGGAGTATATATAGATGCATGATTGCTGTTCGCAATGTGAGGAGTACATATACGGGCATGACTTCTGTTACCAATGTGGAGGTATGTATTAGGGCATAATTGCTATTAGCAATGTTTGGAAGAATATATATATATATATATATATATATATATATATATATATATATATATATATATATATATATATATCTTATACATAAAAGGCAATCTCCGTCTGTATGTCCTTTATGCGTTTGCGAACGGTCCGTCCGATTGAGATGAAATTTTCGACACGTCTTCCTCTCATTCCCGCGCTGCCAACTGTGATATTTCTTTAGTGTAAAATAGGCTGCTTACTTCATATTATTTAATTTTTCATTTTTCATTATAATTTCAATATAGCAAGGGGACATAACTCTAGAAAAGTTATTTCAAGGGGCATAACTTTTAATAACTTTTCTGTATATCTTATAGTCATATTGTTGCATCGTTTTCAAAGATTTATAAACTCTTTGTCTATAGTTATATACATGCATATGAGTTATAATAAATAATGACACAATCTTGAAGGCATTTTCAAAGTTTTCATAAAAATAATGCATAATGCATAACATTGTAACTCATCTTTTTATGCTTAAGAAGTTATCTACAGTCATGTAGGTGATTAGAAACAGTTTTCATTAAAAATAATGGATGGTGTGTGGAAGGACATTCTTATAAGTTACTTTTTTTTGTTGTATGAATTTAATGAGACGCTACCCGCCAGGAGCTCGGCGAAGCCACGCCGAGTCAGATAGATAGACAGACCCACCTTTTCAGTGCAGTTATCTACAGGCATATGCGTTATAATCCTCCTCCTCCTCCTCTTCCTCCTCCTACCCTCTTCCTCTTCCCCTCCTCCCTCTCCCTCTCCCTCCTCCCTCCTCCTCCTCCTCCTGCGTTCTCCTCCTCCCTCCTCCTCCCTCCTCCTCCTCCTCCCTCTTCCACCTTCGTCCTCCTCCCCCTCATCCCTCTCCCTCCTCCATCCTCCTTCTCCCTCCTCCTAATACCTCCTCCTCTCTCCTCCTCCTACTCTCTCCTCCTCCTCCTCCCTCCTCCTCCCTCTTCTTCCTCCTCCTCCCTTCTCCTCCCTCCTCCTCCTCTTTCCCCCCTCCTCCTCCTCCTCCTCCCTCCTCCTCCCTCCTATTCCTCCCTACTCCTCCTCCTCCCTCCTCCTCCCTCCTCCTCCTCTCTCCACCTCTCTTCCTCCTACCTCCTCCTCCTCTCTCCTCCCTTTTCCTCCCTCCTCCTCTTCCCTCTACCTCCTCCCTCCTCCTCCTTCCTCCACATCCCTCCTCCTCCCTCTTCCTCCTTCTCCCTCCTCATCATTCTTCCTACTCCTCCTTCTCGCCCTCCTACCTCCTCCCTCCTCCTTCTACCTCTTCCTTCCTCCTCCTTCTCCCTCCACCTCCTCCCTCCTCCTCCTCTCTCCTCCTCCTCTCTCCTCCTCCTCCCTCCTCCTCCCTCCTCCTCCTCCTCCTGCGTTCTCCTCCTCCCTCCTCCTCCTCCTTCTCCCTCCTCCCTCTTCCTCCTCCCTCCTACTCCTCCTCCCTCTTCCTCCTCCTTCCTCCTCCTCCTCCTTCTCCCTCCTTTTCCCTCCTCCTCCTCTCTACTCCTCCTCCTCCCTCCTCCTCCTTCCTCCTCCTCCCTCCTCCTCCTTCTCCTCTTTCCCCCCTCTTCCTCCTAATCCCTCCTCCTCCCTCCTATTCCTCCCTACTCCTCTTCCTCCCTCCTCCTACTCTCTCTGCCTATCTCTTGCTCCCTCCTCCTCCTCCCTCCTCCTCCCTCCTCCACCCTCTTCCTCCTCCTTCCTCCTACTCCTCCTTTTTCTTCTTCTTCTGCTGCTGCTGCCGCCGCTCCATTTACTCAAGTTAATTGTTGGGGGAATATGTAAAGATCTTTCAAGTGCTCTTTCTAATGCTTTTTGTCCGTTTATCTAAGGTTGTTCTAACAGCAACCAATAAATGATTAGACAGACAGACAGACAGACAGACAGACAGACAGAGAGAGAGAGAGAGACAGAGAGGGAGGGAAAGACAGATAGACAGACAGATAGATAGTCGGGAACGGGAACGGGAGCTTATATGACTACTTATATGAATTAAATGAGATGCTCCACACCAGGAGCCAGGCGATGCCGGGCAGGGTCAGACAGACAGACAGACAGACAGGAAGACAGACAGACAGACAGACAGACAGACAGACAGACAGATAGTCGGTAACGGGAACGGGAGCTTATATGACTACTTATATGAATTAAATGAGATGCTCCACACCAGGAGCCAGGCGATGCCGGGCAGGGTCAGACAGACAGACAGACAGACAGACAGACAGACAGACAGACAGACAGTCAGGAACGGGAACGGGAGCTTATATGACTACTTATATGAATTAAATGAGATGCTCCCCGCCAGGGACTGGGCGAAGCCGGGCCGGGTCAGCTAGTCTTATATATAAAAGGCAATCTCTGTCTGCATGTATGTCTGTATGTCCTTTATGCGATCGTGAACGGTCCATCCGATTGAGATGAAATTTTCTACACGTCTTCCTCTCATTCCCGCGCTGCAAACTGTCATAGTTTTTTTCCCTTCCTCCTCCTCCCTCCTCTTCCTCCCTAAATACGTACGTAAATAGAAGAGAGCAAAGAATCCCTGAACCACAACGCTAGGAAAAGCGAAGAAAATGAAGTGACAACACAGAATCGTCACACGGCAATGTCAATAAAAATTCATCTTTTTATGTGTAAAGAAGTTATCTACAGTCATGTAGAATGGAAGAACAATCAATGGAAGGACCGAAATCACAGAACCTAGACGAGTATGAAATCAGATTGGCGAACTCCCTCCTCCTCCCTTCTCCTACCTCCCTCCTCCTCCTCTCTCCTCCTCCTCCATTCTCCCTCTACCTCCTCCCTCCACCCTCCTCCTCTCTCCTCCACCTCTTCCTCCTCCTTCCCCCTCCTCCCTCCTCCTCCTCCCTCTCCCTCCTCCTTCTCCCTCTTCCTCCTCCCTCCTCCTCCCTCCTCCTTCCTCCTCCTCCCTCCTCCTTCTTCCGCCTCCTCCCTCCGCCTCCTCCCTCCTCCTCCTCTCTCCTCTTCCCTCCTCCTCCTCCCTCTCCCTCTTCCTCCCTCCTCCTCCCTTCTCCTCCTTCCTCCTCATCCTCCCTCTACCTCCTCCTCCCTTTACCTCCTCCCTCCACCCTTCTCCTCCTCCCTCCTCCTCCCTCCACCCTCCTCTTTCTCCCTCCTCCTCCTCCCTCTACCTCCTCCTCCCTCTACCTCCTCCCTCCTCCTCCCTCCACCCTCCTCCTCTCTCCTCCTCCTCCCTCCTCCTCCTCTTCATCCTCCCTCTCCCTCCTCCCCCTCCTCCCTCCTCCTCCTCCCTCCTCCCTCCTCCTTCTCCCTCTTC
Source organism: Cepaea hortensis (assembly GCA_963921405.1). Classification (NCBI taxonomy): domain Eukaryota; kingdom Metazoa; phylum Mollusca; class Gastropoda; order Stylommatophora; family Helicidae; genus Cepaea; species Cepaea hortensis. Next base: position 79,603,804 of record OY992883.1, read on the forward strand.
CTCCTCCCTCCTCCTTCTTCCTCCTTCTCCCTCCACCTCCTCCCTCCTCCTCTCTCCTCTTCCCTCCTCCTCCTCCCTCTCCCGCCTCCTCCCTCCTCCTCCCTCCTCTTCCTACTGCCTCCTTCTCCCTCATCCTCCTCCCTCTTCCTCCTCCTCCCTCCTTCTCCCTCTTCCTCTCCTCCATCCTACTCCCTCCTCCTCCCTTCTCCTCCTTCCTCATCCTCCTCCCTCTCCCCTCATTCCTCTCTCCTCCTCCTAATCCCTCCTCCTCCCTCCTACTCCTCCCTCCTCCTGCTGTCTCCTCCTCCTCCCTCCTGCTCCCTCCTCCTCCTCCCTCCGCCGAATATGAATTAAATTATATGCTCCCCACCAGGGACTGGGCGAAGCCGGGCCGGGTCGTCTTTTTTTGGGAACGGGAACGGGAGCAGGGGCCGAATACGAATTAAATAAGACGCTCCATTTACCCAAGTTAATTGTTGGGGGAAGATGATATAATAGACAGACAGACAGACAGACAGACAGACAGACAGACAGACAGACAGACAGACAGAGAGTAGATAGTCGGGAACGGGAACGGGAGCTTATATGACTACTTATATGAATTAAATGAAATGCTCCCCACCAGGGGCTGGGCGAAGCCGGGCCGGGTCAGACAGACAGACAGACAGACAGACAGACAGACAGACAGACAGACAGACAGACAGACAGACAGACAGACAGATAGTCGGTAACGGGAACGAGAACTTATATGACTACTTATATGAATTAAATGAGATGCTCCCCATCAGGGTCTGGGCGAAGCCAGGCAGGGTCAGCTAGTATATATATATATATATATATATATATATATATATATATATATATATATATATATATATATATATATATATATATATAAGGGACATTCATTTGAAACCCTTTCCAACGGCTTTGTTTCAAAAGCATGAAAGAAACATTATCAGATGTGGTAGAATTAAACAAAGCATTCATTTTGAATGAATTATGCCAGAAGAAGTCGCAGTAGGCATTCAGGCAAGCATCCCATTGCTTAGGTAGGCGGCGAATGCCGTCCGCAAAAAATGGATTGTGGTTGCTCACTGAACCAAGTGTTTACCGCGTTCATTACGTCTGCATATGTGTGAAATCGTTGCCCCTTGAGAGCTTTCTTTAGAGGTCCGAACAAATAAAAATCACATGGTGACAAATCAGGACTATAGGTTGAATGTTGCAGAATTTCCCACTTCTTCCTTGCTAATGCTTCCTGCACAATCTTTGCGACATTCGGACGAGCATTATAGTTCAACAAAATCACACCGCGAGAAAGCATGCCGGGTCGTTTATTCTTGATGGCTTTTTGCAGCGTGTCTAGTGTTTACAAGGAATGGGTAGAGTTGATGTTGACAGCAGGTTCTTTTAAGTCGGGCAACAATAGCCCTTCATAGTCAAAAAATGAATTCAGCATAACGTTACCAGCGGAAAACTGTAACTTAATTTGTTTTTGGCTTTTGGTGATCCAGCATGCTTCCATTGCATGCTCTCTCATTTGCTTCTCAGGTCAAAGTGGTGACACTATAATTCATCGCCTGCCACTATGCGGAAGAGAAATGCATCACCCTTCACTCTGTAACTCAGCAAGTGGTTCAAACACCATACCATGCCTTCCTCTTTTTGGTGGTCGGTCAACATCCGTTGTACCCACTGTGAACACACATTCAAATTCTGATATTGAAGTTTCTTACGAATGACTTTTACATTTGTAACGGTACGCTGCCTGACTTCTTCGATGAATGTCCACTGGTCGACATCCTTCAAAGGAAAGAAGCTGAATCACCGCTCTTTGAGTTTCTTTGGACAGATTTTGGATCAACCCGGCCATTTTGTCAACGGTCAGAAACAGAACCTTTGCATCATGGGACGATAAGCACGTGCTCTTTTATTCATTGGTCAGTAGTTATCACATTAATATGACATGATCATGTTCAACGTACGCAATTACGCGCGGTGCGGAACGAACCGATTTCAAATGAACGCCCCTTATATATACATATTCATTGGCACCTTGCTGTCTTGACTCTTGACAGGCGATAGTTTGTTACATTGTGCTTCAAAAAGGCATAATAACTACAACATATGGTGGTAGCGAATGTGACTGATCAGACCAGTTCGGGCTGTAAATGTTTGTCCTCAATGGATGCAAGTGAGCACATTGTCATTTCCACCATCACACACCATCTTACGCCTCACACGCTGAGTGTGTGACTTATCTGCAATCATCTTCTCCTTGTTTCTTTATTCCATTTCTGATGTTTTCCCTCGATGCAACACGATGAGTGGGAACTTGCTCCCAATGTGCACTATAAGTGCCTGTATCAATCATGTCCCGCTTACACACATCTTTGTATCGTAGTAGAGGCCGACATCGAGATCTCTTACACATCTGTAATTCACCAAAAATGATGTCCTTTTGTATAGCCATCATCCTTCCTCCTAATGTGCCTTATCCATCTAAATCTACGAACAAACCGTCACACAGCTTGTTCTTTCAATACTTCAGTATTTGTGATTTTGTTTTGCCACTTAATACCAAGTATTCTTCGCAGACACCACATATGGAAGATTTTAAAACGTTTCTCTTTGTGTAAGTTGATCAAGCTTCACTGCCATGAAGAAGAGTAATAAGGACACAGGCTTGCTAGACAAGGACGTTTGTTTTGACAGTAAGCTCCCTATTATCCTAGACTCTTTTTTTTTAACCTGTTAATTGTTGTTGCTGCCTTACCAATCCCGATGTTGGTTTCCTGATCTAGGGAAAATTTGCTATTTACCTCTGATCCTAGATATGTAAAATGGTCTACTATCTCCATTTCGGCGTCATCAATAATGATGAATTCTCCATGTGTACATTGTGACATTATCTGTGGCTTCTTTTTGCAATTTGTTAAACTGAATTCGGAACAAGCCTAGGAGAATACTGTAATTCTTCCTCAGAGTGGGTTGTAATTGCTAAATCATCTGCAAAAAAGCAACTTTATGATTCTAATGTTGGTATTGGCTTTCAATCTCTGAGCATTGTAGAGGCATCCTTTTGAGCGTGAGTGAATGTATAGACCACCACCCTGTTCACGAAAGGCAGATTTCAGTAGAAGTGACCCGTATATCCCATAGAGGGTGGGAGCTAGTACATAACCTTGCTAAACTCCACTCTTGATTTCAAATTCTTCAGAAGTTGCACCATCAAACTTGATTATACCCTTCATGCCTGTGTGGAACGATTCCACAATGGACAGAAGAGTTGGTGGGCAGCCAATCTTCTTTAGTGCCTTGAACAGACTCTTGCGACTGACCAAATCAAATGCCTTTGTTAGGTCGATGAAGGCAATAAACAGTGTTTGATTCTGTTCACGGCATTTTTCTTGAATTTGTCGCAATGAGAATATCAACACAATGGTAGACTGGTTTCGTCGAAAGCCACATTGTGATTTGGGGTAGACTTGATCCCCTAGGACTTGAAGTCTGCACACAACAATTCCTGCAAATACTCGTACTTTCCCTACGATACACAGAATTAGGATACCCTTATAGTTGTTACTGTCACCCCGATCACTCTTGTTTTTGTACAGTGTTATGATACTTGAATCTTTGAAATCCTGTGGGACTTAACCTTCTCATCAACATAGCTCTATTAGTTGGTGGATCTGTAGAGTTGGTGTGTCTTGCCCACTCCTGATAACCTCTATTGGAATCCCATCCTTACCTGGAGCCTTGGCATATGCAAGTTCATTTATAGCACACTTAAATTCTGTTATGGTGGAAAGTGTTTCCACGTGGTCAAGAGTTAGCAGGTCCTCCGTAGCGCTGAGGGCATTATCCGCTAGTTTGGTCTCGCTTGAGAAAAGCTTCGAATAGTGTTCTAACCATCTATTCATCTGTTATCAGTGATGATTTCTCCAGTCAAGGTTTTCAGTGGTGTACTTCTTTTGATTATTCGACACAGGCCTTCTTTATCCCTTCATACATGCTTCTGATGTTTCCCTTATTACTTGCATTTTCAATGTACTCGCATAAATTGATCTAATAATCGTTTGCACACTGCCTGACAGCCTTTTGCATATCCTTCCCAGCTTGCTTCAGCTCACTGATAGTGTTTTGTGTTGTTCCTTCCTTGTTTCTTAAGAGAGCCATCTTCTTTTTATTAATCAAGGGCTGCAGTGTCTGACTTTTGCAGCAAGCCAGTCCTGTCTCATATGATTCACAGTGCCATAAACCCCTACCACTAATTTATAAAGAGTTTCCTTAAGTAAACACCTCTTTTCACTTGCTGTACAATGTTCTGATGTATCAAAAAAAGCGACTTAAAGTTGCTGTTGGAACTCAAAGCACTAATCAGGATCTTGGGTGTTAATGATATTAATCCTGAGGTTAAATTTGTGTTTAAATGTTTTGCGTATCCTTTTACAGGACTTAGCTGTCAACAGCAGCATCTTTCAGCTGTCTGTTGATCTCTTGGCAAGATTACGCTCAGTAGTTTGCCATTGCTTTCTGAGCGGCCGGCTCAGTATCCGCAAGTCACGAGCGGGGGTCGAACCACCTCAGTTCTCGCTCCGCTGCGAGACTCTGCGTGATAAACGGGATTACAGAGAGAAAGTGTTGTAACCCCACAGCCAGAGAGACCGGCAAATTTGTGTTTAGCTGTGTAAATTATCTTTGGCCTCAATCTAACCCTTGCAACAACTAAAGAATGATCAGTATCGCAATCACTATGGTAACTTCGAGTTATTGATGTTTGAACCAAATGTTGCTTCCGTGCGATGATAAATTCCAGCTGATGCCAATAACCGGATCTTGTGTGTTTCCATGTGACCTTATGCCGCTCTGATGTTTTAAAAAAGGAGTTTGTAATACATAGGTAATTTCTAGTGCAATGCTCCAACATCCTTTACCCATTGTCAGTCATGCGACCAATACTTTATTTTCCAAGGCACACTGACCATGAATTCGAGTTCTTGCCCACACGAGCATTAACATCACCGAGCATATACATGTTGTCAAATTATGGTACTGCCTTGATCACAGAGTCTAACTCCTCATAGAATGAATGCTTCACATCATCAGAGGAAGTGAGTGTCGGTGCATATGTAGTGATAATGTTAGCAAAACCACAAGTGTTTGCCAAGCGCAGGGATAATACTCTTTCATTTCCACCAGCTGGAATTTCAATCATTCTCACTAGTGAATTCTTCACTGCGAAGCCCACTCCATGTTGTCTGTCTACTTCATGCCCTCTACCTTTCCAAAACAAAGTGTAATAGTTTTCCCTGGTTGACCCTTCCTCAGCGAGGCGAGTCTCCTGCAGGCCAGCAATATCAATGTTATTCGATTGAGTTCGGCATCAGTCACGGCATCTTCAATATTCATCAGGTCAGTGCAAAATCCCGGACACATGATTCGTATGTTCCAGGTTGCAAGCCGTAGCTTGAGGTTTCTATTTTTCTCTTTTGTGCCAGGTGCATTGATTTGACAACCTGCGATTCAGATTTTGTCCTAGCCCACCAAACACCCATTGAAGCCAGCAGGCTGAGCTGATCAGAAACCAGTTGGCCGGGGGTTGCCCAGCTTGAGGCGGGCGGTAGCTGATCAGTGACACCTGTAGGTGTCTCCCATCGTCAGAAGCAACATAGAACGTAGCAATTGCACCAGACTGACTTTCATTCCACAAACACAAGGGAGGAATCAACATAAGAATAGGCGGTATTCTCTACATCAATAACCTACCGCAATGTTACGCGCCATTGCGCATGACCACCCTCTACCGAACCAGGACATAAGTTTGCACACGAAATAATCGCAACGACCACGGTCTGCTGACTACATGGAACAAGTTTGATTTGACGCCAGTACCTTTCACCAACAGGATACAGGTGGAAGACGATAAGACCCCCGGGTCAACATATTGTTAGATGGACGGACGACCCGCAGACTAAATGGAATGTGAACTAGACCAGCGGTTGAATGGAGGCATTACATGTAAGAGATGTGGAGTGTCAGGTTGATAATCAAACCACACAGAAGGGCAGACGTGAGACGGCCCGCGGCTGGAAATTAGAAGCGTGACTGTGGGAATGGAAGGAAACGCAGAATGAGATAGTACAGAACGACGGGGATGTAAGAAACGGTACATATGCTAGGCGAGTCTGCTGTTCACAGCAGATACGTCAGATACTAGGACAGGAATGAACGATCTCAAAGTATACTTTCTTTATAGATGGGGCTGACTCTTGTGCTGTTAGAAGTTTCTAGGAATATTAGTTTCTAGTCCGTAACTCCGGGAGCTTCATTTGTCGGCCTGTTGTAGGCTATTTCGTTTAGACTATCAGTGTCTCTTATTACTGATCTGCGAACTAGTATTCGTTAGTTTACTATCTATAGCATACAGCTATAAGTTTGTTCTTTTAATGTTCAAATATCTCATTTTTGTAGGTATACAATATTAATACTAACTCATTCGTTGTGCCATTAGGAACATCATTATATGCCTATTTTGAATTTGCATTCTTAGATGTTGACATGCATATTGGTTATTTACAGATTGAGATGCAAACTGTCATATGGTAACTCACCAGGATGAAGAGGGTGTTTGCTATTGTCAACGTCTCTAGGGGTTTACATAGTGGGTTCAGACAGGCAGATGGTGCGAGTACAGATGAGGCGTCAAAAGATGAATGTTATATGATCTTATTTAATTGTGATACATCATAAATATTACTGTCATAAATATCACAGAAAATATGTAAAACTCCAAAATACGTTCTCGCGCCGTTTCTCAAAATACTCTTGCAACTATCAAGAAAATGCGCACTCGTGTATAGCCAAGCACGCCTGCACACGTTAAGTAGCGTTCACACTCACTCGCACTGAAGTCTAAGCATGAGTCAATTCGTCCTCTCCACACAGCCACACATCCTCTCTGAGCCGTGTCCGAGTCTCATCTGTCGTTTCCTACTCAGTCCGGTGGAAACGAGGCATTTGACCCTCGTGAAGTCCGTGGGAGGTCGTGCTGTCACGTCAGTCTGCCTGTTGAGGCAGGCGTACTGCGTCATTCCGTCCAAGGTGAACCTGTCCCGTCACTCAAGGGCACAGTCCAGTCTCTAACCTACTGTCCGAGGCGTCTGGACCGTTCTACTACCCCCGTTCTCTTCCCATGTCCTGTGTCTGTCCTCTGTCCTCAGTTATGCTATCTCAAGGACCTTGACATGCTTCACTTCCTCCCCTCCTAGTGGCACTTATGGGTGACACAATGTTCTATCAATTTAATTAGTTTCGACTAATCATGTCAAGGCCGGTCTCTCTGGCTGTGGGGTTACAACACTTTCTCTCTGTAATCCCGTTTATCACGCAGAGTCTCGCAGCGGAGCGAGAACTGAGGTGGTTCTACCCCCGCTCGTGACTTGCGGATACTGAGCCGGCCGCTCAGAAAGCAATGGCAAACTACTGAGCGTAATCTTGCCAAGAGATCAACAGACAGCTGAAAGATGCTGCTGTTGACAGCTAAGTCCTGTAAAAGGATACGCAAAAAAAAAAAAAAAAAATCATGTCAAGGGCCCAAAGGGAACTAATATTTCTGTCATGATATCTATGGGTAAAGTTTGGTAACCGTAGGTAGTAACTGTCTGTTATACTTTGAGGCACAAGCCATCTAATACTATTTCTGTGGTAACATCTTGGCTAGTTTCTAAAGAGTCTCACACTCTCACTAATCTTATTATACTGGGACTATCTGGACCGAAGTAACAAATGACTCACATTGCGGGGAATACCCTAGAATTGCATCCTTCTCAGACATCCAAAATGATGCCACAAACAATGGGCTCTTATTACAGAAGCTCATCAGGGTAAAATTCCCCTGGACCCAATAAGACTGCGTTCAACCCATTGTCAAAGATGTGTACATTTAACAGTATAACACTTTTACTCTCGTACGTTGGCAGTGTATCTAATAAATATCACTTGTTTCTATCTAGGAGTTACTTGTGTCCCTTGTTGTCATGTTCGTGTTGACTAATCTCCCGTTGCCCTGCTATCATAGTGTCTGTAATTTATTTGTTTTGTTGTGTATTTGAGTAATTTATTTACGCTTGTGTGTCTTAATATGCACTATCTGCGTGTGTTTATCGTGTGTGCTGTACTATTTCTCTAAGCGTCATAAGCTGGAAATTCACAGTCACGAACCATAGTATATGTATAATTCATGAGATGGACTTCCGAGCTCTGATTCTTAGATTCATATCCTAATGGTGTAGTGTAATAGTCACAAACATTTAAAACTGGCACAATTCACACGTGTTTCAAAAGACGCATACAATATACAAGAATAACCCTTTTGTGCGCACAATTTGCACACTATCTGACATTTCCTTATTTTAATGCTTGTACGCTGTCTTTCATACACCTATCGTTCACTGATTGTTCATTATAATTGTTCATTATAATCGTTCATTATAATTGTTTAACTATAATTGTTCACTATATATGTGTGTGCGTGTGGGAGCGAGAGAGAGAGAGAGAGAGAGAGAGAGAGAGAGAGAGAGAGAGAGAGTGAGAGAGAGAGAGAGAGAGAGAGAGAGAAAGTGGGTGTCAGAGAGAGTGAGAGAGTGAATGTGTGTGTGCGCACGTGCGTGCGTGTGTGTGGAGAGAGTGATTGAGCGAGAAATGGTAGGGGAATGTGTCAGTGCATGCATTCGTACGTGTATGTGTGAGAGTGAGTGAGGGAGTGCGTGCGTGCATGCATGCGTTCATGCGTATGTATATGTGTGAGAGAGTGTGATTGAGAGAGTGAGTGTGTGTGTGAAGGAATGTGTGTGAGAGAGTGAGACAGTTCGAGAGTTGATGTGTTAGTGTGTGTGTGTGTGTGTGAGCGCGCGCATGCGTGTGAGTGTGTGTATATGAAAGAATACACACAGAGAGAGAGAGAGAGAGAGAGAGACAGACAGAGAGAGAGAGAGAGAGAGAGAGAGAGAGAGAGAGAGAGAGAGAGAGCTGAGCAGATGCATGTCATGTAACACGCATGTTATGTAACACGCGAATCCATATGTTTGTGTATTCTCATCTGTCATATTATCAGTTAAATACCATTTGATTTTATCTTGTATAATATGAACTTATGTACATTACTGTAGTTTGAGTGAGAGAGTCAGTGAATGTGAATGAGAGACTGAATGAGTGAGCGTGAGAGTGAATGTGTGTGTGTGTGTGTGTGTGTGTGTGTGTGTCTTCTCTGTGTGTATCTCTGTGTGTGGGAGCATCACTATTTTTACGTCACACACTGTTTCAATCAATCAATCAATCATGTGCCATGCCGGAAAGCGTGGGCGGTCATGATTCGCCATTTCACTCGATCACTGGAGTCGTGGATCAGCTCAGTGTTCCTGTCTCGTCCATGCCATGTGGCCAAGCCATCCAGGTATTTTCCTCTCGGTCTTCCTCTTGGTCTGTTCCCTTCGACCTTGCCAGCTGTCACTAAGTTCTCCAGTCCATTTCTTCTCATAACATGCCCAAAAAATTTTGACTGTCTACGTCTAATTTCTCTAATCAATCTACGATTTTCATTTGTCTCTTGTAGTACTTGGTCATTGGTTTTTCTATCTGTCCATGGTATTCTTTGCATTTACACTGTTTATGTACACATTTTTCTCCATGTTTAACATTTTTATGAGAATGCTCAGACAATTGTCAGTGTATGTGTGTGAGTAAAGTGTGGGAGTTTGTTCATACTAGTTTCAATGCTCACGTGAGACATTTTGTATGTGTCTAGATGTGAGGAGGTGTGATTGTGTGTGGAGGATGTGTATGAGTGTGGGGATATGTGTGGGTGGGGGATTTGTGGGTGGGGGTATGCGTTTGGATGGGTTGGGGTGTGTGGGTTTTTGTGTGTAGTGATATTAGTGGATGTTGGTGGGATGTGTGGATGGATGTGTGGGGGTGAAAGTAGGAGTGTGGCAATGGGTGTGGGGGATGTGTGTATTGGTGGAGGATATGTGTATGGGACGGGTGTTGGGTGTGTGTGTGTTTATGTGGGTGGTGATGTGTGGGTGGTTTGAGGAAGTATGTGTGGGTGCCGGGGTTGTGTGGGTAGTGGATTGTGTTGGGTGGATTGGGGATGCAAGGGCGGGTGGGGAGAAGTGTATGGTGTGTGGGTTTGAGATATGTGTGCGGTGTGTTGGTGGGGGATGTGTGCATGGTGTGTGGGTGGGGGTGTGGTGGTTACGGGTGAGGATATGTGTGTGGGTGGGGGATAGTGTGTGGTGTGGGGGATGTGTGTGATTGGTGCGGGGAATGTGTGTATGGGTGGGGTGGTTGGGGGAAGTATGTGGGGGTGTGTGGGTGGGAGATGTGTGCGTGGATGGGGAATGTGTGGGTGGCGGTGTGTGAGTGGCTTAGGGATGTGTAGGTGGGTGAGGTATGTGTCGGGGTGGGATGCGTGAGTGGGTGAAGGATGTGTGTGGGTAGGGGTATTGTGATCGAGAGATGTTTGTTTGGGGGTGGGAGGGTGGGGTGTGTGGGTGCTTAGTGGAGGGTGTGTGCGTGAGTGAATGTGTGTTGGTGGACGGGTAGGGAATGCTTGTGTGGGTGGGGAGAAGTGTGTGGTGTGTTGGTTAGGAATATTGTGTGGGTGAGGTATGTGTGTCTCCCCCGATGGTGTTTCCACCTTGTCGTGGTGGGGGAGCTTGAGTTTCTCAATGACCCTGAGAGCTATGCCAGCGGTAGCGTAGCTACCAGCAGGGCCTCCCAAGCCGGACAGGTCAAAGGGTAGAGAACAGACAAAGAGAAACACCCTGGTCCTCCAGGTTGGGGGTTGAAGCGTGGGGTTAACATCCCCACCTTTGTAAAAACCTTTCTTTGTTACGAAACAAATACATGAGCCTCGATATCGGACTGACTTATCTGGACAACGACCTTGGAACGTTAAAGGACGAAGCCTTGTTACAAACCTTTGAGAACAAAATTTTAAGACGCATCTTTGGACCCATTGGGGATACACAAAGTGGAGAGTGGAAAGGAAGAAGTAACAAAGACATTTATGATCTGTTTAGGTCCCCGCTAATCACTGGTATCATGAAGGCTAATAGACTACAATGGCTGGGGCATATAGAGGGAATGGAAGATAATATGGAAACAAAACTCGCTTACACTCAGGAAATAAATGACCGTAGACCCCGAGGTAGACCAAGAAGGCGGTGGAGAGATAATACATGTACAGACCTACAAGCACTTGGAATCAACGACTGGCAAGAGAAGGTCCACCAGAGAGACGAATGGAGACGGATTGTATCTGCAGCAAAGAACCTCAATGGCTCGGAACGCTGAAGAAGAAGAAGAAGAAGAGGTATGTGTGTGTGGATGGGGGATTTTTGTGGTGTGTGGGTGCGGGATTTGTGGGGTGGATGGGTAAAGGTATCTGTGTGGGTGTGGGTGGGAATATTGTGCGGTATGTGGGTGGGGGATATGTGTATGATGTGTAGGTGGGGATGTGTTGTGGTATGTGGGTGTGGGATGTGTTGGTGAGGTATATGTGTGTGTGTGTGTGGTGCGTGGGTTGGGAATATTGCGTGGTAAGGGATGTATGTGATGTGCGGTTGGGGAATTGTGTAGTGGGGGATTGGGTTAAGGCATGTATGGGTGGGTGGGTGGTGGGGTGTGTGTGTGAGTGGATTGGGGATGTATGGGTGGTTAGGGAGATGTGTGTGTGTGTGGGGGGGGGGGGGGTAGGGAGATGTCAGTTGGTGGGGATGTGTGTGTATGGTTTGGGGATGTGTGAGTGTATGTGCGATGTGTGGGTTGGTGGGGGATTGTGTGCGTGGGTGATGGAGATGTGGCTGGTTGATGGGTGGTTTGAGGTGTGGATGGGGAGATAATGTGTGGGTTAGGATGTGAATGTGGGTGGGCGTGGGATGTGTGGGTTGATGGGGGAATGTTTGTGTGTGGCGAGTGTGTTTTGGTTGGGAGAACAGGTGAGGGGAGAGTGTGTGGGTGGGGGATGTGCGGAAGGGGGATGGGTCGGTTGGTGGGGTATGTATGTGTCCCTTGGTGTGCGTGTGTGTGGGTAGGTGGGGGTGTGTGTGTGGGTGGGGTGATGTATGGGTAAGAGGGAGATGGGCCTCATAACATGGTAATTTGCCTTGGTTATGTTTACAACATTCATTTCACAATGTTTATTTTTCTTCTTATGTAAATGTATAATGCTCTTGATGAATGATTGGGAGGGCCGAATGTAAGACGGGCCTGCGCGCCCAATTTGTAACCCTAATAAAGTTGATTTGATTTGATTTGATTCGTTCTGCATTACCTCGTTAACAATATAAATGAAGTTGAGGATTAAGTTTCTACAATTTAGAAAATGCAAACAGAAATTTTTTTACAAACGCGAACAAAAAAATATATTTTTTGGCTTGCAATTTAGCTGTAGCCATACTTTGGGTTTTTAAGTCATGAAATATATATATATATATATATATATATATATATATATATATATATATATATATATATATATATATATATATATATATATATATATATATATATATTCATTATTCTTTACATTACAACATTTCAAAAATGTATAACGTTAACAAATTAAATACGTAATTCCGTCCTCGAATGATGATAAATTGAGTACAATGTTCGTCGCGTGTTGTTTGTAGAAGAAAATTTTATGTCTTAAATCTTTGCAGGTCTTGGGTGAAAAAATGTCTAACACTGTTCTGATGAATTAGAACTGTTACTGCAGAATTTAGGGCATACAGATAAAATTTATCACAGTTTCTAAAATAAGGCGAGAGGTTCGTTGGTCAGTCGACTGGTGTTTCAAGCATCCTCGTCAAGAGATCGGCTAGAATGTTATTAGCTCCTTTAATGTGTTATATGTCATAGGAGTAATTTTGCAGCAATAGGGCGCAACGGGTGATTCTATTATTTTTGGGTGTCCATTGCTGGATCACCAGTAGAGGTGTGTTGTCGGTTTGTCTGACTAATTGAGTACCTGTGAGATACTTACATAATTTATGGACACATTAGACTACACTTAGGCACTCCAGTTCCGCCTTACTGTAACGTTGTGGTTTTGGCTTTTCGTTAACATCGGTAAGTGGATGGTCTACTTCGTCATTTCGTTGCAGAAGCACGCTGGCGATGGTAGTGGTGCTGTTATCTGTTTTTGAGATAAAGGGAACAGTTGTATCTGGACGGTAAAGGAATGGTGGATATATAAAAATAATTTTGATCTTTTGATTGCGTCAACTACATAGACACTTTTACAAATCAAATTTGTTCGAGATTCCATGATTACATTTATAAGAACATTCTTGGACTCAGTAAGAGTGGATATGACTTTACCATAGAAATACATTAAGTTAAAGATCCACATATTTATATCACATAATGTGTAGCTTAGAGATTCAACCAAGCTGACAGCAGAATCTTTGAATAGCTGAGAGGCTGGTCTTGTTGGTTGAAACTCTTTGCTCGAGTGGTTCGAATTTATACATGAAATTTCACACATTGTAAATAAATGAACAATTTCAAGCCAGTAATAATAGATCGAGATTATGGTGGTATTTAAGATTTCAGTATGAAATGGTGTTGCCTGCTTCATCAGTGAGGTTGTCAGCAGCACAGATAATTGATTTGTCAACAGGATTATGGTTAACGTTAACTTCTATTGTATAAGCAGTGCTGTGATGAGTGTACTTACTAACAGCAGTAGTGGAAGTATTCTACACAAGTCACAAGTCAATTCTATACATTGGTGACTTTGGATGTTTAGATCTGTCGGTCGCATTGCGTGTTTTAGAGAAAGTGTTATTGTCGTTTTTAGTAAAGTCGGTGAGTTCTATCTCAGTCTTGATGTTGTCACTTGTTTCTCTGCTGTTGAGTGTTGGGAAAAGTCGTTCTCTGCTGTTTTTTTTTCTCCAGATAAACCAGTTTGTCTCTATGTGGGAGTATGGCATGTTGTTCTCGTCTTAAATATATCGTTTGAGTTGTTTTGTTTGCATGCTGTTTGTATGCAAAGTCGCTGTCTTGCGATGTTACTTTGTTGATGGTACTAATATTTGTACATTTGTCAGTAATGTTGATGACAATTTTAATTATTAAGTTAACTTGATTTAACTTAGGACGAACAAGCGTCATACGTTTCACTTGTTTGTCTTGTAACTTTGTCACCGGTAGTCTCCCTTGGGATTTTTACATGTACTGTTTCTTTTAGACATTCATAATTTGTTTTATTTGCAGTCGGTTTTGTTACTGCATTAATGTTGAAATGAATTTTTTCCCACATTTTAATGTCTTTGTTAGAACAGCTTTTAACATCTTGAAAATTTCCCATAATGAAATCTGCACAGGCGTGATCTAATACCGCACAAAATACCCGCCGTGACAAAAGAAGGTGTATGGATTTCAAACATTGCCAAGGGGTATTTCTCTACGTTGCCTGCGAATGTGCGACAGGTAATGAATTTTCCCGTATAGTCAGTCTTCTGTAGAAATGTTTGTCTTACCACAATTAGGGTTGAGCAGCTATCGAGAAGGATTAGACAGGGCTGGTTGTTCACAAACCCATTGTAAAATTTGATTTTGCCTTGAGATGATAAAATGGCATTACCAGTTTCATGTGCCAGTGGGATGGTATGGCCGCACTTTAATATATTATCTGTTTGAAATTTTCTACAGGTGGTACATTCATCATAATTAAATATGTCAATAGCTTCTAAATCATTTACATTTTGATGTTGACTTTCATTCTCGCTTTCATTCTCACTGTCTGAACTTGTGTCAATCAGAGCAGCGTTTATATTCTTTAACATACGATGACCGTCACAATCTGAGGAGTAATGTCCCCAGGCTCGACAAAAATAACATTTATCTGCTCTCCTGTACTCACTACGTTTCGTTCTTTGCTTTTTAATCATCATTTCAAGGTGGGATTGATCGTTAGGATTTGTATCACACATCGCGTATTGGTCATGTGATAATTTGCAGTATGTGCATAGTGAAGGCTTTGTTTTTGGCCTATTTTTGTAATTGACTGGTTTTGACGGTTTTACGTTTACAGCAGCTGACACATCGTTCTGAATAGCATTTAAAGTAAAGATATCTCTGTTAGCTGTGAAAAATGCAGTTCCCTTTTTTGTGTGTAATTGCTGAATATTTTAGCAATCACTTTGCTGTAAAAAACTTTGAAAAGGATATAGGTACTGATGTTATAATCTTATTCATGACCATCAAGTCTTTCAGTTTATCAAAACACTTATTAACTTTGGCTGCGCTAATCATTTACTAAAGGTATCTTGTACAACTGACATGTAATCTATGACTGTGTGATTAGCTTTTGGGCATAATTTGGAGAATTGCACCTGATATCCAGCAGCATCAAGTAGAAAATGTTGCATTATTCTATGTTTGATATACTCATAATCTGTTCTTTGTTCTTGGGGTATAGTTTCTATAACTTTTAATGGCTCAAGTGCCAAGTTACGCATGTATAAGATGGCCCAGTTTTCTTTAGGAATTTCATGGTATCGCATTAGTATCTCGAAATTCTCTGTCCAAGCGGATACGCTGTCTCCAGAGCTAAACGGTTTAACAATTCCCTGAAACTTTTTGAACTTGTGCTCCTCTTCTTTACTTTTTAATTTATTACTTGAAATCTGTATCTGCAAATCGATTTCTAAATGTTTTACTCTCATTTGGGTTTCAGCCTAAATTTTCTTAGTCTCTAAATCCAATTCTTTCTGTCTTGCAGCTGCTGCTAACTCCATTTCTACATTTTTGTTCGCCACTTCAATTTCTAGCTTTTTGTTAGCTGCTTCCATTTCTAACCTTTTCTGTTCACGTTCTTGCATTCTTTCCTCCCTTAGTAAGTTCTCTGCATGTTTCTTCTCACTCCATTCCGCAAGTTTATCACCTGTGTACCCTAATTTCCCCCTAATTCGATGCACTTTTCTAAAGTAGACATTTTACAATTTCAGTAATAATATTTGTACACAAAACAATTATTTCCCTTGCAAATAAATTTTTCGTACCAAAGTAGATTATCTTCCTTTTAGTATTATTACAAAATGATTATCAAATTTACATATATATAAAAAATGGGAGTGCTTATTTAGGGCTATTAAAAGATATAAAGTACAACTTAGCTGATTTCAGGGGAGTTGCTCCAGAACCACTGTTGACTTCTGTACTTGATGTTTTGATAGTGTGTTATACACACTTGCTTTTTACAAAATTACAATTCCTGTAGTGGGAAATGAAAAACATTAGTATCGTCGTGTATGTCGGTCTTATGTCCTGTAATGAGAGAGATAGAGAGAGAGAGAGAGAGAGAGAGAGAGAGAGAGAGAGAGAGAGAGAGAGAGAGAGAGAGAGAGAGAGAGAGAGAGAATGATGAATATATTAGTTTTAGCGTGGAGTGTTGATTGAAATTTGTTTGTTCAATGTGGCTTCAGGTGGCTTCAGGTCGGAACGCCGTTCCGAATACCGACCGGCTGTGTTTATCTCATCTGTAAACCGGCAACCCATCCAGACAGTATACAAGTAACTTTCGAGTTATGTAATTGCTTGGGCGATGAGGTGTTTCCAAGGCACCAATGCCAGGTTTCATACTGGCCAAGACCTACTAGCACATCCTCGCCGTGCGTCATGGGAAACAGGTCCCTTCGGGGTTCTGGCCAACGTAGTAGGATCGCTGATTCTTACGAAGCCTGAGAGTATCTGCCTGCACGGCGAGGAACCACCATTCTGCTCGCCAATAAGCCAGACATGGGACAACGAATACTCACGCAAACCTCAGGTCCGATATGACATCACACTGATGTTGGACAACAGGATGTCTTCGTCCGACATACAGGACCTTGCGCTGGAGTTCCCAGGGACAGTCCCAGTTTCAAGAAAACGAACAGCGGTGAGAACCCTCCAACCGCCTGTAGAATGCCCAGTTTCATATTCAACAATGAATAACCCTTCGACACAAGTCATAAGTAGGCAAGTTCAACACCAGGTCCTAGACATGAACACCATTGGGAAGACACTATGAAGGAAGCTAGCGGAGTCAATGTTGATACGCATGCAGCAGAAGGAAACCTCCGACTGTCTTACGACTCCCAGTTTTTGTGCTGGAAATATTCTTCTTCTGTTCCATGCTTGTGCAGACCAGTCTGGACATAGTCCCAGATGCTACCAATGAGTGAATCTCAGCATTGTTTGTTCCTACAATGGAATGGATATATCAACGAATGGTTCGTTGCTGGTCCCAGGTCGGCCTGATTGCATTATCATCAAGTGTGAGATGGTTTATCAACTTGAAACTGGGTGTGTGTGAAAGCCTTCTGAAAAACCATTGAGATTCTGGAATTCTTCTTCTTCTTCTTCGTTCATCCGGAATTTTTTTCCGGGCGCGATTGCGTTGTGTCTGTTTACAGCAGAGCTGCGTTCTTGCGCCGTTAGGCCGACACATCCGACTTCTGCGGACATTTGTTGACCGGGTTAACCTTCCCGGGAGATTCTGGAATTAATAACCAGAGCTGCTAGACGGTTGTCATCTTTATAATAGTATACGATGATGTAGGGAAATACCTTCTGCTTAGCTGAATAGGACTTCCTGAAAGGTTGACTGACCTAGACCTCAACTTCACTAGGGCACAGAGCCCACTAGCACAGGAGTGTATACATCCGTTTCTGGATATCAGGGATTGTGACCTTCGCCAGCCAATATTATCAGTGGATAATATATGTGTGGAAAACAACTGAATGCATCAATTCGGCCCCCGGATAATAGGGACATTATTTGCTAGGCATTGGAGATAAATAAATATCATCAGAAGAAAGCAAAGGAATTAAATTAAAGACTAAAATAATTAGTATAGTTAAGATGTACTGAATGTGTATCAATGTTTGGTTGTTTTGAACTCATACCATTGTTTTTAAAAGGCTGTAGAATTGTCAATGCTCTTAGAACCAAACAGTGATTGTTGTTTGGTTTTGAGTACATAGATTTTATGGGACCATGGGTTTATCACGTGTGAATGGGTACATGTGTCATATTTCATCCCATGCATATTCCAAAATCAATGTAGTCATTACATTTATAGGTATATTCAGATCTTGATTTAATTCCGGGTGAACTGTTTGTCCAAAGTTAATGTTTACGTCAATTGCTTGTTGATGTTTGTTCAACAGTGGTTGTTCTATATGTTGTAAACAATCAATGTTCTCTGACACTATATCAAATTTAAAAGGTGATTGAGTGGAAAGGGAAACCTACACATAGATACCATTGTCATAAGGATGGAAGTGTTTTTCTCCTGGTAAATTTCCCTGTTCACCTTGCCTTATAGAAGTGAATGAAAATCTTAATCCATTCCATCAGGGAACCCCTAGACAAACTAAGCAAATATTCTCATATATTAAATCCTACATCCCATATATATATATATATATATATATATATATATATATATATATATATATATATATATATATATATATATATATATATATATGCATGTATGTATGCACGCATGTATGTATGTATGTATGTATGTATGTATGTATGTATGTATGTATGTATGTATGTATGTATGTATGTATGTATGTATGTATGTATGTATGTATGTATGGATGTATGAATGTATGGATGTATGTATGTATGTATGTATGTATGTATGTATGTATGTATGTATGTATGTATGTATGTTGCCATGAAGTGAAGTTATCGAGGCTACCGATGCATCTAGGGTTTGACATAATAACAATAATATTTTATACCTTCCAGTGCTTCTTGCTTAACTGAAGACCAAAAACAGCCACTGGAACAAAACTCCACAAAGACTTTCCTCTCGCAAATTGAATTTAATATGTCGACGATTTTCTGATACTCAATCTCTCCACAAGGAACGTAATATACCTGACATCTGACATACACACTGCTGAACACAAAGAGCGGCATAAGGAAACTGTTAGCCATGCTCCAGAAGACATGCCGCGTCCGTGCTGGACGGCAGCCCAAGTCTAACTCTCCTCTCAGTGACGTTTTTCGTGACGCTTCCTTAGTTTCCCTGCGCACTCTATAATTGTACCATTCAGTGCATCTTTTAGGGAAGCTCCCTTCAGCCTTTCTCAGGCTGCTGTGTGTCAGTGACTGATATGTGGCATTATGCCCCCCGCCCTACAAATTAAATGATATCATCATTTAATTCATATACATTCATTACCCATGACAAATAGCATCACTGACAACCTAAGTTGTATACATTGCTGAACATGACATTATGGTTCCCGTTAATAACCCTAAAAAAAATTAAAATTACTGACGGGCATGCCCTCCTGCTAACACCCACGGTGAACGTCATGTGGCCGGCCTATGGGAGGGCCGGACCAACTAATGATACCATTAGTCCCTAACTTGTCCTCACTCTAGGTCAAAACCCGAAGTTGTGGACGAGAGTATCAATTGGTATCATGCTGTCTGTATCAGTTGCTGATCCTCGTTGTCGCTGGTCATGCTTATATCTTGCGTTATCATTTAATGGCTGTAGGTGAGGTAGAGGCTGTCGCTGATCACATTCTAATTTAAGGGATATTTCTAATATTATTAAGTGCCGTACCAATAATACAACAATATAATTCATTAAACCAGCAATGTTATAATAGCACCAGCTCTCTTTGTGTAAATAATGATCAATTAACCAATCATATTTCCGTAAATATTCTTTTCTTCTCCTTCAAGGATAAACTAATACTCTTCATACTCCAACATGATAAATCTTCTTCTTCAATCGACTGTTGTAATGTGGTATCATTGCCCAATGCTCACACCTGTATGTAGAGAAGCTAACTCATAATGCTTTAATCTGCCCATCGGTGCTTGTAAAATGCTGATATAACCATATAAGTTAGTATCCATAAATCATCTTTAACTTTCTGACGATCATATCTCGGTATGATATCGACTGCCTTCGCATTAGCTCAAAGAGAGTTTCCCCAAACCTCTTAGACTAATGACGCTGGTTAGTCCATGGTACACCTCCATATTCGCATATCCTGGTACAATTCTAGTGTACTGTTACATCCGCTCAGGGGAGTTGCTTTTATCCCAGTACACCTCACTGCACCCTCACACCACGTGTGTTTTCCTCTGTACCTTTATTATAACAACAAATGACAAACCTTTGCGAATGATCAAGCAGTAAATCAAAACTAATTTGTAAGACCACATGCATAGTCTAAAAACAATATGTAAGGATCTGTATACTAAAATTTAGCATAAATACAACAGATTAAATGACCATCACCAACGAAGAAAACAAATTAACACCATTCACCTAGTTTACTATCATTGAACTCATGAACACCCTTAATCACGTGCTGGATTCACGTGAGAACAACATGACATTCTTATATTCATGACGATGTAAATTAAATTAAATTATCCTTTAACTTTCAGGTGTATTAGACGACTGGTACGTCTTTAAATGTCATTCATATTTTAGTATCTGTATTTCCATCTTATAACACAGTTCTTCGACCATATCTGTGTATGTTTACAATCTATCACTGATAAAGTTATCGTTATCCATAGTTGATTGTTCTCTAAAACGAATATTCCACTGTATAGAACGATTGAAGTAAATTTCATGATTGAATAATCGGACATTGATATAACGAAGTCTCGAACGATGTATCCAAGGCGATCGATTAGCCTTACTCGAAAAATTATAGTCTATGTTGAATATGTTGATTGGAACTTCTTCTGGTCTCGAATATCGATTTGCGGGTTTGGTGATTCGATGTCTTTGAGTAATTTCCTAAAAGCAATACGATGTGAGAAAATATCCTTAAAGTTGAAACATGCATTGATATCTCTCATATTTGTTAATGTAGCCAAAGAAGTATGTATCGTCTTTTGACAACGTATCGAACCAGATTCGTAACTTGATAACGTATGATTGCGTATCCTGGTCATGATTTTAGCTTCATAATTGAATGTAGACTGTTTTGTGTATGTAATTCATACTGTCTTCATTGAAGTACGTATTTTAAGATATAATTATCATTTGTTTTCTTGACAATCATTGTAACACTGTACTTTTCGATAAATTCTGTTCTCAAAATTGACCTTAACTGTACGCAAGAATTTTTTATTTTTTTTTCATGTTCCGAATAATCGAATTTCATTGCATTCGAATTGTTTCATAAAATTTCTCAAATTCAAGAATAAATAATATATATGACTGTTCTGAGGATATTTGTTCATAATTTTTAAATAAGATTCACTTGCTTTCATCCAAGTGTTTAATTCTCAATGTTCACGTATCAATTTGACTTCATCCAAACTATCGTTTCCAGGAATTCAATGAATAATGCAATTTTCAAAGTTCAGTGAATTTCGATTGTTTAAATGTAAATTTATAGTCTTGTGTTGTTGTACTTCAAGAAATTTCTTTCGAACGTTCTTGGAGAACTGCGTATATATGTAATTCCTCTCACAACTGTTTGTCTTTTTATTTTTCTAACATATTCTTGTGTGTAACAACAAACATGTTGGCACATAGGTTCAAGTATTTGAGACAAAAAATGTGAACTGAAGTATACGGAATCTGACGTGTGGATCATACAGTTCGATGCCGTGTTATTAGCATCTTTTTACGAGTTCCTATCAGATAATCGGTAGTTGTCTCTTTCGGCGTGCCTGTTATACCAGGTCGGCAACCGAAGTAGATGAGAACAAGCGGTACGGATTCAACTGATGAACCAGTAATACCGTTGATCACAGTCGAGATTTTTGAATACCGTCGAACAACATCCTGGTCCAAACACAATTTTCATGCTCTTCTATCACACATACGTCTTGAAGAGTAACAATTTACTGTCCATATACGCTTTTCTTCACTTTAACACAACTATGACTACAACAGTTTATATGTCGATTTATTTCACGTTGAACTACATTTTCCTGTATCTGTGAAGACTAATTGTACTTGAATATGATCAAAAGACAAATGGTATCCTGATCTGAGTTCAAATTTCACATCTTTGTTAACTTTAATAAGGATATTCCATCTTCAGAACCAACAGTAACGATATTTTAGATAATGTTATGATGTTCTTGTTGCCGAAATATCAATAAACATTTGATATTTATGTATATGAATATCATTACATGTACTGAACTTGCGTAAATTCTGGTATTACTGTCAATTTGTTGTTTGTTCAAGTAACTGTACTTAGTAAATACTGGTATTGAATCTTCATCATCGTCTGTTCTTAAGTTGAATTTTCATTACTCGATACATCAGACAAATGCGATCAAATAGAACAGTTCCTTGAACTAAAATCATAAGATCTTCATACTTTCCTTTCCGGATGTTTTGTGTACGACCAAAATAATGATGTCATCACCACTGCTCAGAATTGGCTATTTGGTTTTGAGACTACTTCACCAAAATCAATTATATATAATGACGTAATCGATCTTTTATGAGAATCTTTAGATGACCTTGGCCTTCATATGTATATGGCTCGATTCGCTAAATTACTGCAAATATGTCATAAATTGACAATAAATCACGAGTTCATAATCATTACTACCGGTACGAAACCCCATTGCCATGAAGTGTAGCCCCCATTGCCAAGGAGTGAAGTTATCGAGTGTAACAGAGCACCATCTCTGTTAGTAGTTTAGGAGGAGTTGATGTGCAAGGACTGGGCACGGTTGAGCATCCTAGGAAGACTTAGGGAAGGACGCTCAAGCCGTGACGTAGTGCTTAGTGAAGTTAGTTACAGCCTGGATCTGAAAGTGTCAACATCGATTGTATTCTGAAACCATCATGTAACCTATTTTATATATTTGGACTTATTTCGTTAAATAAAACCTTTTGAAACTACAATCGGGACTCAGCTTAAATACATCATACTAACTGTTTACTCTGTTATAAGAGTAAAATTGTTGCCGCTTAACCAGGATCTTGGACTTATATGTTGCGGACACAATGCAGAAGTACTAAGAAAAGATGCAGCACAACGGAGAACTTTTATTGAACACCTTTTCTCAGCTTGCTGCGACAAAAATGTATGATTTTATTGAGTGAATTTTGAATCTTATTAGAAGCAGTACTCAAAAGATCCAGACCAGACCACCTTATGAAAGCTTATAACTTATAATAGAACCACCACAAAGCATTTTTTCGGCTAGTCGATTGGAGCCGCCATACATATTCGAATGAATTGTTTGATCTTACCATCGTAAGCTGTTTGTCAGAATCGTAAGCTGTTTGTCATCATGACCTGGAGTGACCTGACTGTCGTCACTATGCTGTGAGTTTTGACCTGCCGTTATGGCAGCCGTTAATTGACCTTGCCTGAAGGTCACTTACTTACTGGAACTGTCCAGGATTGAAAAGATTTTTCAACTCTCAAAATTAAAACAGCCGCAACCAACTTGAAAACTACAGATTATCGAGATATCATGAAAAATGAGATTTACTTGCTTTGGTCTTTTTGGACGCGGGTGGGCATAACGGATTGCCGTCCTGCCGAAGAAGAGAACCTATTGTAATCGCTTCATTTCTCTTAAGCCGTTTCAAGTCCAGAAGTGCCCTTTTTCGGGTGAAAAGAAGCCACAATTCCGATGTGCCCGACAATGGGTGAAATAAAGAGTCCAGAAGTTGTCCTCTTCCTGATGGAGTGGAAGAACACGACACGCTTGTTTTTATGTGAAGCCTACACTTGTCAAGCATAACCCTCAGCCGACGTATGTGGACTTACTTTCCTGTTGGACCCATGGACGATGTGTTTCAGCCCTCTAACGGTATTTAATTAAGGTTTAACCAATATAAAATAACATGGTGTATTAGATAAAATTGATTTATTAATTCGAACATTCGATATTTATAAGAGGAAAAACAGTTGATTATGTCTCTTGTTTAATTTAAATACGCCCATTTATTTAGTGATATTTATTAGCTAAATTATTAAAGAATTAAACTATTTCAGCATATTTCAACATGGCAGAAGAACAAGTTTTGTTAACACAAGTGTTAACTGGAGTAGGCACGGCAATAGGCAGACTCAACACAGCAATAACGCAACAAGGAATAGGAACAGAGATTGAAAAATTTAGTGGACAGGCGATGGAATTTAAGAAGTGGATAACTTCGATAGAAAAACATGCATTCTTAGTGGCAGCAACGGATGAGGAAAAGATGAAAATTGCTTACCAGGCCACTATTGCACCGGTTTCTGATCACATTAGAAGAAAGTTAGAGGCTAGAGTAGATGAGACATGGGAGCAGTTCAAGGATGACTTGGCCCACAAGTATGCTGAAATCACAGATCCTCAGCATTCGTTTTCAGTGTTAAGACAATTCAAACAAAACACTGGAGAAACTGTACAATTATTTAGTGATAAGTTGATTAACCTAGCTGAGGAAGCATTCCTGGGACAGAACGTACGAGGAGAGGAAGTAGAACGAATGTTGGTCGGGATTTTTGTAGACGGTATAAAGTCAGATGGACTGAAGTTTAAATTAATGAGAGAAAACCATGAGAGATTATCACAAGCTGTGGGTATAGCTGTACAGGAAGAGAATTTGAGACGAAGATTTAGACTGAGAGTAGGACGAGAAATAGGAACTAGTCGGGAGGATAGGATTGAAGAGCCCATGGAGATTGGACAAACAAGGTTCGGATGGAATAGAAGAGGAGGAATACAGACGTTGCATGGAGGTAACGAAAATGCTTATGATAGAAGAAGACAAATGAGAAATCCTATAAGAGAGACGATAGGTAACACAAATAACACAAATATAGTCTGTTGGGGTTGTGGTCAACGTGGACACATTTTTAGGTTCTGTGGTAACAGGCTTGTCCAGTCGAATACACAAAATAGAAATGTTAATAACAGATCAAATAGGAATTTTGAAGACAGACACGGGAATTTTACAAGCCCAAGAACGCAGGAAAACCGGCGTCCCACTTACTGAATAGGACCTGCAGTAGGAGGGAAGATAATAAGGTCCCAAGAATTAAAGAATATTTCAATGACAAGTATAGGAGGACGAGTAGAAAGTGCTCTCAACTGGGTGAAATAAAACAGTTTTCAATAAATAAAACGGACCCCAGTTCATGCATAATAGAGATAGGCAAATATAGAATTCGAACATTAATTGATTCAGGAGCTCAAGTTAGTGTAATCAAAGATTTTCTATACAAAATAATAAAAAATTGTAAAATATTCAGGAGTTATGATAATCTTCACTCTGTTACAGGACAAAAATTAGAAGTAATTGGCCAAACGATAATAAATCTCAAATTAGGAGGAATTAACGTAAGACATCTTTTTCACGTAGTTAAAGAGTTAAATAGGAACATGCTTATAGGTAGGGATTTCTTACTAAAAAATGGTGTAAGACTTTTCTTTGATCTGCACAAATTAAGATTCAAGGACGTGTATGTAGATTTGGAAGAAGACATGCACATATCAGCACTGGTTAGAGTTAAAACAACGTCCACGACGTTAAAACCACAGACGGTTAATCTGATACAGGCAAAAATGAAAAGAAATCCGTATTATTTAATAGGACATACAGTTAGAGTAACAGAGTTACAAAGGGAGGTGATTGATGAGCCTGGTTTAGAAGTTCCAGATGGAATAATGACATTAAAGAAACACTTAACTTTTCCGGTAATGATTATTAACAACACAGGCAGGGAAATTAAATTATACAGAGGATGTGTAATAGCCAAAGTAGAACATGATACTAACAGCGTATTAGCAACAGATAGAGTAGAAATGCCGAGAATGAATTATTCAGAAACTCCTATGGAAAGAATCAATACCAGGAATAGACGTGGAAGAAGATGGAACATGCGGAATGATGAATTGATCCATCCATTCAGAAAACATACATCTCAAATATATTCAGTAGACAAAACAACAAGAGAACAAGAATTATTAGCACAGTTAAAAGCTCCACCAGAAAATAAGGAAATATTAGAAAAACTTGTAAAAGATAATCAAGATGTTTTTGAAATTAACGACTTAGAATTGGGGAAGACCAAAACAGTTACTATGGAAATAGATACTGGAGATCACCCACCAATTAGTTTGAAACCGTATAGAACTCCCTTAAGGAATAGAGAAATTGTCGAAAAGGCAATAGAAGATATGCTGAAAGCAGGGATAATAACAAGATCGAAGTCAGAATGGTCATCTCCGATTCTCATAGTGACCAAGGCCGATGGTTCACATCGATTCTGCTGCGACTACAGGGCGTTGAACAAGATCACTAAGAATGTAGCTTACCCATTGCCGATCATCGACGATATTTTAGGGTTACTTAATGGGTCCACCTTCTTCACTACATTAGATGCAAGGTCAGGATTTTGGTGTATCCCTATGTCCCCAGATGCTCAAAAGAAAAGTGCTTTTTGTACACACGCAGGTTCTTACGAATTTCTACGAATGCCTTTTGGGGTCAAAACTGCGCCTTCTCACTATATGCTATTAATAAATCAAGTATTAGAAGGCATGCAAAAGTTTGCATTAGCATACATAGATGACATTTTGATCTACACAGCAGGAGACGTACAGGACCACCTGAAACATGTAAAATTAATATTTGACAGATTAAGAATACATGATGTTAAATTGAAACTCAGTAAATGTGAATTTCTAAAAACAGAAACTAAGTATCTGGGATACATTATTGGTAGAGAAGGAATTAAACCAGATCAGGATAAAGTAAAATTTTTTAAATAATTGCCTCCTCCAACCAACGTAAAAGAAATTCGTGCTTTTATCGGTACATGTGGATACTATCGTCGTTTCATTCCAGATTTCTCAAAAATAGCAGAGCCCATCACTAACCCGACTGGCAAATATGCTAGATTTAAGTGGAATGATGAGTGTCAAAGAGCATTTGAGTTTTTAAAAAATAGCTTATCAGTAGTGCCACTATTGACACATCCAGATTTAGATAAACAGCTAATTTTGTATACAGATGCTTCAGATAATGCTATAGGAGCATGTTTAGCACAACCATATGAAGAAAAAAGATCAGGAATACCAGGAGTTAAGAATGAAAGACCAATTTATTTTTTGTCACACAAACTTAGTAAATCTCAGCGAAAATGGTCAACTATACAAAAAGAGGCATACGCTAACCACTATGCTCTTCAGAAACTTAATTATTATTTACATAACGCCAATTTCATTATTAGAACTGACCACATCCCCTTAAAATCTTTACTAGAAGCTCCAGTGCAGAACAGAAAAATACAGACATGGGTGTTGAATTTGCAGGGGTACAACGCAAATATAGAGTACGTAGCAGGTAGGGACAACACCTGTGCAGATTTATTATCCAGAATCTTGTATCCAGAGACATCAGGAAACACTGAGGATGAGGGTGAACCCGAAATAGACGACCGAAACTGGCAAGTAAATATATTAGATTCTGCCATACTAAATAGAGAAGATTTTAGGAGTTTACCGTCGGATCTAGAATCTGAACCTAAAGCAGAAGACCCAAATTTGATGCAATTTAATATGAAAGAAGAACAGGAATTAGATCCAAAAGTTGTAGAAATAAAACAGAAATTAAACGAAACGGGTGAGAATAAGTATAAGAAGAATTATTTAGTCTTGCAGGATGACGATCAGTTATATTACGTGAATGAAAGAAGCGAACAGTTGAGAAAATACATTCCAAAACATTTGGAAATTGAGGTTCTAAAGGCATATCATGATGAGAATGGTCATCTTGGTCGTGATAAGTTAGTAAAAGCACTCAATAATAAATATTATTGGCCGAACTTATTTAAAACTGCTTGTAAATACGTCGATGCGTGTGAGAAGTGTAGATTAAGAAATATGAAAACGATCAAATGTCCCTTACAAGATACAGACATTCCTCAGTTTCCTATGCAAAAAGTCAGCTTAGATATATCAGGTCCTCACCCTAGAACACTATCGGGGAATGTATATTTACTTCATATCGTTGATAACTATAGTCTGTGGCCGGAAGTTTATGCAATTCCGGATAAAAGCGCGGATACCATCATTAATATTTTTCTACAGGAGTACATACCAAGATTTCGTTGCCCACAGATCATACTCACAGATAATGGTAAGGAGTTTGTGAACAAGAAGTTCGAAAAGTTATTACAGGATTTGAATATAAGCCACATAAAAACGTCCTATTATAGATCTTCTTCAAATGCGAAAAATGAGAGACAACATCGGACATTGTATAACATAATAGCAAAAATTGTAGAAGAACATGAAAAAGATTGGGACCTTTACTTAGGACCTGCACTGAGCGAGATACGCACTAATCAAAATGAGGGGACAGGTTTTTCACCATTTAATTTATTATACGGAAGAGAGCCTATACTCCCAATCGACAATCTATTAAAACCTAGACGTAAATATATGGGGGAAGATTTTCAGGAAGTTATTATACAAGAAATGCACAAAGCGCATGTAAGATTAAGAAACAATATAATTAAAGCCAGGGAAAGACAGAAAAAGTACGCAAACAAAAATACACAATTACAGGAATTTAAAGTGGGTGATAGAGTTTATTATAAGAAGCATAGAAGAAACTCCAAATTTGATGCTCATTGGATTCCAGGTTGTTATATTTTAGAAAGGTTAGGTAATGTATCATACAGTATAAAGAATCAAATCACAGGACATGTAGCACGGGCACACGTAGAGCATTTAAGAAGAGATAATGAAGATAAGAGAAACAATAACAATAATAATTATTATTATTATTCAGACGATTTATATTCAGATGGACAACTCGTCAGAACAGTTAAATTACCTTGTGAGTAATAAGTTTTAGTAAACATTAGTATTATAAACTTCGGCTTTATGATAGTAAGAAGGCTGCTGCACCAGTCAGCATTAATGGTTGGAATATGGGGGGTTAATTACATGTAAGTTAGAAACACATGCCATGCTTAGATGATGGGGGTATAAAGCTGGTAGAAAGATATGGTTCTGGGAGGTTGAAATAGGAACTGCATTAAGTCAGCATTAATTGAAAATATATGGATTTGATGCCATGTTATAAAGAAGAAGAAGTTGATGGGAATAACGAGGCTGTGTTACTCAGCATCAATGGGAATATAAGGAGCTAGTGGATATTAATGGGGCTGTAGATAGCAGCACATATGGTTTAGTACAAAGTTAGAACAAGAATGCTTATCATGGGATGTGAGGGGGTAAAAAATAGGAGCTGTGATAAACAGCGTTAATTAAGTTAAAATATGTTCATGGAAAATGAACATGGTTAATGGTTTCATGATGGGACATGAGACAGATGAAATATAGTCATGGGTGTGGATGGCAGCACAAATATTGAATATATAAGGAAGAAATTGTAGATCGACTTAATTTATAACAAACAGAGATATATGTTCATAGATCATAAGATGTGTTTTAAAAAAACTTTGTAAAAGTTTTTGCGTTTGCAAGGGAGGTAAATGTGATTGCTTTTTGACTACTTCTTTATATCTTCATAACTGGGTGCGCACCCCATCTTTTCTGTCTATCCTGTGTTGTGTTGTTGATGTTGAGAAAGAATGAGAAGTTACATAACGCAAAGTATATACCAACGATTTTTATGAACAATTGTATATCTGAATTGAAATATCCTTATGAACTGTGTTTTTTAACGAAACCTTGTAGACTCAGAAGAAGTATCACTTTATAACATAGCGGTTAGCTATAAGAGAGAATTATAAGAGACAAGTAGAGAATTATAAGAGACAAGTGGAGAATTAGATTCGAAGGATGTAGAAGTAAAGTTCATTAGTTAAGATAGAGTTAGTTTAAGATGAGTTGGAAAAATAATATTGGGGTTAAAGTTTTAGTGAGGGAAAGAATAATTAGAATAAGTAGGTTAAGGATTAAGACTTTTGAAGAAGTCTTTTTAAAGAAAGGGAGGTCTGTAACAGAGCACCATCCCTGTAAGAAGTTTAGGAGGAGTTGATGTGCAAGGACTGGGCACGGTTGAGCATCCTAGGAAGACGTAGGGAAGGACGCTCAAGGAGTGACGTAGTGCTTAGTGAAGTTAGTTACAGCCTGGATCTGAAAGTGTCAACATCGATTGTATTCTGAAACCATCATGTAACTTGTTTTATATATTTGGACTTATTTCGTTAAATAAAATCTTTTGAAACTACAATCGGGACTCAGCTTAAATACATCATACTAACTGTTTACTCTGTTATAAGAGGCTACCGATGCATCTAGGGTTTGACATAATAACAATAATATTTGATACCTTCCAGTTCTCCGTGCTTAACTGAAGACCAAAAACAGCCACTGGAACAAAACTCCACAAAGACTTTCCTCTCGCAAATTGACTTTAATATGTCGACGATTTTCTGATACTCAATCTCTCCACAGGGAACGTAATATACCTGATATCTGACAATCTGACATACACACTGCTGAACACAAAGAGCGGCATAACGGACTGTTAGCCATGCTCCAGAAGACATGCCGCGTCCGTGCTGGACGGCAGCCCAAGTCTAACTCTCCTCTCAGTGACGTTTTTCGTGACGCTTCCTTAGTTTCCCTGCGCACTCTATAATTGTACCATTCGGTGAATCTTTTAGGGAAGCTCCCTTCAGCCTTTCTCAGTCTGCTGTGTGTCAGTGACTGATATGTGGCATATGTATGTATGTATGTATGTATGTATGTATGTATGTATGTATGTATGTATGTATGTATGTATGTATGTATGTATGTATGTATGTATGTATGTATGTATGTAAGTGTGTGTGTGTATGTATGTATGTATGTATGTATGTATGTATGTATGTATGTATGTATGTATGTATGTATAGTTAGTTAGTTAGTTAGTCGACAAATCATCCTCATTGCACATCGAACCATTCAGTCCATAAGTGCTCGGATCCCCTCCTCAGCAAATCCCGCAGCGTGTAGAGGCTAACGACGCCAGTTCTGTGTTGGTTTATCAATCTTCTTTGGCTTCCTGCTTAGTGTTCTTGTTTGGCCACCCCTCTTTTAATTTGCTGCTCTCGCAGTCTGGCCATTGTTGTAGATTCACATTCATCACTTGGTTCTCGCAAAAGTCTTACTTCTCGTAGAGCATTCAGAATGTCGGTCTGGTCCATGGCGCGTTCGCCCTCCACAGTAGCCTCACCTGCGAGCTTGTCAGCCCCCTCATTTCCTTGTACTCCCGCATGCCCTGGCACGAAGATGAAACTAATCTTTGCCAGTCGAGACCGCTCCAGAGGCAGCAACCATTCTCTTCGGATCGACCCCTCCTCTATCCTTTTGATCATGTTCATTGAGTCGCTAAGGAAACAAGCCCTAGTGAATGTCTGTGTCTCGAGCCATGTTATTGCTTTACTTACTGCCATGACTTCCATGGTTAGGCTACTTGTGGTTTCAGTGAAAGCATCAGAGTCCTCCTTCACAATTCTCCCTCCGGCCCGAGCTGTAAAGGCCCATGAGCTTCTCACGTGTCGGACGACCGACCCATCTGTGTAGATGACCGCGTCACCGTCTAGCGTATTCTCGAAAATCAACGCTTGTACTTCAGCCTCAACAGCAGCCGGATTTTCTTGTCTGCATTTTCTATCTAGTTGGATGCAAACTGAAAAGGATGTGCAGAAGTCTGTTGGCACTTGCACCAACTCCTCGCCAGGTTCTAAGTCCTCAAGTGAACACACCTGTTGAAGATTGTCTTCGGCTTGACCCATCCACGACCGTCCTCTTTTTAACCTGCTGCCCTTCACCTTCCTAATTTCACTATGCAGTGGATGTTGTGTGTTTGCGTTAATTCTGAGGTAGGCGCGTGCCCTGCAACCTTGTATTCTCTCTTCAATGGTTGGAAAATCTAGAAGGTAGCGCATCGCCCTGCATGCTGTATCTCTTGTACATCCAAGAATAATGCGCATAGCTTCATTCTGTATCCTTTCCATCCTTTCTATCTGCTTATGGCTGAGAGTCGGGATTGCCATTGCATACTCCAAAACAGACATGACCAGCCCCTCGTACAGAAGACATAGATGGCGCTGCTCACAGTTTGCTGCCGCCATCATCCGTATCGCTGCCAAACCCCGCTTGGCCTTTGTTATCACCTGGTCTATGTGCACATTATAAGCAAGGCTTCGATCAAACCGTATCCCCAGGTAATTCATTGCCTGCGTTCTTTCAACCGTCTCTGAACACAGCATTACAGTTGGTGTTGGAGTGTTGAAAATATGATTATTCAACGAGAACCAAGTCACTGTTGCCTTTGTTGGGTTGACCATTGCCCCAGCTTCATCACACCAAGTACTTATGCGATTGAGTTCGGTTTGTAGTTCCACAGCAACCTCCTCTCTATCCTTACCCTGACGATACACTAAAACATCATCGGCATATGGCAATGTCCTGCAGGTCCAGTGATCTGCTCACTGGTGATTCTCACTGTGTAGGCGTTGAACAGTACCGGAGATAATGGTGACCCCTGTGGTAGGCCAGGATATATTGTTGTTGGTTCCGAAGTCCAACTGCCACATCTAAAAACTACTTTCCGTTGGAAGAGGGCTGCAGCCATCCAACTAAGGAGGAATGGACTTACGCTTAGTTCGAGAAGCTGAAACATTAAAAAATCCAGTGGTACTCTGTTGTATGCGTCCTCAAGATCAATCGCTGCAGCAACGGTTTCAGTGCCTGAGTGGATACCTTCATAGACATCCTGGGCAAAGACTGCTGCATTGGTCCAGGTTTCTCTTTTTGGACGGTACCCACCCAGGGTGGGTGGGAAAACACCTTGCCTCTCTAGTTGGCTTGATATTTTCCTGGCAATTACCTTCTCCAGCAGCTTGCCTATTGTATTCTGCATGGTTATAATTCGATATCCCTGAATTTTTGTGTGGTCTTTGTCAGGCTTCGGCAAGTGAATCAGATAGCTGTGTAACCATTCCTCCTTGATGCTAGCTCTCCCTATACTGTTGTTGTACACGTCTGCTAGTTTCTCTAGCTCATTGTCGGTACACCTATTTATGTCGTCGTATCTTATGCCATCAGGACCTGGAGCACTGTTTTTTGATCGTCGAAGCACAGCCTTGATTTCTTTCACTGTCACTGTGTCTTCATCCGAAGTGTTCTGGGCGTTGCATCTGTCTAAGGTGACCTTCTTGGCCAGATTTCGGCCTGCCATGTCTGTCTGGTTGCTCTGCTCAAGGTAGCGTTCAAAGAGGGCTTTGCCCTTGTCCTCGTCAGTCCTCTGCCAGATGAGGTCAGCACCTTGGAAGTAAGAAATGCTCTTATTCTTGACTACACCACTCATGCTTTTATGTAGTCGCCAGAACAATTTCAGTGACTTGTCTGTGCTTACGCTTTGACACACCTCTGCCCATTTTTCGCTTTTAACAACCTTGACCAGTTTTTTGAAGTAGCTTACTTTTGTGTGCATCTCTCTTTCTAAGTGCAAGCAGGGACTTGGATGACCAGTTCTGTTCTTCTTGGCATTTTGCCATCTCCTTAAAGCACTACGCTTATCCACCCAAGCCTTCTCCACCTCGAAACTCCACCACGGTGGCTGCTCCCAGCTTTTTTTCTTGCCCTGAAACGTTCTGCGCTTGTCACGTCTTATTTTACTCACCACATCTTGCCCTGTACTGGCATACTGGAACGTCTTTACCTTTAGCTTGTGCTGCCTGGTTCTGCCTTTCTCAACCAGTATGCTGCAAGGGTGGTGGTCGCTGCCATGGTGTCCTGGGACACCCCATCTACACACTGTAGTGAGTGAAGGTGAAACTATCGCCAGATCAATAGCACTGTCCTCATCGCCCGGACGGCTTGCTGTCCTGGTGACACAGCCACTGTTGATACAAACCAGGTCGATGGTTTCCAGTGCAGTCTCGAGCTCCTCCCCCTGTGTATTGGAGGAAGTGTTTCCCCATGATCTGCCTTTAGCGTTGAAGTCACCACAGAAAATAACATTTCTCTCGTGGCCTAATATGCCACTTAAGCACTGCCACTTCTGGGCGTCCACACTGGCATTGCGGGCATAAACATTAACCAACACGAATGGTATACTGGAATGAACTCTCAACGCCTGTATTTGTATATCGTCACTGTCCCAACTGGACATGTCTAGCTCTGACGCCACCATGCTGTCGCGAACGAGAATCGCCATTCCCAGATGTCGTCTGTTGTAGAAACATTTGAAGCCGGCAATTTGGAGTAGCTGATCGCCCAGTCTCGTCTCCTGGAGTGCTACAATGTCGTTCCTGTAAACTAGGGTTTCTAAAATAGAGCCCCGTTGTTTTACACTGGCACAGTTCCAATATAGAATACGGATATTCCTGAGTCCTAGACGGTGACACTTGAGTCTAAAACGCTTCAAACCACCACGCTTACCTTGTTTCTTTCTCCCTGCGCGGCTACCACGCCGCTTCGGTATGTTGACTGCTGACCGCTCGAAGAACACACGTTGTTCTGCCATGTTGAAAAAACGTAAACACAGACTGAGAAAACCACACACGCTGCTGAAAATTCACTCAAGGATGGCTTCGCTCGATGCACGAACTCCGTAGCACCCGCGCATATCTTGAGTAGAAACTCCTGGTTTTACATCCTGGCACACCAATTACACGCTAAAGATGATGTATGTATGTATGCATGTATGTATGTATGTATGTATGTATGTATGTATGTATGTATGTATGTATGTATGTATGTATGTATGTATGTATGTATGTATGTATGTATGTATGTATGTATGTGTGTGTGTATGTGCGTGTGTGTATGTATGTATGTATGTATGTGTGTATGTGTGTGTGTGTGTGTATGTATGTATGTATGTATGTATGTATGTATGTGTGTGTATGTATGTATGTAGGTAGGTAGGTATGTAGGTAGGTATGTATGTATGTATGTATGTATGTATGTACATCATGAGAAATATGGGTTTTCCATTACATGTAATGCAATAGATAAAAATGCTCTACTAGACCAACACGCAGCGGTTAGAATAGATTGGGAGACATCAGATTGGTTTGACATCAAGAAAGGAGTCCGTCAAGGATGTGTGCTGTCCTCCTATTTGTTTAACCTGTACGCCGAAAATATAATGAGAAATTTCAGATATTATATAACAGGGAGCAATATGATTCCCTAAATATCGGTGGTCATGAAATACCAGAGATTAGATATGCTAATGATACATTATTGCTATCCACAACACAGAATGGTATAGAAAACCTAATAACCTCAACTCAAAGAAATAGGTAAAATCACAACTTATATCTGAACATAGCAAAAACAAAGATAATGCATACAGATAAAACTACTATGGAGAAAGAAATATATGTTCGTGATGAAAAAGTGGAGGTGGTGGAAAATTTCGAATATCTTGGGTCATTGATTACGAACAATGGTGACACAATGAAAGATATTAAAACACGAATATCTATTGCTCTTCAAAGGCTAAAACAACTGAATAGATTGTGGAGTGGAACAGATAGAACTACCATATTATATTTTTTAAAGCATGCATATATCCCCTTGCAACATTCGCCTGTGCGACCTGGACACTTAATAAACAAGCTGAACGGCGCATAAATGCATTTGAATATAAATGTTATAGACGAGTTCTAAGAATATCTTGGATAAAGAAAAGAACACATGCATCCATACTTCAAGAGTTGAATATTGAAGAAGGTTGGCTATTAATGACGATAAAACAAAGAAAATTGAAATATTTTGGTCACTTGAAACGTCACGAAAGTTTGGAGAGAACAATAATGGAAGGGTATATGTCTGTGAAGGGAGTAAGTAGAAGGCCAGAGAGAAGATTGGTGCAGGATGTGGCAGATGGTCTCCATATGGGTGTATCGGACGCGTAACATCTTGCTTAGGATCGAGAGGTTTTCCGGAAGGTTGTTATGGGAGCGAGGTTCTGCATAGGACATACTACTGAATGAATGAATGAATGAATGAATGTATGAATATATATATATATATATATATATATCAAGTGCCATGCCAGCTGGCGTAGGCGTTCGTGTCTCTCCAGATATCTCGGTCATGGTATGTTATGGATCAACTCTGCTGCTGATGTTCCTTAAAATCACCGTCTCAATCCATCCAGCATAATTTCTACTGATCGGTCTCTGAGTCTCTACCCCTCGATCTTTCCAGTCGTCACGATGTTCTCCGATGCCTCTCTTCTCATAACATGAGCAAAGAAAGTTGTTTGTCTCTTTCCTATTTTTGTATACAGTGTTCTGTTTTTTATTATTCTCTTTCAGGCAATCGTCGTTAGTAACTCTGGCAGTCCAAGAAATTCGCAACATTTGTCTTAGGAACCACATCTCTGTTGCTTCCAAGTTCTTCCTAATTTGTTCATCTACACTCACTAATTCACTGCCATACAGCAAAACGGGATTTACATCGCACTTCAGCACTCTCCTACGTACATTAAATGATAGTAACATATTGCATAAGATACTTTTTGTTTTCTGAAATTCAGTTTTTGCATACCCTATATATACGGGCATAATTACTGTTGCCAATTGGGGGAGTAAGTATACGGGCACGCTTCTTCTTCTTCATCTTCTTCTTCTTCTTCTTCTTCTTCTTCTTCTTCTTCTTCTTCTTCTTCTTCTTCTTCTTCTTCTCTTCTTCTTCTTCTTCTTCTTCTTCTTCTTCTTATTATTATTATTATTATTATTATTATTATTATTATTATTATTATTATTATTATTCATCTTCTCTTTTTCAACAATGGAGCAGAGGCTCTCAACTAGTTAGTTAGTTAGTCGTCGATGGAAGAGTTATCACTAAAAAAAAAACAGCTGCCACACATTACTACATAAAGCAACCCAGTTAGTTCAGCGACCAGCCGGTTGCCATTTTTTTCTGAACACGCAGTTCACGCTACAAACAGCCGCGGATAAATGTAAAGGCACTCCTCACGAAATTCTCAGCTCGCAGTGTCGCTCCACGCGCCTAACTCAGTAGCAGGGCGACAGAACCATGCACTACCAGTCCAACATGAGGAAAACGCGTAAGGAAACCGTAGCCAGAAGTATAAACACTCCGGAAGCATTACTAACTCAACAGCCTATCCTCCATGCTGGAGGCCGCAAGTCTTCAGGGTTCTCAACTAACACACACCAAGACACCCCATACTTTGCCATCCTTGTCAGCTCGCTGCATGTCCTCCACATATTATACATACCTGCCTCTAATGATCTTTTCTATATGTTTATTTATCTTCCTCTGTTTTTGACTCCGTTGTCTATAGACAAGGTGTCTTTCTGGTTATACTATTACCAGGTTTACTCATGAGCTGTACCCAACTCCAGTGGTTTACTTCACATATTGATTCAACGGTATGTATTTAGTTCTTACCATGAATTCGACGTTGGTAATTCCGCCACGCCGGCTTCCTGGCCTAGAGATTAGCGACTTTTCTCCGTAATCTCGTATATTCTCGTAAGTAACATGACGACGGTGAGAATCAGCAGTGGTTCGAATCGCTTCGGTAACTTACGGGGTATGTGAGCCGGCCGCTCAGAAAGCAATGGCAAACTACTGAGCGGTAATCTTGCCAAGAAATCAACAATCAGCTGAAAGATGCTGATGTTGACAGCGATGTCCTGTAAAGCAGGATATGCAACAATTTTTTTTTAAAATTCCGTCACACCATTGCAGTCCTTCTAGTCTACGCACGGTTCCAGTCTGCGTGGCGTAGTGGCTAGATTCTTGCTTGCCAGCTCGGTGGTCATGGATTTCAACTCATATCGAGGTGAATTTTTAAAACGAATCTAGTCTCCAAGGTCGACCCAGTCTAAAAATTTATTTTGCATAGGACATCGCTGTCGATGTCTTGGCAAGTTTTACGTTTAGTCGTTTACCGTTGCTATCTGTACCATTGCTTTCTGACAACCTGCTCCCATACCAACATTTTAAAACCCCAGTGCGACACGGCCTGCTACCAAATCGATCACCGCTGTGTTTCGAACGTGTGGTAAGTTGCTCAGAAATCGTGTTCGCAAGCCTTAGGCCACGGAGACCAGTATAACATAAGTACCAGGAAAAGCCTTGGAAAGTGAAAGTGGCCGGTATTGTGTTGACCACATCATCCCTGGAGTGCCGATTGGTCAACAAAATATGGATCCAGCACAATATGCCAGTGACGCCTTAAGGCGTGTGAAAGGATCATGTGCTTACCTGCAGCAAAGCAAGAGTATTTGCCACGGGACGCCACAACTGGGTTTTTCTCAAACTGACCATGAAAGGGGAAGTTGATGTCGTCATTGGACAACACGACGAATTCAACATTAGGAGGCTTTATGAAAGGTATGTCTATGAATAGTTTCTCTCTCTCTCTCTCTCTCTCTCTCTCTCTCTCTCTCTCTCTCTCTCTCTCTCTCTCTCTCTCTCTCTCTCTCTCTCTCTCTCTCTTGTTCTTTTTGCATTCTTCATGTACTTGTACATAATGTTGCAGCAATAAACCCGAACATGTATTGCCTATTTGTGATTTACTTGGCAGTTTTTACGTTCAGCAGTTTGCAATCCCTTTCTAAGCGACCGAATCTCATACCATTGAAATCAACGCAAAGCTATCTGCTCCCAAACCCCCTGCGGCGGCTGGACCCGGTATGTCTGGGAATTGTGACATCCCCTAAGCTACATATGCCCCAGATTCCAGTCTGACATACTGGTTTTCCCTCTGGGCGTTGGGTTCAAGGTTTGTCACTGAAATCCCCAACAAACTGCGGGGGAGGAATCATTCACCTATACTTAATTCTAATAAATACGGATGTGCCACGATATGAATACACCCTATTGTGTTGGTTGAAACTGCTCTTGTAGTGCTTTGTTATTTTACTATTACACCGGAACCTAATCAAGACCACGTATTTACACAATAACAATGTTACTACGCTGTCTATTTCAGGTTTTGACATATTGTCTCACGCCTGTCTGACGCCTATCTGTAAGTTCTTAGCTCATAATTGGACTACCGGTTCATGATGTTGTATCTCAGGGGCAGTATCAGACTGGCCAAGGTCTCTGTTTGCCCCCCGATGACAAATTTACCCCGTATGACCCTAATAAAGTGAACCCCCTCCCCCACCACATCCCTCTTTCCCTTAATCAGTAGACAATATGTTAAAAATATGAATGCGCGTTCAGTGCTAGTATCACATATTTTATAGATTCCCGTGTGATAATGGATCGCTTTCATTGCACATCATCAGTGCTCTAATCTCCGCCTTAAGATCACACTATGAACATCTCAGCACAGCGCACGAACTCTATAACACCGGCGAAGATCCAAACTGTTTATATACCAGGATCGCAAAACTTATAAATATGTTGTATTCTATCAGAGTGTTACATTAAATTAACGTGGACGTCTAATGAACTTTCTTTTGCTGATGATTTATCTTCAAAGAGGTTAGGGACGTAATTCGTAATCTCGCATACCGCGTTCGAAACACAGCTGAGGACGATTTAGAAGCAGACCACTTTGGTTTTCATACAATGGTATGTGCTGGTCGTTCAGAAATCAATGGCAATTTTTTTTTAATTCGCATATCCTTTACAGGACATCGCTGTCAACAGCAGCATCTTTCAGCTGTCTGTTGATTTCTTGGCAAGATTACGCTCAGTAGTTTGCCATTGCTTTCTGAGCGGCCGGCTCAGTTATCCCGCAAGTCACCAGCGGGGGTCGAACCGCCTCCAGCTCTCGCCAGCTACGAGACTGCGTGATAAACTGGCTTACGGGAACGTAAATTTGCCCAAGAAATCACAAACAGCCAAAAATGCTGGGGTTGAATGCAACATCTTGAAAAGGATGGGCAACAAACAACTAATCACTACTGAAAACCGCCGCTGCGTAGTGGCTTCTACTCTGTAGGGTAGGGGAAGGGGGGAGGGTTAAAAGAACTGCTTTTGTAGTGTTTTATTATTTGTTATTTTCAGTATCACGCCGGAACCTAAACTAGACTACATGTAAACTTGTTACACAAAACAATGTTACAACGCTGTCTATTTCAGGATTTAACGTGTTGTCTAACGTCTGTTTGTAAGTAATTGGCCTCATAATTGGACTACCGGTTCATGATACGTGACCTGTTATATCTCAGGGGCAGTGGCGGACTGGCCAGCGTCTGTTTGCTCGATGGA
Source organism: Cepaea hortensis (assembly GCA_963921405.1). Classification (NCBI taxonomy): domain Eukaryota; kingdom Metazoa; phylum Mollusca; class Gastropoda; order Stylommatophora; family Helicidae; genus Cepaea; species Cepaea hortensis. The sequence goes on from OY992883.1 coordinate 79,644,038, forward strand.
AAACTAGTAGTAGAAACACATTCGCTCATCGACGCATATAGAAGCCGCGGTAGGGTAGTGACCTCTTCTCCGTGAGAAGGGTGGGGAGGTTAAAAGCAACTGAAGAAAATATTAAAATATAACACGTAATGCTCAGGAGGAATGGAATATGATCAACATGGAACAATTAGTATAATAATCCACATCACAGAGATTTTGCTAAGAATTATCATGCAAAGAGTTCCGGAGGAGATACAACCTGAAATAGGAGAATAACAATGTGGGTTCTATATAAGATGAAAACAGTAATTGAACGTTCTTACATCTTTGCTTTATTGACTACACAAAAGATTTCAATAAAGTAAGACATGTCAACATGATACAGATGCTTGCGGATCTACAAATTTATGGAAAAGACCTTAGACTTGTAAAAACATAAATTGGAAACAACAAGCTGCGCATAAGGATTGATAATGAAGTAGGTCAATATCAGCCTTTTAAGAGAGGTGTGAGACAGAGATGTGTAATGTCTCCAGATCATTTTCCCTGAACAGTAAAATTAATTTTAGAAATATAGAAAATATGAAAGGAATTGGAGGTCATTGGAGGACGAAACATCAATAACATTAGATATTCGAAAGATACAGTATTGATTACAGACAATGAGCACGATCTGCAATATTCAGTAGATGCGGTTATTACACACAGTGAGCAACTAGGTTAGAATTACATTGTAACAAGACATAGATTATGGTCGTCACTAGGAAGAAGGAAATATAACAAAATGTAATATTCAAGTAAATGAGAATATTTCTAAACAAGTAAATCGGTACAATTATCTCGGAACAGTCATAACATCTGATGAAAGATGCCTTGAAGAGATTAGAACAAGAATCGTCATGGTGAAGGTGGCCTTGTGCAAGATGAAAAACATTCTGACCAATAAAAAGATGTCATTTGCAACGATAAAAAGAGTGTTGAAGTGCTTTATAGAACCTGTGCTTTTTTTTTTTTAAATTGATGTGAAGCATGGCCAATGACCAAACAGGCTGAAAAACATCTGATGGCTGTGGAAATGTGGTTTCTGAAGAAAATGCAAAGAATACCATGGATAGACAGAAAAACCAGTGACCTACAAGAAAAGACCTACAAGAAACAAACGAAAATCGTAAACTGATTAGAAAAATTAGACGTAGGCAGTCACAATTTTTTGTCACGTTATGAAAAGAAATAAAGTGGAGAATTTGGTGACAACTGGCAAGATCGAGGGGAAGAGAACAAGAGGAAGGCAGAGAGGTAAATACCTGAATCGCTTGTGACATGATCGCGACAAGAACACTGAGCTTATCCAGGACTCATAACACATGACCGCCCATGCTTGTCGGCATAGCACATGATAATGATGATGATTATGAATGCTCATAATTGCATATGGGAGAGTGGGGGAAATAAAGGCACCTAAAGAACATATTAAACAATGACACGAAACGCTCATAATTACATATGTTAGGGTTGGGGATTAAAAGTAGCTGAAGAAAGTATTAAACAATGACACGAAACGCTCATAACTGCATATGGGAGAGTGTCCTTGCCGTAGCGTAGTGGCTAGTCAAGCTTTGTGGCCCAGTGGTCATGGCTTGAATCCGTATCTAAGCAGATTTTAAAAATGTACCTCTGTTCCCAGATCCGTCCAGCCTAATATGGGTACTGGGAAATGTCTGGAGGGATACCACGTCACCCACTGAGTGCCGATTAGTCCATAGAGATATGGGTGGCCGTTGTCATGTCTACCACATCACCCACTGAGTGCCGATTGGTCCATAGAGATATGGGTGGCCGTTGTCATGTCTACCACATCACCCACTGAGTGCCGATTGTTCCATGGAGATATTGGCTAGCAACATGTGCCCTAGACGACTGAAGGCGCGTACAATTATCCCTGTCTGACTTACAATCACCACTAGCGCTTCCGGTGACAATCTACGCTTGTATTTAGACTGTGTGAACAGAAACATTCAGAAACTGGTATGACAGTTTATGGTGAAGCACAGCAATAAATAAAGACCAATCACAAGAATGCCTATGACATAAATGTATATTGAAAATCAACGACTAGGGCAAGTAAGAGACTTCTCATACCCATCGAAGATAATATTTTTCAGATGTTAAAATCGAGCTGAAGTTGAATACAGAAGCAGCGAGGAAAGATAAAACCAGAGGACAGATGCCATCAGTTTCACAAAACAGGCGGATCTTTGCTTCAACCATATTATCTGCACCCTTCATTTTTTAAACTTTTTTTTAACTACCCCCCCCCCCCCCCTCCCCGGCTATGCTATCAGTGTCCGGCTTGGAGTTTAACAAAATGGTGAAAGATAAAACGTGTAACAATAGATGTGACGTACCTGCAAACCAGGCTAGACCAGATGAGACAGGCAACATTAGAGGTGACATTCCAGCAAGGGACACTATAAGACAAGATTAACCATGATATCAGGTTGCAAATCGGCATAATGCTAGTGTAGGATTTCATCAATATGTAGAGAGTAATCATCATCATCAAGTGCCTTGTCAAACGTAGGCGTTCGCATGTCTTCACCGATCTAGTTCCCTGGTGTTCTGCATAAATTATGTTGATGTTATTCCTCCATGCCTACGTCTCAGTCCATCCAGCGTCATTTCTCTCAGTCTGTCTCTGCTTCTTCTACTCCTAGTCTTTCCATTCTCACGATGTTTTCCTGTGCCTCTCCTCGCATTACGTGACCAAAGAACATTGTTTGTGTCTGTCTTATAGTTGTGTATAATGTTTGACTTTCATTAGCTTTTTCCAAGCACTAGTAGTTAGTTACTATGGTAGTCTCTCGCAACACGTGTCCGAGAAACAGTTTCTTCCGCGTTCTCCTTGATGTGTTAATTCACATTCCAAGATTCACTACCAAGCAGGCTCTATGTAACATTTCATTACTGCATGTGCTAGTGATATATTAAATGTGTGGCGCAGAAATGGAATAAGGCAGCAAACAAAGCTGAAAGTCTATAAAGCAGTCGTATTATCCACACTGCTATATGCTTGTGAAATCTGGCTGTTTACCAGCGACACGCTAGGAAATTAAACCAATTCCACACAGTCTGCCTTAAGAAGCTTCTGACAATTAAATGGCAAGACAAGATCCCAGACAATGAAGTCATAGAAAGAGCGTCCAGTATTCACACTCCACAAATCAAGAATCACATTCGCTGGGCTAGTCACTTGACTCACATGCCAGATCACAGGCTCCCTAAACGATTTTTTTTTTTACAGCGAGCTGCGTTGTGGTAAATGCTCCCAAGGCGGTCAGAGGAAACTCTTTAAAGACACTTTGAGGATCTCACTAAAAGCTTTTGGAATTCATCACGACACATGGGAGACTGCTGCCAAAGACCGAAATATTCGTGGCGTACATCATTATGCAAGGTGGTAGTCACTTGTGAAGCAAATAGGACTGCAAGAGTTGTCAACTCACACAAAACTAGAACGTCAAGCATTCTTTGCCCACATTGTCAAAAAGCATTTCGAGCCAAAATAGGCCTTACCAGCCATCGTAGAACACACGGCTCCATACTTTCAACCCCACTGGATGAAATTAATGGTCATCATCATCCTTGATGGACAAACAACATATAAGATACTTTTCATCGTGCGCACATGTGTGTGTGTGTGTTGAAAAAGGGGGGGGGGATGCATCTTGTTTGCTTAAGAAACGAATTGACTGATTAATTAATTCAATAGAATCCACTCGACAAACGAACTGATTGATTCATTGAGTTGCACTCGGGTTACACACATGTGCGCACTGTGTCTTGCAGCAAATTTTGAATTCAATCCAGAACCGATATCTCATCACTCGGGGCATTCCCAAACGTGCTCCGTTCTTATCTGCAACAGCCAGTGAAGAGTCCCAATACTAATGGTAGTAGTAGTAGTAGTAGTAGTAGTAGTAGTAGTAGTAGTAGTAGTAGTAGTAGTAGTAGTAGTAGTAGTAGTAGTAGTAGTAGTAGTAGTAGTAGTGTCGTGTGTGTAAATAATGAATGTCGTAGTAGTTATTTGTTCTTCTTTACCACTTTAGTGTCGTCCCTGGAGTGAGGGGAATCAACACCCACATTTGTTTTAATTCAATATCACTATCCTGAAGATATCCAGCAGACTCCGTTCACAACACTCCCTCAATCTGAAGACACTTTCTTTTCACTCTTATTCACTCCTGGATCATGCCCCCTCTCATTCTTCCCCAACATAACATACGTGACAACTCTAGCTTCAACAAATAAAACCAAGAAATTTATTAAAGCAAAGTGTATATGTAGGAGAAGTGTGTGTGTGTGTGTGTGTGTGTGTGTGTGTGTGTGTGTGTGTGTGTGTGTGTGTGTGTGTGTGTGTGTGTATAATGTGTAGAATGTGTGTCGTGTACTCTAAAGTGTATATAGACTCAGATCGGTGTTCAGGAGTATAGTCATTCTCATCACTGTGCTGAGAACACACTAGCACCATGTATTCCAGACAAGCAACCTCACCAAGGTGACGCTCCTCCGGTCAAGTGAAGACTTCCTCCGTTGTCTCTTGAACCACTAGGATGCTTGGACACCCATGACAAACACTGTCTAATGAGAGTCTTCAATCTGCTTCACACTATGAATTTCCTCTCTTATTTAACTGATTGTTAATCAGAAAATTTCTAACCCTATTGTCACTGTTACTGGGGAAATCTTAATGGATCTAGTGTCACTGGTTTTAAAGATTCCCCATATTAACACCACACTCTGAATGTTCTAGGTATCAGTATAAATTTTGTATGAATGTTCCTGGTATCAGTAGTGTATATCTACAATGTTCTGACTGTTCAGTGATACAACTATCACTTGCTAAACATAAATCTCATCAGCATGTCCTGCTCAGCAGAAGCCAGGTTCCCGCAAACCAACTTGGGTATAAGCCCAATGTAGCGGCCTCTCAGCAACTTCTGTCTTCAAATTCTGAGCCACCATCTTCTAAAATGTGTTAGCTTTACTGTTGAAAATCATATCACACATACGTGGATCTGTAAATGGAACCTGTAGAATAGAGAATACTATGGTGAGGGCAACTCAATCCTGGCCGGAATTAGATGAGTGTAGGCCAATAGCAGCACTCAGATCTATAACAGAGATCCGATCTCTGTCATAAGGCCAAATAACTCATCATATGATCTGAGACATGGCAACACCAGGAAAGATTAAAGGGACGGGTAGAAACCCAGCAGATGCCATACTGGAAGATCCTACCATTTCACATTCCTCTCCCCCCTCTCAACCATCTTTAATCTCTCTAATTATTATCCCACTACATTGTCCTCAAATCCCTGAGTAAAATGATATATCACTCAAGCTAGTTGAAGCCACACAATAGGATACTAGTGCCGACGCTCCTATGATACTTTCTAGCACCACACTTATAGAACATTCTATCACTAATCATAATACATTATATCACCGCACCTATAATACATTATATCACCGCACAGTACTGTACTCTATTCCTAATCATACTCTAAGTTAGATATGATCAATAGCCTACCATATGCCTATTCCGGTTGCTAATCGAAACTAGGCAATCAAAGACTGGATCTATGTCCGCCGATAAATATCAACAATTTGACACCCTAGTTTCTTTCATTAAACACAACTCGGAAAACTGCACCGATCTATCCCACTTCAGAAATCTTGATCGACTAACTCCACTTGTTTACCGCAACGCTTTTTATATTGGGCTGGAGTGACGTCACCAAAAAGTCTAGACGCTGATCCGTTCAGAATATGGTTTCCTCCTCCTGTTCTAGACTAACTGGAGTCAATCCGCCGTCAAATTTGCTTTCATTTGGGGAAATTCTTTGTCCCGTACATCAATAGTTCAGTCTGTCTGTGAACCACAGAATTCCCCACATAAGAGAATCCATCCCGCGTCTGTCCAGACTTTCCGTCTAGCACTTCAAAGGCTACTACCGCCTTGGCAGACGTTTGGCGTTGTTATTCGTTTCTCGAACAACCCACATCATAAAGATTCGCCGACCAGGGGTAGACATTTTGTTGCGACGTATCTTGTTTCTCAGTTAGAAATGCCGATCGGGTGTAGACAGTTTTAACGACGTATTTTTCTCAGTCTGTACAACATCAAAGGGTCAGTTGTTTTTGCAGACTAATGTCGGGTCTTGTTTGTCATCGATCGCAACTAACAAGTTTATTTTCCGTGACAAGTAGCAGCAGCAGCAGCAGCAGCAGCAGCATGAGTAGTAGCAGTAATAGCAGCAGCAGCAGGAGTAGTAGCAGTAGTAGTAGTAGTAGTAGCAGCAGCAGCAGTAGCAGCGGCAGCAGCAGCAGCAGCAGCAGCAGCAGCAGTAGTAGTAGTAGTAGTAGTAGTAGTAGTAGTAGTAGTAGCAGCAGCAGTAGTAGTAGTAGTAGTAGTAGTAGTAGTAGTAGTAGTAGTAGTAGTAGTAGTAGTAGTAGTAGTAGTAGTAGTAGTAGTAGTAGTAGTAGTAGTAGTAGTAGTAGTAGTAGTAGTAGTAGTAGTAGTAGTAGTAGTAGTAGTCGCTATTTGCTACTGCTATGGAATTCACTTAACTGATTTTTGCTCGTGGGTTAGATTTTTCTATTACCAGTGTCCTCGCTATCAGACGAACCCACTCCAGCTTCTGAGATACTTGTAATTTACGTTCCCAAGTCAAGTATGAGATGTCAATATTTTACTTCAACTGACTTGTGTAGGTATTTAACACGCTACCTCGCCATCATCGTACTGGAAGTTTAAGAGCGTTCGCTCTTTTTCCATTTGGTCATGCTGATCATCACTTATTAACTTAACATAGTTCACACTTGTTTAATATGCTGTTTTGATAATGCAGGTATACAGGTAAAATCGTGACGCCATAACGGTGTTTTTCCCATAGAGGAACGTTGTTTTGTGTTTTTCTGGGGAGAATGTGCTGTTTTTCGTAACTATTTTAGGAATATTTTCACAAAAACCACGCAAGGCAGGTGGTGGATGGAATTTTGAGGGTAGTCGACAGATAAATGTTGGTTATAATCTCAAATTCAGCGACGGTAGGCAGAGGATCTCTTTAGCGAGACAATGGCTAAGGTCCACGGTCAGTGTGGTCACTGCCAGGAAGGAAAGCAACGAAAAACTACCTTCTTTAAAGATAACTAGTTTATCATGATTCTTCAAATCACAGAACATCCCAAGAAAAGGACAGTAACATTGAAACTGGCAACGTAGAATGTCCGTATTTTAAGCGAAGACTGGAAATTGGATAATATCAAACAGGAAATGGGAAGAGAGAATATTAATATATTAAGAATGTGTTAAACGAGATGGAAATGGACAAGGATTACGAGAATTTTAAGATTATATATTCTGGAGGCGAAGAAAAACAAAGAGGTGTAGCAATTATCTTGGAGCTTCAAACATCAAAATATGTTAAAGGATATTGGGCAGTGTCAGTCAAGGTTCTATTGGTAAGATTAATCGGCATACCTTTTGACACAAACGTCGTTCAAATATATACCTCATCAGGAGAAAGCAGTGAAGATAGTATAGAGGGATTTTATAAAGACATGGAAAATGCTTTGAAGAAATGTAAAAAGTCAGAAATAAATATCATAAAGGGTGACTTCAATGCAAAAGTAGGAAATCAAGGCGATGGATGCACAGTAGGCAAACACGGTTTGGGATAACAAAACGAAAGAGGATACAGACTTGTAGAATGGGCAAAAGAGCATGCAATGATTGTCGAAAACACCATGCTTAAGCAACATCCTAAAGGATTATGGGCATGGAGGAGTCCTGACAACAGGATTAGAAACCAGATTGATTACATCCTGTTTAGCAGGTTTCGAAATGCGTTAACAATCGCAAAAAAAAGTTCCAAAATGAAAATACAAGACAATTTTAACATAGAAGTAAGGAACAGATTTGATATATTGTCTGATCTAGAGCTCCTATTTCAAGACGTAGATGTTCAATAGGAAATGTTGAAGAATTCAATCAGTTTGGCTGTAGAATCAACTATTTCAAAATTAAAGAAAGTAGGTCGTAAGAAATCGATGACGGAAGAAATTTTACAACTAATGGAAACAAGAAGAAACAACAACAATAATCCTGACAAATATGAAGAGGTTCACAGGAAATGTGTAAGGAGGCTAGCTAGTTAGTTAGTTAGATTAGTCGAGGTTCCAAATTCACGGCAACGGGTCGTCCCCATTATGCTCCGTTCCTGTGCCAGTGAATATCACAAAAAATGCTCCCCACTGTCCAATGTGAAAAGTGGAATAGACAGAAGTCTCGGCAAGCCAACAGTTCACACTGGCACACTGTGCATAATGCCGCCGCCAGAATGCCAACACAATATTAATCCACGGAAACCACAGTTCATCGTCGACGGACTCGGCAGTCACCAGAAAGACCTCATTGACCCGGGTTTTCTCACATGGCTCGGTCTTTTACCGCAGGGCGACCCGCCGAAAGTGTCGCATAAAGCACGAACTCCACAGCTTCAGCGCCGACTCCCGGGAGTCTCCTGAAACATGCACTCGTGAACCGAAAAGGTAACTCAGTCTATTCAGCAACAGCCGGTAGCCATTGTTTCCGAACATGCAGGTCACTGTACAGGACATATGTAAAAGCATTCCCCGCGAATTTCACAGTTCACAGTGTCGCCCACGCACTTACTCAGTAGCAGGGCGACGGAAACATGTACTACCAGTCCAACATGAGGAAAATGCGATTGCAAACCGTAGCTGCAAACACAAACATGCCACAGGCCTTAGCGGTTCAACGCCTAACCGCAATGTTAGCGACCGGAAGTCCCGTGTAAGGAGGCAAAAGAAGCATGGCTCGAGACAAACTGCATATAAATTGAAAAACAACACAACAGTAAAAATACCAAATTAATGCACAAAAAAATTCAGGTAATAAGAGAACACTATATCAACAGGCTGTCTAAAAAACAAAAGATGGAAAATTATAATAAAAAACATCAGATTTTACATGTATGATCAGATTATGTGAAAAACCTTTATGATGATACCAGAGAAGAACAATCCGATATTCGACAAATTGATGGAAAAGAACTTAGATTTTTTTTTTTTAAAAACATACTGGAAACAAGCTGCCATAAAGATTGATAATGAATCAATCCATCCATCCATCATGTTCCATGCCGATAAGGTGGGCGGTAATGTTTTGCCATCTCACTCGGTCACCAGAGTCGTGGATCAGCTCCGTGTTCCTGTCTCGACCATGTCCTGTGGCCAAGCCATCCAGGTATTTACTTCTCGGTCTTCCGATTGGTCTCTTTCCTTCGATAAAGTAGATCAATATCAGTGTCAAGAAGTGTGGGTATGTGGAATGGATGGCAACTGGAGATAGATATATGCTCTTTCCTTCTCAAGCTATGGCCGACTCGTTTATCTTCTAAGGGAATGGCGACCTTGAGGGTCACTAGGACAACAGCCAAGACCTGCGGGGTGGCACCATGCGTCAACCGTCATTGTGTCAACGAACAACCTCATCACACATAGGAACAGCAAACTCAGGATCACGCAGTAGAACGATGAGTAGATGAGCGTTATTACTTCAGGACGCCGTGTTAACTACGGTAGACAAGCACACCAACAGTCGGCCGCATCTGCGTTACAACACCATCAAACTGGTGCAATGAACTCCCCCCACAGACATTTCCTGACTCACTCCCACGCACCTTATTGTGTCCATGTTGTAAGAATGTATCCCCTTTGCGTGTGATTGGCGTCCGGTGCTATCACCTACCACTGGTCAGACTGCCAGCATTTTCCCGGCAGGTACGGTCGGCGTTCGAAGCATGATAGCCGAATTAAAATGCCTAGAACATTATGTTGACGGCGTTCTGTTAATGAGTGGTAGTGAATAAGCTTACATGTTGTCGTCTGGCTAAACTATTACGTGTTGGTGAACGAAGCATGTTGAAGTGTAGCTCTGAAATGTTCCCTAACGTTAGTTCTGAGGTGAAACGTCTGTTCGTGTCGAAGTGTAAAGCTGAAGTGTCCTTGCAACAATCGCGTTGTCAAACAACACGACTTCATGACGTAGCTTTCACTGTGCTTCTTAGTGCTCTGATTTTTCGTTCTATCTGTTATTGTTGACTTACATGTGTGCAAATCATTTCCTAATCTAAACGCCTTTCAATTACCATATGACAGCTACCCTCCTCACACACAATGTTTATAAAACATTTTCTCTGCGTTTTATCGGTCATGTCTATGAATGACGGAGGCGACGTAAATTACAATCAGTCGTTATCAATATACGATTCCATCGTCTTAGGGACACACAATACTCCACGGAGAAAGCATAGAACGTGTAGGCATCAGACACTTGGATTAAAAAACGCAAGTATCGATCGCCGCCAGCACATATTTTGGCTGTTATCGCTTTTCTACGAATCGACAACTTGTAAATAAAAGTAAGTTCCAGACGCTGCCAAAACATATTTTGGCTATTATCGCGTATCTACGTCTGACCACCTGTAAAAAGACTATTGGCCTCTTTAACCCCGAGTATCTACAGCAACGAAAAAAACGCGACCCTGTGTTGAATGCACAACGTCATTACTATCTACCATATGCATCGAGATCCCATTGACGCATGATTCGAAATCTGTCGACTTTACTATTAGCTGACATTATTTTTCCAGCATTCGCCAATTTCTACTAACATGTTGTTGCTCTTGAATGATTTGGCTACTTAATTTCTGCTACTAGTATACGTTACCCATATAGTATGTGTTATATTCAAGTATACTATATGTACTTTGTATTACAACTTAACTGTACCTATCTATTGTGTATATACTCGATTGTATATATTAAAGTCCGTATGAATGTGTTCGATATTAATACCTAAAATAATCATTATCTTTATAATAGGTATGATGGATATAATTCATGTTCGTCTGTAATAATTTAAATATATAAACTTGAATTATGTGTATGGGATGTGTAGTGTTTTTGAAGCTATAATCCCCCATACATGCTTTGATTCCAGTCATACAACGATAAACAAACAATAGATATATGTGATTAATATCTACAACATATACATTCAGTAACAAGGTATACGCAAACGTAATTATACTTGTGATTATCACTAATTACTTAGCATATAGCGGGTGCATATCCTGGCACTGTATCTACTACTTTGATAAGCATTATGACTATCACAATTCTATGTACTAAGTACCTACGTACTTGAGAAACCAATGTTCACATCCACAAAATACAATAGTAATACTAGTATAACTAATTTTATTATTATTATTATTAACTAATTAATTAAAAGAGTTTGTTTCCACATATCACACGTTTCTACGAGTGAAATGATCACTATTGTTTATGACAGTGGAAACATCGTTGACGACAAAATGTTCATCCTTCGGAAATTGAATGTTCACGTCTATAAAACCAATAGTTCATACCACCTGAAGATTTTCTTCACATTAGAAAACTATAAATGACATCCCGCAATCCACTTAAATTGTTCAACAGCCGGAAAACGACCATGTATATACGGTAAATTGACATAATATTCTACCCTGAAACAATAATAGAAATAAGTGACTAACAATGTAAAATTACAATAATATTATGTGTGTGGTAAATCACACAATGTGTCATAGTCAGAATACAGCAATAATTAAAATTATTCTTGTAAACACCATTTAATTCTGACTCGATAGTTTAAGTAGTGGGAAATTTAAGTACTTTGAAAGCACATATGACAATTGAAATTATGACATCTATATATCCCTATACTTGTTGTATCGGAATATTATAATCTACTTTGCAAATCAGCAAGATTATTGTCCTTTCCAGGGATATGAGACACTGTAAAGTCAAAATCTTGTAGTAATAATGCTCAATTGTGGATTCTGGCATTTTTCGGAGAACCCTCTTTAAAAATCTTTAGTGGTTTGTTGTCAGAAATGACTAAGAACTTTTTACCTAAAAGATATTTAGAAAACTTAGTCACAGCTTCTACCAAAGAAAGCGCCTCATGCTCTGTGATAGCGTTTCTTTTCTGAGTTTCAGACAACTTCCTACGGAGTATAAGACTGGATGTAGTAAGCCTTTATGCTGTTGTAACAGAATGCAAGAAATAGAATGAGAACTCGCATCAGTCTGTACGACAAAGTCTTTCGAGATGTCTGGAATTCTAAGAATAGGCGGAGAGCTGAAAATGGTTTGTATTTCCTGTAACATTTTCTCATGAATCTCCGACCACTGAATGTTGTTCGGTTGTTCATTTTTTAACAGTTCTGACAAATGCGATGTCATTTCTGCAAAGTTCTTAATAAATTGTTGATAATAATTTATCAGACCTAAAATGCTTCTTTTTAACGTCCCGTTTAGATTTTCTATAATACCATTTGACATAGGGTGAAAACTGAAACTAAACATTTGCTTAATTCCTAGCATGTTACTGATTGCTGTGTGGCCCCAGAAATAAATTGTGTACCTTTGTCGGATAGGATAAATAAAGGAAAACTATCCGGGAGAACAATAAGAGAAAAGCATCGATAATAACAGATGGGGTGATTCTCTTAAGGACCAACGCTTTTGGCCAACGAGTGCAAGTATCAACTGCTGTTAGAATATATCTATTGCCTCTATTAGTCATGGTATTCAAAGGCCCAACAATGTCAACAGCATTTTTTTTTGAAAGGGCGGGATGATAAATCCGTCCGTTGCACCAGTGCCTTGGGATGTCTGCCTTTCTGTGACATCTTCTGACATACGCTGCATGACTGAACATATTTGCGTATGTCGTTGGCAAAACCCGGCCAGTAAAAATTCGACAAAATCCTGGCGGTTTTTCTCGCAATGCCCATGTGTCCTGCGAAGGGAATATCATGTGCCGTTTGTAACACGATCTGTCTAAATTGGGTTGGCACTACAGTTTGATAAAATTGTGTACAATTTTTCTCGTATTCCGTCGTTAGTATGTCATTGTGCAGTGTGAAAGACCATTTACCAGACTTAGACATGTTTGGTGGATGGTCAAGTAAAGTGAAGCAGTGATGAAGAGAGGAGTCAGCAGATTGCACAGCCTTAAAATCCTCAGACTTCGTTACGATGTGAGCTACTATTTGTGGAAAAGATATGGTGTTGTCCTTAACTGACTGAATCTCCTTAGTAGCCTGCAACCGAGTCACTGCATTGGGCAGCAAGTGTTAAGATTCCCATTTTGCGATATCGTGCTGAGAAATATCCTGTAAATTCGGGATATTACCCAGAAGTACATCAGCACAGGGATCAGGTAGTACAGCTACCTTAATTCTGCCAGTAAAATACGGGCAGTCGATGTCAGCCCAAGCAACCCTAAATTTCTCTCTTCTGCCACCGAATGTTCTGCAAATGACATGTTCCCCAGTATAATCAGTGTTATTAATTAATCTCTTGCGGGTGCCAATGATACTGGCGCCAGTGTCGCGAACCAAGCTACATTTTAGTCCGTTAACAATGGCTGTTTGTACTACTAATGTCCCGTTCGTAATCTGTACCGCGTTAGTTTCTTTCACCGGTACGTGGTGACGGCATGTTGAGCATCCATCCTCATGGAAGTCACGACACGTTTCACAAGATGTATCTATGGGATACTAGGCAATTTCAGCAGTGACGTCGTCAGAGTCGCTATTGCAACTCAAAGTTAGTATACCCATATTAGCCTCTTTATAAATCCTACTTAACGGACAACTGGGAAGACCATGTCCAACAGATTTGCATTTAAAGCACTGCATTTGCTTCTGGTACGTGTTAAATTTGTTCCTATTCTTGATAGCTAATTTCTTAATATAGTTATCGAAATCAGGGTTCTTGTCACACATTTGCAGTGAGCCATGCTTGTTCTTGCAATGCATGCAAGTCGTCCAGGTACCTTTCTTACCGTGGGTAATGTAAGGACGATAGTTGTTCTGATGTTTATCAATCACTGGAGATGAGTAACTATGAGTTTGTTTTGATCTATGGCCATGTGACTTAGATTTGTGGGGGAACCTATCACATGCGCTAGTTTCTACAAGAGGTGATGAGCAGTGTGCAAAGATATCTTTATGTGCGTTGAAATATGATTCCCCTTTTACCTCAGTCTCCTGAATAGACGAGCATTTGTTCTCCAGTAAAAATGTAGCCATGGATGAAGGAACAGCACTAGTGAGTTTGTCCCTGATCATCATCAAATCTCTCAGTTTATTAAAGTCATTATTAATCTCAGCAGCGCGCAACCATTTATCAAAGAATGTTTATGTCTTAGCAGAAAGGTCAAGAAACGTTTGACCAGATTTAAGTGTGAGAGCCTTGATTGACGAGCGCAAACCAAACTCGTCAAGAGCAAAGTGCGATTAAAGACGGTTCCGAATATACGAGTAGTTATTGCGCAGTTCCTCTGGGATCAGTTCAACTACCTGCAGAGGTTTCCCGGAAAGGTGTCTATGAAATAGGACGGGCCACTCTGCGTCTGGTACTCTGTAATGCTTCAAAATTCGTGATTCATGCTGCAATGGATTCACTATTGGAGAAGTTCTTGACAAAACCACTATATTTCTTAATGTAATCTGTGGATTGGGCCTCTAATTTTCGTCTCGCTATCTCTTCGCCTTTCTCCTTCTACAGCTGTTTCATCTTAAAATTACTCTCAAATTCTTTTTCCTTCAACAGTTGCTCAGTTGCCAACTTCTCAAGATTGAAAGCCAACTCTTTTTCCCTCAATTGAATTTCAAGCAAATATTTTTCTTTCTCAGCAGCGAACTGAGATGCCAATCTTTCATTTCGGCAGCTATTTGAGATGCTAATATCTCATTTTCAGAAGCTGTTCTTTCTTTTTCAAATATTCTCTGTCTCTCTTGTTCAGCAATTTCTTCTCTTTGTGCGTCAAGTTTCTCTTTCTATAATTGTCTAGCTGCGGCTCTTGCGTCTCTCTCATGAGCCTGAAATGCGGTGAACTGTTTTCCGACTAGGCCAATAATTCGGGTCCTAACAAGCCTGCATCCTTCCCGATACCAACAAAATCCTGCAAAGAAGACATGTTGACTAATACTCAAACTATAACCTGATTAAATCTGAGGCTATATAGAATGAGAATAATAGTACTTACAAAATAGGTTAACAAACTAGCAGAGCACAAATACACCGATAGAATAAGTGATGTGATTGTGCCGAGTATAAGTTTGCAACCGAGAATATACTAGCACAGGAAACGATGATAGACAACAGAGTTGGTTAGTAATAACACACCGAGAATTAACACAGTGACGTATACACCTAGAATGACGTCACATGAGAGCATATGAATGAGAGAAGAAAGAATATAGTGTGTCTATATCACAATATCCTGACTACAACACACGAACGTGAAAGACCACAAACAATGGCTTAGCTTATTAAGGTGGACCAAGTGTTGTTTCCATTCCCTCACGTCCAACGTTTTCAAGTGAAAACAGTCTGGATACCGATACAAAACGATCGCCAGTAGATGGAGATGGCAACACACGCCCGTGTGTTGCCGGGGCCCATACGGGGAGCAAAGAATAGTAACACTGTTGCCTACCATGCATGTCGTAGGAGGCGACTGAGGAGGATATGGTTCCGTCGCCCTGCTACTGAGTGAGTGCGTGGCGCGACACTGTGAGCTGTGAGTTTCGTGTTGAATGCTTTTACATCTGTCCGCGGTTGTGTGTAGCGTGAACTGCATGTTCGGAACGATGGCGGCCGGCTGTTGCTGGATTGACTGATTTGCCTTTTCGGCTCACGAGTGCATTTTTTAGGAGACTCCTGGGAGTCGCCGCTGGAGGTACGGAGTTTGTGCTTTGTGCGGCGCTTTCGGCGGGTCGTCCTGTGGAAAGAGACCGAGTCATATGGCATAAAAACCGGGTCAATGAAGTCTTTCTGGTGATTGCCATTTCCATCGACGATGAACTGTATTTTTCATAGAGGACTTTTGTGTTGGCATTCTAGAGGCGGCATTATGCACAGTGCACCTGTGCGGGCTGTTGGCTTGCCGAGATTCCTGTCTGTTCCATTGTTCACTTTTGGCAGTGAGGAGCATTTTGTGTGATATTCACTGGCACAGGAACGGAGAAATATCGGGACAACCCGTTGCCGTGAAGTTGGAACCACGACTAACTAACTGACTAACTAACAAGATGGAGAAGTTCCGATGTCGGCGACGTAAAGAAAGGCGCCCTTCGAACGGGGAAGAATTCAGACGAGACGTCGATATCGAATTCAGATGGCGTACTGGGAATATAGCCGGTCTGGCGTACAAGAGGTGTCTGTCGGAAGAGAAAACCTGGCTCCCTGGATAGAGCGGGTCTCGTAAAAATAGGCGGCGAAAGGCAGCGATACTGTAGCTCCCTGAGTAGAGCTGGTCCCGTAACAAGAGGCATCGACAGGCAGTGATAATGTGGCACCTTGATGAAGTCAAAGTAGTGACCGACCACCGCAGTGAGCGTGTTCAGCAACGCGTGGTTTGAAGCAAAACGAACAGTGAATGAATCAATGACATCTACCAACGAACACCGGATACGCCATATATCCTTCAGCAATTTTAGATCGGCGTGATCCAAGAAACAAGGATTGTAGTGTTGTGAGGCTTTGCAAAATCCGCCGTTAGATGTCTTTTTGTCTCGTAATGTGTCTTGGACAATGTTCGTTTGCCAATATTAGCTATGTGTGAACACGACTCAACCGGAAAGTCTGGAGTAATATTGACCGCTACTCGAGTGATCCTCTACTTTCTGCGACGAGATTCCCCTTGTCAAGAAGTAATGGTTATGTAGATAGCAGCTGGAGATAGATATATGCTATTTCCTTCTCAAGCTATGGTCGACTCATTTATCTTCTAAGGGCATGGCGACCCTGAAGGCACTAGAACAACAGCCAAGACCAGCGGGGTGGCACCATGCGTCAACCGTCGTTATGTCAACGAACAACCTCGTCAAACATAGGAACAGTAAACTCAGGATCACGCAGTAGAACGATGAGTAGATGAGCTTTATTACTTCAGGACGCACACCACCAGTCGGCCGCATCTGCGTTACAACACCATCAAACTGGTGCAATGAACTCCCGCCACAGACATTTCCTGACTCACTCCCACGCACCTTATTGTGTCCATGTTGTAAGAATGTATCCCCTTTGCGTGTGATTGGCGTCCGGTGCTATCACCTACCACTGGTCAGACTGCCAGCATTTTCCCGGCAGGTACGGTCGGCGTTCGAAGCATGATAGCCGAATTAAAATGCCTAGAACATTATGTTGACGGCGTTCTGTTAATGAGTGGTAGTGAATAAGCTTACATGTTGTCGTCTGGCTAAATTAGTACGTGTTGGTGAACGAAGCATGTTGAAGTGTAGCTCTGAAGTGTTCCCTAATGGTAGTTCTGAGGTGAGACGTCTGTTCATGTCGGAGTGTAAAGCTGCAGTGTCCTTGCAACAATCGCGTTGTCAAACAACACGACTCCATGACGTAGCATTCTCTGTGCTTCTTAGTGCTCTGATATTTTGTTCTATCTGTTATTGTTGACTTACATATGTGCAAATCATTTCCTAATCTAAACGCCTTTCAATTACCATATGGCAATCAGTCTATTAAGAGAGGTGTGAGACAGAGATGTGTAATGTCTCCAGATCTTGTTTTCCCTGCACAGTGAAATTATTTTCAGAAATGTAGACAACATGAAAGACATCATCATTGGGGGACGAAACATCAATAATATTAGATATGCAGATGATATAGTATTGATTGCTGGCAATGAGCAGGATCTGAAACATTGAGTAGATGCGGTTGTTGCACACAGTGAACAACTAGGATTAAATTTGAATTGTTAGAAGACAGATATTGCTCGTCACTACGACGAAAGAAATACCACAATGTAATATATAGGTAAATGGGAATATTATTAAACAAGTGAATCGGTACAATTATCTCGCAAAGGTCATAACATCTGATGGGAGATGCCTTAAAGATATTAAAGCAAGAAATTCACGTGGAATGCTTTTACATCTGTCCTGTACAGTGAACTGCATGCTCGGAACAATGGCTACCGGCGGTTGCTGAATTGACTGTTTTGCCCTTTCGGTTCACGAATGCATTTTCGGGAGACTCCTGGGAGTCGGCGCTGAAGCTGCGGAGTTCGTGCTTTGTGCGACACTTTCGGCGTGGTTGAATTTTGTGTTGACATTCTGATGGCGGCATTATGCACAGTGTACCTGTGCGGGCTGGTTGGATTGCCGAGACTCCCGTCTATTCCACTTTTCACATTGGATAGTGGGAAGCAATTTTGTGTGATATTCGCTGGCACGGGAATGGATCATAATGGGTACGACTGTCGTGTCCTCCTTTAAAGTGTCGTCCCTGGAGTGAAGAGAGCCAACACCCACATTATAATATTTTTTCCCTATCAATATCCTGGAGAATCCACCAGCTTCCGTCCAACACACTCCATCAGCCCGTGGACACCTTTTCCTATCACTCTCTCACTGTCGTACTATGCCCCCTCTCATACTTCCCCAACGCAACATACTCAACAACTCTTGCTTCTAAAAATTAATAAAGATTAATTTATTAAAAGAAAAGTGTAACGTATATGAGACGTGTATGCGAAGAAAATGCGTGATGTGTTCTATACTGTGTGTATGATCGGACTTTCAGATAATAGCATAGTTTCTTCATTGCAAGGGCACACCACAGCACATTAAATCATAACCAGTGCACCTCACCCGGTGTCGAAACCCTCTTGCCGGATACTGACTGTCATCTGTAGCAGCCTGGTAATCCATCTTCATGATCATCCGAAATAGATACTGTTTGTAAGTACAGATTGATTACGGACTGATTGTCAACTAACTTTGTAAGTTCCTATCGGTCCTAAAACATGCACAAATCCTTTGTAGTGTATTTAGGTTTTACTGTTAATGTTTCTACACTTGATCCTAACTAGTGTTCATATAGATTCAAGTATATGTCCTATGTAATATTACACTGGAATCTAGCACACGATGTGACTTATCTGTTAATGTTCTCGTTCCTTAAACAATGTTTGTCCGATGTGTGATATATCAACAATTATCACCCATTCTATGTGAACCATACCACGCAGGAGTCGTTATATTGGCTGGCTCTTCTGGGCCATGCCATGGTGAACCCTTCTGAGTATGAGTCCAGCGTAAACATATACCATCTTTCTTCTCGGACGTTATTCCTTTTCCGTAAGAATCATTTTAGAGTCCAACTGGTGGTCGTCCAATTGGAGTGCACTTCTTCAAAACCAGTGTTGAGTTTCCTAGTAACTGGTGGGGAACCTGTGGGAAAACCAACACAACATGTGAGAGCACTAGTCACTGATCCTACCGGCTGGGTGTAAGCTTATTACCCTGCTCTGTTATTTTACAGCTAACTACTCTGTCAGAGAGCCTTATAGCTTCTCACCTACGTCCGAATCAGGCTATGATAAGGAAAGACCAATAAACAGAGTGCAACCTCAGTATTCTATTCACCCTAGCAGAGCCAATATCACTATTCTACTCTAACTAGTTTTCCACTAACAGTGCTAATCATCACACTATAGTTTTAACAAGGCTACATTCTATATTAACGGTTTTGGTCAACTCTGTTTCTCCCAATCATGGTTTATGGCAAAACCCAAAATTGGTCACGTGACATGGTTGATGTCCTGCAGGTGTTATTTGGGCATATCATCCATTGTCAAGAATCTATTTTCCCTGGCTTAGTCACTGTCAAAGTTGTCATCACTTGTTTAGATTCCCAAAACAAGCCAGCGAGTTCCTGTATACTCCCAACAGTTGCCAATAACAAACCGTCAATCTTCTGTCGACTGGTGACAATCACCGCTGCCATTTCTGTTTGATGTCTGGAAACTCTAATGACAGACGGACTGTTTACTTCCGAGCTGAGTACTTCCGCTTCCAATCCGACTTGTTTATAACCTGTCAAAGCGATGCAGGGATTTGTCTCACTCACCACCGAATGTTCCCCTGTTGTCAACCCAATGTAACCCCGTGCAGCTGCAACTATTTACCGTCCTGGGGTTTAACATCCGATTTGTTTATACTGTTAGTTAAAATAGTTGTCGCTGGCAAATAGTCCGTTTAATCAGCAAGCCTCTATAATAATCAACTGGTTAAACCCAAGGTTTTATTTTTGTGACATTACTCTCTCTTAAGAGAGTAGTCCATCTCACTCTTCTCCACCGTGAGTTTAATCCAGATGATTCATTCTTCTTCTTCAGGAGCTGGGTGTCTTGACAAGAAATCCGCTCCAACATTTTCCTTCCCAGGAATGTACTCCACTGTGAAGTTATAGGTTTGAAGTAACAACGACCACCACATCAAACGGGCGTTGAGCTTCTGAGAAGTAGCTAGGAACATCAGGGGCTGATGATCCGACTGAACTCGAAACTTAACTCCATACAAATATGGCTGGAATTTTTGCACTGCCCATACGAGAGACAAGCACTCTCTCTCGACAGTTGAATAATTCCTCTCCGCCTGTAGAAGTTTCTTACTTGCGTATGCTACAGGTTTCAAAACTGAAGCATCGTCTTTTCCTTCCTGTAACAAAGCGGCTCCAATTCCAGCGCACTCGCATCCGTTCTCAACACAAATGGTTTGGAAAGGTCAGGGAGCTGTAATACAGGTTTGCTGACCAAGACCTCCTTTAACTGACTATAGGCATTCTCACATTCTGGTGTCCAAATGATTTGATCCGGGAATCCCTTTTTCAAGGTTTCCGTCAATGGAGCTCCCAATTCAGTGAAATGTGGGATACATTTGTGGTAGAATCCACACAACGAGAGAAAAGATCGCACATCCTTCTTCGTTTTTGGCCTTGGTGCATTTCTGATTTTCTCCAGGTTCTTCTCTTCTGGAACAATGTGTCCTGGAGTGACGGTGTGACCTAGAAATTCCAGAGTCTGGTAACAAATCATGCACTTGGTTGGACGAGCAGTAAGCCCTGCTTCCTTGAGTCTATTAAACTCTCTCTCCAAGGATTGTAAGTGGTCATCCAAGCTGTCACTGGAAATCAGAATATCATCCATGAAAGAGATGATGGACGGATCCTGTAAAGGATCAAGTAAAGTCCTCATCATGCGTGTAAACACACTAGGTGCATTGCTGAGTCCAAAGGGCATGACCTTGAATTCGTAGTGTCCACTGGGTGTACTGAAAGCCAACAGTGGTCGAATCTCCGGTTTGACTGGTATCTGATAGTACCCCAGACTCAGATCCACCTTTGAAAAGTACCGAGCCTTATGAAGCCTAGCGAATAACTGAGTTGGATTCGGCAAAGGTTCCACCTGAAATTGTGTGTGACTGTTCAGAAGTCGGTAATCTATACACAACCGGTGTTCTCCACTTGGTTTCCGTAACAAAACTACCCCTGCATTGTATGGGGATGTGGATGGTGCAATCACGTCATCCTCCAGCAGTTTTTGTATTTCCTCCTCCAGGGCCTTTTCTTTAGAGAATGGCACTGGGTAAACCTTTTGGCGAACAGGCTCCTGTGTGGTCAACGTCATCTCGAACTCAACCAACCTCGTTCGTCCTGGTTTATCAGTCAGTATCTCCTTATGAGACTTGAGAACCTGGGTTATCCTTTCCCTCTCCTGGGAGGTCAGATCAGGGTTCACTTGCACATCCCTATAGGTTTCCTGGTGTACCAAGGGATATTCCCTGCCCTCGCTGGTTCCCACTTCAGTCTCCACTGCAACTGCCATTGCCATGAGGTGAGCTGCCTTGTCTCCGAGTCTCTCTTCATATTTCCGCAAGAGGTTGATATGGAAAATCTTCGACTTTCCCCGGATCCGGATCTGATAGTTGGTTCTGGATATCACCCTTTCCACGGGAAATGGTCCTTGCCAACCTATCTCCAGTTTGTTGTTTCCCGTTGGGAGTAGCAACAAGACTTTATCTCCCACCTCTAGAGATCTGTCTTTAGACCTACGATTGTAGTAAGCCTCATGTCTTTTCCTGGCTTTTTTCAAGTTTTGATTTGCCAGAGTCCATCCCTTGTGGAGTTTTTCTTTCAGTTCCTCCACGTATTTATAGGATGAGATCACTTCTTCTGACGTCCCCTCTTCAGCCCAACTCCTCAACATGGCTTCCAACGGTCCTTTTATTGGACGACCAAACAGCAACGTAGCGGGTGGTAGTCCGGTTGAGCCATGAGGAACTTCCCGATAGGCAAAGAGTGCTGCTGGGATATATTCATCCCACCTATCAGGTTTTTCCTGCGCTAGTTTCCTGAGCATTGTCATCAACGTGCCGTTGAAACGCTCTACTTGTCCATTGGCTTGAGGGTGGTAAGGGCTGGTATGTATGTGGTTAGAGTGAAACACCCTAAATACCTCCTCCATGAGTTTTCCACAAAACTGAGATCCATTGTCCGTCAGAATTTGATCCGGAAAGCCTAATCTGGTAAAGGCCTCCATCAGTGCGTCCGCCACTCTTTTCTAGTCAATCGTGGTCAACGGTATGGCTTCACCCCACATTGTACAGCAATCCACCATTGTGAGTATATACATATTCCTCTTCCTAGTCCTGGGAAGTGGACCCACGATATCGATGGCTACCCTCTCGAAAGGAGAGTTCATGATGGGCATCTCACCCAACACCACCGGAGCTGTCCAGTGTTTCGGTGCCACCCTCTGGCACTCAGGGCATGACTTCACATACCGACGCACATCATCTGTCATTCCCGGCCAATAGTAATGGCAGGAAATCCGCTGCATGGTGGCGGCAATACCCATGTGTCCACTAAAGGAGATGGTATGCCCCATATGAAGAATCTGGGACCGGTGAGCTTTCGGGACGACCAACTGACCGTATAGGTTGTCTCCCCTTCCTGCTCTCCTGTAGAGTATCCTATTCTTCATGTAGTACTGCCCCCGTCCTGGTGGATCAGCACTTTTCTGCAGCTTTCTGTAGCAAGGACGTAAAGTATCATCCTCACTCTGGGCAGTTCGTAGCTCCCCCGGCATTGGGTTAGTCACAATTGCGTCTGCCTCTTCCATTTTCGTCTGAGAGCGATTCTGTATTGCTCCCATATGGATTGGCTCCCTGGGCATTCCCAGAAAGACATATCGGCAACCTAGGATTACTGGAAAAATGGGATCGGTCAATACAGCGGCCTTGATGGTGCCGGTGACGTACCTTGACCAAATCTCCACATTAGCAATGGGCAACTTCATGGTCACAGCACTCTTCTGCGCAGGCTGTATCTCCCATGTCTCACCTGTGAATTGTTCTGGATGTACCAGATCCACAGAAATCACGGCCTCCCCGTCCAGTCCTGTGTCATACAAACACTCCACTTGACGACCGTTAACCTCTACCAATTCCACTACAGGTGGTTTTTCCTGGTCTGGAGTCTCTTCCTCGGCCTCGACCTGTTCGGTGGGCTCCACCTTAGGTTTCCCGGGGCACACGACGAATTGAGTGTCTCCTGACTTTCCCCTGCAGTCAATAGCATTGTGCGTATTCGACTTGCATTGGTTGCACCATTTCCCTGTCCTAGATTTTCTAGTGCCGGACTTGAGTGAGCTCTCCTGGTGGCGAGCTTCCTTGTTGACCTTGGCATTTTCTGTAACAACCTCCTTGGAAGTCACTTGACATGCTGCGAAGTGAGGGTTCTTAGCCTTCGATTTGCAGTCCCTCGTATTGTGAGAGGGTGACTTACAAATTGAACACCACTTCTCCGACCACGGTCGTTTTGGTGTAGAGCTTGAATTGCTCTTGCTTCCCTCCTTCTTCTTCTCTGAACTATCCTCTGATTTTTGCACATAAGGTTCCCACTTTTTGGTTCCTGAGTTTTTGGCGTTCTTCTTGTCATGTTTCTCTTGACTTTTGGTGTTGGTGGAAAGGTTTTCCCCTGCCTCCTCATGTACCTCGACGAACCGTTCTGCTAATTTAGTCACGAGGTCAATACGTTCCGCTCCTTGTTCTCCCAGGAACGTCCTGAGAGGTTTAGACATTTGCTTCTTCAGCTGGTCGACCACCATGAGTTCTTCCAGACTCTCATAGTCATGTGCGAACCCAGCCAAATCCATCCACTTATGGAGATAAGATTTTAGACGCAAACTGTAGGCGGCAAACAACTCCCCCGGTTCTCGTTTCGCTGCTCGAAATTTTTTCCGGTAGGTATGTGACGTAACCTCAAATCGTTTCAGCAGAGCCGTCTTTAACTCATCATAATTGTTCTCATGTCCAGGTGGCAGGCGAGAATAAACCTCGTATCCAGTCCCACGTAAACCTTGGGATAGCTTGAGATTCCATTTGTTACGCTCCAGACCCATAGCAACCGACATTGCCTCGAAGCGTTGAAGGTACTGGTCAATCTTCTCTTTGTCCTCGTAGACCGCTAAAGGAAACTTCATAGCATGGTACCCATGTCCACCTACTGGTGTTGAGCCTGGGATGGAGGAACCTCCAACTGCTCCCTCAGTTTCTCCATTAGATTGACTCTTCAACTCGAGTTCCCTCATCCGGTACTCGTGCTCTTTTTTCTGAGCTTCTTTTTCAGCTTCCAGTTTCCTAGCTGCTTGCTCAGCTTCAAATTTCTTAGCTGCTTGCTCAGCTTCCAATTCCATCCTTCTCAATTCCAACTCGGCTTTCGATCTTCCCTTTCTGCTTGACGATACTCTCTCTCCACTTCCTGTATGTAATCCGTTAGAGCAGACCCCGACAATCCCATGTCTTCCCCCTTTGCCTTTAATTCTAACGTGCTTAGTTTAGGGGTGGCCATTTTACAGAGAGGTAAGCTAGCAGGTCTAGTACAATATAACTGCAAATTACTATACAGATATATGAACAAGTACTATAAATCTCGATATTACCACACACAGCACATTCACTCAGTGACAAGAGTAGAATCAGGACCACAGACCTATGCAGACGTGTGAAGTGTGAACAGGTAAGATATTAGTCCTAACCCCTATCCACATTCACTCTAGCTGGATTCTCCAATATGATATCTCCCTCTTATAACTAAAGATCCCGTGTCAAAAGACCCCGTTGTCAGAAGATCCCACTGCCAAAGGTTCCGTTTACGAGAGATCCCGCTGTCCAAGGGTTCCGTTTACGAGAGATCCCGCTGTCCAAGGATTCCGTTTACGAGAGATCCCGCTGTCCAAAGATCCCGTTATCGAGCGCCCAATAATGTCGTGTCCTCCTTTAAAGTGTCGTCCCTGGAGTGAAGAGAGCCAACACCCACATTATAATATTTTTTCCCTATCAATATCCTGGAGAATCCACCAGCTTCCGTCCAACACACTCCATCAGCACGTGGACACCTTTTCCTATCACTCTCTCACTGTCGTACTATGCCCCCTCTCATACTTCCCCAACGCAACATACTCAACAACTCTTGCTTCTAAAAATTAATAAAGATTAATTTATTAAAAGAAAAGTGTAACGTATATGAGACGTGTATGCGAAGAAAATGCGTGATGTGTTCTATACTGTGTGTATGATCGGACTTTCAGATAATAGCATAGTTTCTTCATTGCAAGGGCACACCACAGCACATTAAATCATAACCAGTGCACCTAACCCGGTGTCGAAACCCTCTTGCCGGATACTGACTGTCATCTGTAGCCACCTGGTAATCCATCTTCATGATCATCCGAAATAGATACTGTTTGTAAGTACAGATTGATTACGGACTGATTGTCAACTAACTTTGTAAGTTCCTATCGGTCCTAAAAAATGCACAAATCCTTTGTAGTGTATTTAGGTTTTACTGTTAATGTTTCTACACTTGATCCTAACTAGTGTTCATATAGATTCAAGTATATGTCCTATGTAATATTACACTGGAATCTAGCACACGATGTGACTTATCTGTTAATGTTCTCGTTCCTTAAACAATGTTTGTCCGATGTGTGATATATCAACAATTATCACCCATCCTATGTGAACCATACCACGCAGGAGTCGTTATATTGGCTGGCTCTTCTGGGCCATGCCATGGTGAACCCTTCTGAGTATGAGTCCAGCGTAAACATATACCATCTTTCTTCTCGGACGTTATTCCTTTTCCGTAAGAATCATTTTAGAGTCCAACTGGTGGTCGTCCAATTGGAGTGCACTTCTTCAAAACCAGTGTTGAGTTTCCTAGTAACTGGTGGGGAACCTGTGGGAAAACCAACACAACATGTGAGAGCACTAGTCACTGATCCTACCGGCTGGGTGTAAGCTTATTACCCTGCTCTGTTATTTTACAGCTAACTACTCTGTCAGAGAGCCTTATAGCTTCTCACCTGCGTCCGAATCAGGCTATGATAAGGAAAGACCAATAAACAGAGTGCAACCTCAGTATTCTATTCACCCTAGCAGAGCCAATATCACTATTCTACTCTAACTAGTTTTCCACTAACAGTGCTAATCATCACACTATAGTTTTAACAAGGCTACATTCTATATTAATTAGAACTAATAGACTATATTGACTACCTTATGCAAAACCGCCTCATTCCGGGATGACTACTACACTTTGCCATAACGACACATGCTAGTTAATATTAAATTAATCTAACACTGTAGAGCTCTCCCACAAACACGACCATCATAGTCCACGGTTTTGGTCAACTCTGTTTCTCCCAATCATGGTTTATGGCAAAACCCAAAATTGGTCACGTGACATGGTTGATGTCCTGCAGGTGTTATTTGGGCATATCATCCATTGTCAAGAATCTATTTTCCCTGGCTTAGTCACTGTCAAAGTTGTCATCACTTGTTTAGATTTCCAAAACAAGCCAGCGAGTTCCTGTATACTCCCAACAGTTGCCAATAACAAGCCGTCAATCTTCTGTTGACTGGTGACAATCACCGCTGCCATTTCTGTTTGATGTCTGGGAACTCTAATGACAGACGGACTGTTTACTTCCGAGCTGAGTACTTCCGCTTCCAATCCGACTTGTTTATAACCTGTCAAAGCGATGCAGGGATTTGTCTCACTCACCACCGAATGTTCCCCTGTTGTCAACCCAATGTAACCCCGTGCAGCTGCAACTATTTACCGTCCTGGGGTTTAACATCCGATTTGTTTATACTGTTAGTTAAAATAGTTGTCGCTGGCAGATAGTCCGTTTAATCAGCAAGCCTCTATAATAATCAACTGGTTAAACCCAAGGTTTTATTTTGTGACAACGACCCGTTGCCGTGAAGTTGGAACCTCGACTAACTAACTAACTAAAGCAAGAATCGTCGTGGCGCAGGTAAAAATTTGCAAGACGAAAATCATACTGACCAATAAAAAGATATGTCAATTGTAATATCACAATATATTTTTATTATTTATGTGAGAAATCTTAAACTAAATGCAGAAGCAGCATAATACATAGAATAATCATGCTCATCTCATTGAAAAGAAAATTTTAATTTACGTAAGCAGACCACGTCGTTGAATTAATCATACAGTATTAAAGAGTGCAAAGCGTAAACAAAAGATGTCACAAGAAAAATATTACTTGAACCACAGATCAAATATAGAGGAATTGTCACGATTGTGATAAGGGAATCTATTCTTCTTCTTATTCGTTCCCCTTCAGAAGTCAATATGAATAAATGCATTGAAAGCAGCAGTCAACGTAAGCTTTGTTATAACTCTTAGAGTTTGTCCTTAAATTGGAGCGAGTGTAGGCCAACATATATAATGGACACTCCTGCAACAAATGTTGAGTTGTCATTTTACCAGTTCCACAGTTACATACAACAGTATCTCATCAGTATCTCAGTACGCCATCTTTAGTTGTTGTTTTTTTTTTTTTAAACATGTGGTGTTTCATCCTGTCTGTCCATAGTCTGAAGATTGTAACTTGTATGGTTTCCGGTCGAGATGGTAACATGCATAATTTTTCTGGTGACCTGGATGCTCTGATTTCCACTTGGTTCTATAATTGCTTCTTATCAATCTCTTGATCTCATCATAGGCTGTGTCTATATCAGGCTGACGTAGTCTTCCACCTTACTTTGCTAATCCGTTGGCTTTTTCATTTCCTGGTAGGTTGAAATGAGAAGTAATCTGTAGAATTACAACCTTTTTGAATTTCTAGCTTAGTTCACGTATACAAGTGACTATATAAACAATGAAGCATATAAGTGTAATAGATGTGCAGCTTTTGGAACCTTATCTTGTATGCATATAAAATTGCTTCTTCCTAGGATGCGGAGATGGCACTGTGCTATTTTAAATCAACCAGGTACATACAATGATGGTACTCACATAATTGTTAATAATCGGAAGGGTAAGTAGTTTTGAAGTTTTGTCACTCATAATCTAAATGGACCCTTTACATTATTTTCTTCTTTTAACTGCTCTTTCTAAAACATATGCCTCTCTTCGTACATTAATACTTTCTTTTTGGTCTTTGATTTCAGACAGCTTGTGTTTAACCTTGTTTTTCTTCCTGTCATATTGCTGATTTGCCTGCTCCTGCTTCCTCTCATAAATTACTCAAGGAGAATCTTTGACATCCGTAGAACTCGCTACAGTTCAAATGTGTATAAACCATAATCTCACGTGCTGTAAACGTGTTTGTTGGTAGGATTTCCTATATGGCATTGAGCTCGAGAAACTGGCCTATCCGGTCTGCAGGTTTCCATTTACAGCTGCCAAAGTATTTGAAATGTCAGCATTGTGCACATTGTATAAATTTATCCCTGAAGACTAGACGTCAGATCCGCTATCATAGAAACATGAAGATGATGCCTCCCATTGGTTTCTAATATAACAAACCCATGTCACCCAGACAGTGAATTGAATAAGGTGTGGCGGAGTTATCCCTGTTAAGAACTGAAAACTGATGAGATTGTCTGTAAAATCAATACATGTTTCATGTAACAGAATATCTCAGGACATTGAGTTGGAGTCTGTTGGCAACGAAATACATAAAGCATATAGAGGAAACATCAATCTACGTCTACGCTCAACCATCCCATATGTTATGCGCTTAAACACGACTTGATTACATCCTAATATGCCTCTCCGCAGATGTGAATTTGAAGTTATCCTGCACACCCAGCTGATTTGTAAACACGGAGGGAAGAATAGTTCAGCAACACAGTCCCCGTATGAGTATGGGGAGGGGGGGGGGGGGGGTACTTTGTTACCCAGTCAGAAGGAAAACGTCTATACCAACCTTACTCCCGTAGACGAAAGCCCTTCTCGGGTAACAGAAGACTTGGACGCCAATGCATCGGACTTAAGAGTTAAGTCTCTCAGTCTGCCAGTGAGTTTACAAGCAACAACAATGTAACATCATTTATAAATATGAGTCGGTTAATGTAGACAGCGACGAAAGTTATTTATTATAGTTTGTACGTTAAGCCCTTGCCTACATTCCGCATACTACTTTATGATTAATTATTAAACCGACTATGTGGTTGTTTCGGGATTTGAAATTTAAATATTGAGCACAACCAACTACTGGCAACGCCGATCGCATTCTGGTATGAACCTAAGGCCTATCCACGTCAATATGGAAGCACTATACTCGAGTGTTCCTTGTCAGTGAGAAGTCCTGATCGTTCGGGTCCCATCGATTGAACGGACGTCGGTCGCGGCGATTGGGCAATCTTGAGCATAGCCTACGATGGGTAGCGTTGTGATGTTCTGTTGTGATAATTTGGTGTGTCCAGTGTGTGCCGCGTGGTTACACACCCGCTTCACACGAGTGATCCGGGACTGTTTCCGGATCCGGTCAGGGATATGCACTACTGACGAGCTCAAATGAGGGCGAAACTCGAATATAGTGCTTCCATATTGACGTGGATAGGCCTTAGGTTCATACCAGAATGCGATCGGCGTTGCCAGTAGTGGGTTGTGCTCAATATTTAAATTATTAAACCCACCAATGTTAAAACTAACACATTAAATACTGAATTGTACAAGTCATACAGTTACCTATATTATTTTTTTTTTTTTAAACGAATGAACGTGAAATACGATAAAATAATACACACACAAACACTTTGTAGACAAACAAAACACGAAAAACAATAATACTTAGCTGAAAGCAGAAGTATCCTCATCTACAAATGCCTATGCAAACATGACAATAAAATAGACTTAAGTAATAAAATCGGAATCACCGGGAGAAAAACAAGAATAAAGTCGGTGAACACGGAAACTGAAAAAAAAAAAACACACACACACACGCACGCACAAAAACACACACACACACACACACACACAGATATGTATATATATATACTAGCTGACCCGGCCCGGCTTCGCCCAGTCCCTGGTGGGGAGCATCTCATTTAATTCATATAAGTAGTCATATAAGTTCTCGTTCCCGTTACCGACTATCTGTCTGTCTGTCTGTGTCTGTCTGTCTCTCTGTTTGTCTATCTATCTATCTCTGTCTGTCTGTCTGTCTGTCTGTCTGTCTAATAGACCCATCCCTCTGTCTCTCCCTCCGTCTCTCCCTCCCTCCCTTCCTCCCTGTCTGTTTGTCTATCTATCTATCTATCTATCTATCTATCTATCTATCTATCTATCTATCTATCTATCTATCTATCTATCTATCTATCTATCTATCTATCTATCTATCTATCTATCTACCTGTTTATCTATTTATCTATCTATCTATCTATCTATCTATCTATCTATCTATCTATCTATCTATCTATCTATCTATCTATCTATCTATCTGTCTGTCTGTCTGTCTGTCTGTCTGTCTGTCTATCTGTCTGTCTGTCTGTCTGTCTGTCTGCCTGACCCGGCCCGGGTTCGCCCAGTCCCTGGTGTGGAGCATCTCATTTAATTCTGAGTAGGTAAGAATCCGCTCTGCCTTCAAAATGTTGACGTGAAGATTTTCTTCCTGCAGCTGCTTCTGTATTTGTTGATCAGTAAGCTCCATTTTTAGCCGCTTGACCACCCATCTGACTGTGTTTGAATCAGTGTTTCTGATTCTGGTGTCTTGGTCCTCCTTCCTCTCACAAGTTTTTGTGTTCGTCTGTGGGTAGTCGTCGCTCTTCTTATTGGTAGTTTCATTGACTGTAGGTTAAGATACTTTATTACAGCTTGCATGCAGACTCTCCAAAGGCAGGTTCGTCTTCTTGATAGTCTGGTCGGTTTTCTCACTATGCATCTTGGAAGCTGCTTGTTTCTTTGTGCTATTACGACGTGCCATTTTCCCCCCGTATCAGGCTGCTTGAAATGTGTAAGGCGTCTTGGCTTGATAGCGCTGAGAAGTGCTGTCAAGCGAATCGTGTCGATATGATGGCGGAAAACACTAATGATGCGATGATATTGTTCAATATCTTTTAGATAACTTCTTAAGTATAGAAAGATGAGTTACAATGTTATGCATTATGCATTATTTTTATGTAAACTTTGAAAATGCCTTAAAGATTATATCACTATTTATTATAACTCATATGCCGGTAAATAACTATAGACAAAGAGTTTATAAATCTTTGAAAACGATACAACAATATGACTATAAGTTATACAACAATGTTATTAAAAGTTATGCCCCTTGAAATAACTTTTTCTAGAGTTAAGTCCCTTCGCTATATATAAATTTTAATGAAAAATGAAAAATGAAATAATACTGAGTAAGCAGGCGATTTCACACTAAAAAAATATCACAGTTGGCAGCTCTGGAATGAAAGGAAGACGTGTAGAAAATTTCATCTCAATCGGATGGGCCGTTAGCGAAAAAATAAAGGACATACATATTTACATACACTTTGTTTTATATATATAGACAAGAAAGCTTTTGATAGAGTACAACATGAACGACTAATTGCATACCTTCAAGATATAGGAGTAGACGGAAAGGACATCAGACTTATTAGTAGCTTGTACTGGGAACAAGTGGCGTCTATTAGATGCGGTAATAACTGTTCGTCGCCTATAGAGATTAAAATAGGAGTACGGCAGGGACGTGTACTGTCCCCAAGCCTCTTCAACCTATACACAGAAAGAATTATTAAACAAGTTGAAATGCCTGGACTCAACATCAATGGAAGAATCATAAACAATCTTAGATATGCTGACGATACCGTGTTACTAGCAGAAAGTGAGCAAGAGTTGCAAGACCTAGTGGAAGAAGTAAATAGGCAAGACCTAGTGGAAGAAGTAAACAGGCACAGTGCAGAATGTGGCTTAGAAATTAACATCCAAAAAACAAACACTATGATAGTTAGCAGTGACAAGGAAAGGTCATCAATGAACATCACAGTAAACGGGCAGATACTAGAACAAGTAACAAGTTTCTCTTATCTTGGGCATATAATAACAGATGATGACAGAAGTGAAATGGAGATCAAAAAGAGAAAAGGAATGGCCAAAAATGCTTTCAACGGCATGAAATCAGTATTAAGATCTAGAGAGATTAATAACGCATTAAAAATGAGAATTGTCAAATGCTACGTATTTTCAACGCTACTGTACGGCGCGGAATCCTGGACATTGAACAAGCAACCAGAAAGTCGCATAGAAGCCCTGGAGATGTGGATATATAGACGAATAGGTTGTATTTCATGGAAACAAAAACAATCAAATGCAGAGGTCCTAGAAAAACTGGGAATGAAGAGAGAGTTGATGAAAGAAATAAAGAGGAGACAAGTGAAATACTTTGGCCACGTTAAAAGACATGCTTGCTTGCTTGCTTGTGTTTGTTGGCTTGAGCTCCAACGTGAAGTCCTGTATGTCGGGTGAAGTCCTGTTGTCCAACATCAGTGTGATGTCATACAGGACCTGAGGTTTGCGTGAGTATCCGTTGTCCCATGTCTGGCTTATTGGTGTGCAGACTGGTGGTTCCTTGCCGTACAGGCAGATACTATCCGACTTCGAAGGAATCAGCGATCCTACTGACTTTAGCCAGGACCCCGAAGGGACCTGTTGCCCAGGACGCTCGACGAGGACGCGCCAGTAGGTCTTGGCCAATATATAACCCGGCCCTGGTGCCTTGGAAACACCTCTGCGCCCCGTTAAAAGACATGATACTAAAACATATAAAAACCATACTGGAAGGCAAGGTTGAGGGCAAGAAGGAAAGAGGTAGACAACGTTACAAGTGGGAGGATAACATCAAGAGATGGAAGAAACATCAGCCTGACAGAATGTAAGTCAAGACGAGAGACAGACAGTGTTGGAGATCCATTGCAGCCAACCTTCATTGCGGAGACGGCACCGGATTGATTGATCGATCGATCGATCGATCGACTGATTGATTGATTGATCGATTGATTGATTGATTGAGCTCTACCACAAAGCTGGATTTCATGAGAAGGATCAGATGGCTCGTTATGACACAGATCAGAATTTACAGGCGATCTCTGACAGTGTCATTTTCTCTTCATGATTTCTTCGCTTCATGGATTCTTGAATGATTCCGCTTATTTCCTTCGCCTCTGACTCCGTGAAATTTGTGTTTGAAATATATGTTATTCCTTATTCTTTCGGTTGAGCACATAACTTCTTCTGGCTCAACTCTTATAATTTATTTATTATCTCTTCACTCAACTGATGACGAACAGAATGAAACTATTGATAACACGACTACAATGGCGTTTTCCACAGTTTTTATTTGTCTGAGCACATTGTACAATGCAATTATACCTGCAAATATTCAACGTCACAAATGCATCTAACAAAATCCCCCAAAAATCTAAACGGTTATTAAAAGAGTGGCATATTTTGTTAGCCAAAGCTCTCTGTAAGTAGTATACAATGTGCAAATTAAGTCGAACATGTGGGCCATTTATGTGGGCCGGAAGTCGTATTTCTTTATATGAATGTTATACCTCCCCCAGCGGACCACATAGAAAACGGCCCTCATTTTTCAAAGAAATTGGCGGGTATTTTCTTGGGTTATGTCTGGTTGTCAATTCGTGTGTCACTTCCTGTTGACTTCCGATCCATGGGTATCCGCCCTCGGTACCCCCAGATGCCATTGCCGGCCGCCTCCGCTTCCCCCGATCGCTCCCCGGACATGTGGAATACTCATATGGATAAGTAGACCTACTAGTCGTCGGGCACCTGGGTTCGAGTCCCAGTTTATGGACGTGTGTGTGTGTTTGTGTGTGTTTGTGTGTGTACGTACGGGGTAGGCCGCTGTGAGGGGCGCGAGGGAATGGGCCCCTACCCCGGATAATAGCCTTTACCCCCCCCCCCCACCCCAGAGGAGGGCCACCAATATTCACACCGAAATGCGAACATTAGTGAACAGTGCAGCCAAACCAAAAGAAGTATTTGGAAATACTACTCTTTGATCTTAGCCAAAAGGACCATAGACAATGTCACCCGTACCCTTCACGCGGTCAACCTCAAGGAGAAGGTATAGTAGGGTCCATCATCGGCTCAGAATTATAGTCCTGTGACTAGACAACCACCGAAGCAGCTGAATATGGTTTTACCCTCACAGTCTTATCAATCTGAAGGTGAATGTTGTCCACATGGGGTAATGGACACCGTAGACAATGTCGATGTGTAACTTTAGGAAAAAGTTTGAAGCCAGACTAAGGCTAATAATTCTATATATGGGTCTATTGCCACAATTAATAAACACGTAATGAAATATGGACAGCGATTAATTCTAGAGAACATGCCACTAGAGACCTCTCTCAATAGTATACAGTCAAGTAAATTAACATAATCAGCGAAATTTGCAAATTAATCATTAAAATAATATTTTATAAAAAATAACGACAGTTATGCCCCTTCCATATTTTGGAAATAGTTGTGTTTCCTTGATACATGCAAACATGGGATATGTCATCTGCGCTTAGTGTAATATCGCAGTAACCGAGTAACGCACAATAGTGAACTTTTGAATATAGTGGTACTAAATGGCGATAAATCGCGAGAGCTCATCGCCAAATGTATAAGATACTTTGCTTTGGTGCCAATGAAGTATTCACACAAAAAGGTGAGTAAATATGAACAGAAAATCAACAAATACTGGCAGAAACTGTCCCTCTTTCACGGCGGTCTGCGTGGATAATGACAAAGATGCTTTAAAAGATGCTAAAAGTGATAAAAACTATATCAGCGAGGCAAGCTCCGGGCATGTCATGCGAGGCAAGCTTCGGACATGTCTTTAAATCTAAAAATTAGCTTACCATAGCAGAATACCATTCAGACATTAACAAGTTACTTTATGTCATTCCCAGACAATGTGAACAGAAAATCAACACAGAAACTGTACACACATAAACGAAATAAAAAATCAATCCGAGGTAAATGCGGGAAGTTTGACAAATCGGCTTTTATTTTGCCGTAGTCGCATTATGTATAAAACATATATGTTGCTAGCAGCTACTGCCAACGTTCTTACTACACGACAAACATTCGAATGGCTGTGTAAGAGAATTATTAATACGGGTACTGCTCAAACAGTACATTACTATCATATTTAGCATCAACAGCCAGTTCCTTGTCGTGTATGTGCGCGCGCGGGGTGTTTATGTGCGTGCGTGTGTGTGAGTCCGCGCGTATATGTGTGTGCGTGCGCATGCGCACGCGTTTGTGTGTGTGAGTGAGATCACCATTTTCTATTGCATACGGGCCTATGCGTGAAGACTGGATACCGTATTTAGCTCTTTTCGTGTGCTGGTAGTTATTCATAATGTCGGGGCGTGCGTATGCATGTGAGTGGGTGTGATGGTGTTACAGTACGGGTCCCCTGAATGGGGGAGTGGCTGTGGAGTGGGTGTAGGACATGTGTGCTGTTACTCAAAAGATGGGTGGATCAAGGGGCGGCGTGGCTGAATTGTGGAGGCAGGGGTGGAAAAGATACTAGCGAAGATGTCATCGGGGCTGAATGGTGGAGACAGGGGGTGGAAAACTGATTAGTGAGGAAGTCACCGTGGCTGAATGATCAAATCACAAGTTGTCATGGGAAAACCATAACACGTACTCACTGACTGGCGCTTCACCCGATCACCCTTGGCTAATCAGCATCACCCAACACCGCCAACAAAATCATTATCATAATCATCATCATCGTCCTCATAATCAGCATCATCATACTCATGAATACCAGCATCAGCATCAGCATCATCATCAACAACATCATCTTTTTTAGCTTCTACTTTGATGTGAAGCATAGAATTACAGCGATTCCCTTGATGTCGTCAATAGAGAGAGAGAGAGAGAGAGAGAGAGAGAGAGAGAGAGAGAGAGAGAGAGAGAGAGAGAGAGAGAGAGAGATTGCATACTGAGCTATGTGGGAAGACCTGATACCATGACCGAGGCGAACTTGAGGTGACCTGAAAACAATTCCACAAGGACTATGGCGCCGTGATAGACTACAACCTTAGCATGTGAATACAGCAAGGCTAGACATGTCCAGACAATATTAAACTCAGTCAGGAGTCTTCGTCAGCAGATAGCATGTATATAACAGCCACCATTTGCCGTCTAGAAGTCCCGGTCTCAGTGAACAGCAAGCAGAGCACCATGTGCCAAGTCTCTAATGGTAAGTTGGCTGTTTTTGATAAATCTTTCATATTTTCGTTGTGTTTCTCCATTTAGGCATACAGTTAACCTAACAATACTAGTATAATAACGAGATATATGATGCTAATCGCATATAACTGGAGTATATGCTCTGCTGGCTGCGACACCAATCCACACGTGCACGTGGCTGATTCATCAAGCCTGAATGTTTTTATACATGTGGCCTATTCTGAGATGCAGAATAATGACTTGTCCTGATCTGTCCATAACATGGTAGTCACCTTGAGCAAGTACTGTGGCTTTCTGGCTGACTTGTTCATTCATTTATTTTGTTGGTATGTAACCGGTGGATCAGACTTATCTTATTGTACTCCTTCCGTAACCAATCGAGCAGCACTCACGTATCCGGGTACTCCACACTGGGATGACAACTATTGTATGGTGACCTTATGCCTAATGCCAAGGTCAGAAAGTAGTGTCCTTAGTACCGGCAATGTCCCACACAGGAGCGCCTCAAGCACTGATTTTTTGCATTTACCAATAGCAACTAATGATACAACCGAGACACGAGTGTAATGACCAAGTAGGTCAAAAACAGAGATAATAGAAGAAACCACAGTGGAAACTAACCCACAAAATAGCCCAGAGGGGGAAAGAAATTCGTTCTGGTGCATGTGTGGTCGGCGAGTGCCACGACTAGAGATTGTCTTATTCTGTCAACTGGTCCTTATATACACTATTCAATCTGGCTCGAGACAGCGTCGACGCAGTCGCGTGCAAGTTGGGGATCGCTTTTCTAAGCAGCTGTCAGGGTTATATGCTACCAAATCCTAAAATATGAGCTTCTACGTGATATTACCGAGTAATGCTTCGCCGAACATCTTTCTCAAGAACACACCAGGTCACTATTTCGTCAAGTTGCCGCAGACTATTGAAGTGAGTCAACATTTCGAAGTGGGCCTGGCCGAAATTCAATTCCCCAACTACTACTGCATTGTGCTAGAGAATGAAGTATGGCTAAGATGCATCCCACCAAACGGTAGAGTGATAAGAAAGGCGTGTCCCCCGGACCTGTACAGTTCACCAGACGCGTTTATAGCTGCACTGAACCGACTAATGAAAGATCGGAAGGTGGACGATCAGCTCTGTGTTCTATTCCATTTCGACAATGCATCAAAGAAAGTCATTGTGAAAATACTCGAACCCGGGGCCACTATTACATTTAGTGAGAAGTTGCAAGAGATACTAGATACAATTGAAGGTGAAGGGGCGAGAGACCTGAATAACGACCTGCAAAATGTCTACGTATACTGCGATCTCATTGCGGCGAGACCAGTCGGAGACGTCATGGTCTCACTACTAAGGACGGTTCCTATCATGAATCAGCGCTTGACCTCAGTGTTTCGTGCCTACGACAAACCTCACTACATACCGCTGAGTCGTTACTCCTTCGACACGGTGGAAATACTTCTAACCAATGATACGGGCACAAAGGTCTCATTCACTACCGGGACTTCAGTGCTGACGTTACATTTTCGAGTTCGGAAGAGATCAGACCTAGAATAATGGTGAAATACGTGGCGTTACGTCGAAACCCCAGACTGTCCGAAGACATGATGTTCCCGACACTCAGATGATTGATGCCTCGGTTATCTACAATACTCAGATATCAGCCCACCTAACAGGAGACCAGTTTTATGACTACATGCTAAGTGACATGTATATACCATGCTACCAACCGAAAAAACCAACTTACTCAGACAATGGTGTAAAGAAACCCAGATACAACATACAATGTGTATAATTCTGTATGTGAAAATAAAATGTTGTGATGATAATATGTATACTAGCTCATATCACATCATCCATTTCGTATAATGACATTATGCATT
The DNA here is from genome assembly GCA_963921405.1 of Cepaea hortensis. Classification (NCBI taxonomy): domain Eukaryota; kingdom Metazoa; phylum Mollusca; class Gastropoda; order Stylommatophora; family Helicidae; genus Cepaea; species Cepaea hortensis. The sequence continues at coordinate 79,682,443 of OY992883.1, forward strand.
TTTTCTTCTTGTAAAATGTACTGAAATACTGTAAAATGTACTGAAATACTGTAAAATAAACAGGCATATATTATAATTACGTCTTTGTTGTTAAATTTTTTTTTCAGTGTTTACGGTGTATATAGTTGTCATGTGATGAGAGAATGATACATATTGATGATAAAGTCAAAAAATATTTCAACAAAACTAAGGAAACGGGTTAATCAAAGTAGCAAAAACTGTTGACTGTAGTCTGAAAAATCTCAACTAAAATTATGAAAAGTAGGAAACTTTGCAAAAAGTAAGAAAATATGTTACCAAAAAGGAAAGAAAAAAATATTTGGCAACATTTCAATCAAATTTATGAAAAGTTAGAAAATTTGTTAAACAAATGGCAAAAATCTTGACCAAGTAAGAACATTTGTTAACCAAATGTGAGAAGTGTGGCCAAATTTCAACCAAACGTATAAAAAAGAAAGACACTTTTGTTAACAAAATATGAAAATGTTTAGCCTAAGTTCAACCAAACTTATGAAAAGCCCAGCCAAACTTATGAAAAGTAGGAACATTTGTTAACCAAAAGGGAGAAAAGTTTTGCCAAAGTTCAACCACACTCATCAACAAGTAGGAAACGTTGTTAACCACATGTGAAAAGGTTAGCCAAATTTCAAACCAAACTTATAAAACATTGGAAATGTTGTTAACCAAACGTGAAAAGTTTGACCAACATTCACCCAAACTTATGAAAAGTACAATTTTATTGTTGAAATTTTATTTTTTCATTCAACCATAGTGACTTTTTTTTTTTTTTTTTTTTTCCCCGCGTTTCCATCCTGTTTCAGGATATTGCGGTCAACACCAGCATCTTTCAGCTGTATGTTGATTCCTAGGCTAGATTACGCTCATCAGCACGCCACGACTTTCTGAGCGACCAGCTCCATACTCTCATAAGTCATTTTTGCGATTCGAACCACTGCTAATTCTCGTCGCGTCACGTGACGAGAGTATTCGGGGTTAGCGGAGAAAGCTGCTAACACCTCGGCAATGGAGACGGAGTGACTTATTACATAAGATAATTTAATTTTCTGAAATACAGCTGTTGTTTGCATAGGGGAGAGAAGAATATCTCTAGTAGGTTGGGGATGTACAATGACAACGTGAGATATTTTCCCCCATTTTTTGGTTAAGGAATGTTCCTACTTTTTATAAGTTTGGGTGAAATTTGGCTAAAATTATCATATTTTTTTTTACAAAATGTCCTACTTTTCATAAGTTTTGGATGAAATATTTCTTTACTGGACCAACAATTTTCACATTTGGTTAACAAAGTTTCCTACTTGCTATGAGTTTGGGTGAGTTATGTATAAGTTTGATTGAACTTTAGCATCACTTTTTCACATGTGGTCAACAAAACTTTCTACTTGTTATGGATTTAGTTTGAATTTAGCCAAACTTTTCACATTTGGTTAAAAAAGTTCCCTACTTTTTATGAGTTTTGTTTGAAATTTGGTCAAACTTTTCATACTTTGTTAACAAAATTTCCGATTTTTCATAAGTTTTGGATGAAATGTGTCCAAACCTTTCACATTTGGTTACCAAAGTTTCCTACTTTTCATGAGTTTGTTTGAAATTTGGCGAAACTTTTCACGTTTGGTTAACATTTCCAATTTTTATAAGTGTGGTTTGAAATTTGGCTAAACTTTTCACATTTAGTTAACAAAGTTTCCTACTTTTTATGAGTTTGTTTGAAATTTGGCCAAACGTTTCACATCTGGACAAAAAATTTACAACTTTTCATAAGTTTGGGATTGATATTTATAAGTTTGGTTGAACTTTGGTCACAATTTTTCACATTTGGTCAACACAATTTCCTACTTTTTATGGATTTGGTTGAAATTTGGCCAAACCTTTCTCATTTGGTCAACAAAACTTCCTACTTTTTTTTTATGGATTTGGCTGAAATTTGGCAAAACTTTACATATATGGTTAACAAAGTTTCCTACTTTTCATAAGTTTGGATGAAAGTTGGTCAAACTTTTCACGTTTGGTTAACAACATTTCCAATGTTTTATAAGTTTGGTTTGAAATTTTTCTAACCTTTTTACATGTGGTTAACAAAGTTTCCTACTTGTTGATGAGTGTGGTTGAACTTTGGCAAAACTTTTCGCCCTTTTGGTATACAAATGTTCCTACTTTTCATAAGTTTGGCTGGGCTTTTCATAAGTTTGGTTAAACTTTGGCTAAACATTTTCATATTTTGTTAACAAATGTGTCTTACTTTTTTTATAAGTTTGGTTGAAATGTGGCCACACTTCTCACATTTGGTTAACAAATGTTCTTACTTGGTCAAGTTTTTGCCATTTGGTTAACAAATTATCCTACTTTTCATAAATTTGATTGAAATGTTGCCAAATATTTTTTCTTTCCTTTTTGGTAACATATTTTCTTACATTTTGCAAAGTTTCCTACTTTTCATAATTTTAGTTGAGATTTTTCAGACTATAGTCAACAGTTTTTCCTACGTTGGTTATCCCGTTTCCTTAGTTTTGTTGAAATATTTCTTGAATTTGTCATCAATATGTATCATTCTCTCATCACATGACAACTTATACACCGTAAACATAAAAAAAATATTCAACAACCAAGACGTAATTATAATATATGCCTGTTTATTTTACAGTATTTCAGTACATTTTACAAGAATAAAAAATGCATAATGTCATTATACGAAATGGATGATGTGATACGAGCTGGTATACATGGTATCATCACAACATTTTATTTTCACATACAGAGTTATACACATTGTTTGTTGTTTCTGGATTTCTTCACACCATTGTCTGAGTAGGTTAGTTTTTTCGGTTGGTAGCCTGGTATGTAATGTCACTTAGCATGTAGTTATAAAACTGGTCTCATGCTTGGTGGGCTGATATCTGAGTATTGTAGATAACCGAGGCATCAATCATCTGAGTGTCGGGCACATCATGTCTTCGGACAGTCTGGGGTTTCGACGTAACGCCACGTATTTCACCATTATTATAGGTCTGATCTCTTCCGAACTCGAAAATGTAACGTCAGCACTGAAGTCCCGGTAGTGAATGAGACCTTTGTGCCCGTATCATTGGTTAGAAGTATTTCCACCGTGTCGAAGGAGTAACGACTCAGCGGTATGTAGTGAGGTTTGTCGTAGGCGCGAAACGCTGAGGTCGAGCGCTGATTCATGATAGCAACCTTCCTTGGTAGTGGGACCATGACGTCTCCAACTGGTCTCGCCGCAATGAGATTGCAGTATACGTAGACATTTTGCAGGTCGTTATTCAGGTTTATCGCCCCTTCACCTTCAATTGTATCTAGTATCTCTTGCAACGTCACACTAAATGTAATAGTGATCCCGGGTTCGAGTATTTTCACGATGACTTTCTTTGATGCATTGTCGAAATGGAATAGAACACAGAGCTGACCGTCTACCTTCCGATCTTTCATTAGTCGATTTAGTGCAGCTATAAACGCGTCTGGTGAATTGTACAGGTCCGGGGGACACGCCTTTCTTATCACTCTACCGTTTGGTGGGATGCATCTTAGCCATACTTCATTCTCTAGCACATTGCAGTAGTAGTTGGAGAATTGAATTTCGGCCAGACCTATTCGAAATGTTGAGTCATCTCAATAGTATGCGGCAACTTGACGAAATAGTGACCTGGTGTGGTCTTGGGAAAGATGTTCGGCGAATAATTACTAGGTAATGTCACGTAGAAGCTCATATTTTAGGGATTGGTAGCATGTAACCCAGACAGCTGCTTAGAAGAGCGATCCACAACTTGCCCTCGACTGCGTTGACGCTGTCTCGAGCCAGATTGAATAGTGATACCCCAATGACGATGTATATAACGACCAGTTGACAGAAGAAGACAATCTCTAGTTGCGGCATTCGCCGACCACACATGCACCAGAGCGAATTTCTTTCCCCCTCTGGGCTATTTTGTGGGTTAGTTTCCACGTTGGTTTCTTCCATTACCTCTATTTTTTACCTACTTGGTCATTACACTCGTGTCTCCGCTGTATCATTAGTTGCTATTGGCAAATGCAAAAATCAGTGCTGGAGGCGCTCCTGTGTGGGACATTGCCGGTACTAAGGAAAACTACTTTCTGAACTTAGCAGTAGGCATAAGGTCACCATACAATGGTTGTCATCCCAGTGTGGAGTACCCGGACACGACAGCGCTGCTGGATTGGTTACGGAAGGAGTACAATAAGATAAGTCTGATCCACCGGTTACATACCAACAAAAGAAATGAATGAACAAGTCAGCAAGAAAGCCACAGTACTTGCTCAAGGTGACTACCATGTTATGGACAGATCAGGACAAGTCATTATTCTGCATCTCAGAATAGGCCACATGTATACAAACATTCAGGCTTGATGAATCAGCCATGTGCACGTGTGGATTGGTGTCACAGCCAGCAGAGCACATACTCCAGTTATATGCGATTAGCACCACATATCTCGTTATGATACCAGTATTGTTGGGTTAACTGTATGCCTACTTGGAGAAACACAACGAAAATGTGAAAGATTTATCAAAAAAGCCAACTTACAATTAGAGACTTGGCACATGGTGCTCTGCTTGCTGTTCACTGAGACCGGGACTTCCAGACGGCGAATGGTGGCTGTTATATACACGCTATCTGCTGAAGAAGACCCCTGACTGAGTTGAATATTGCCTGGACATGTCTGACCTTGCTGTATCACCGCGCCATAGTCCTTGTGGAATTGTTTTCAGGTCACCTCAAGTTCGCCTCGATCACGGTATCCGGTCTTCCCACATAGCCCAGTATGCAATCTCTCTCTCTGTCTCTCTCTCTCTCTCTCTCTCTCTCTCTCTCTCACACACACACACACACACACACACACACACACTTAACAGCATCAAGGCAGGCGCTGTATTTCTATGCTTCACATCAAAGTAGAAGCTGAAGAAGATGTTGATGATGATGATGCTGATGCTGATGCTGGTATTAAAGATGATGATGATGATGATGATGATGATGATGATGATGATGATTTTGTTGGCGGTGTTGGGTGATGCTGATTAGCCACGCTTAATCGGGTGCAGCGCCAGTCAGTGAGCACGTGTAGTGATTTTCCCATGACAACTTGTGATAGGATCATTCAGTTGTCACCAAGTTCTCCAATTTATTTCTTCTCATAACGTGACCAAAAAGTGTTGACTGTCTACGCCTAATTTCTCTAATCAGATTACAATTTTCATTTGTTTCTTGCAGGACTTGATCATTGGTTTTTTTCTGTCTGTCCATGGTATTCTTTGCATTTTCCTCAGAAATCACATTTCCACAGCCATCAGCTGTTTTTCAGCTTAAGCAACGAATTGACTGATTAATTAATTAAATATAAATCACTCTATAGACTGACTGATGCATTAGGATTGCCTTTGTTGCACACATGTGAGCTCTGTCTCTTGCAGAAAATGTTGACTTGAATCCAGAAGCGACATCTCTTGCAGCAAATGTTGAGTTGAATCCAGAACCAACATCTCTTGCAGTAAATGTTGAGTGGAATCTAGAACCAACATCTCTTGCAGTAAATGTTGAGTGGAATCTAGAACCAACATTTCTTGCAGTAAATGTTGAGTGGAATCTAGAACCAACATCTCTTGCAGCAAATGTTACGTTGAATCCAGAACCAACATCTCTTGCAGCAAATATTGAGTTGAATCCAGAACCGACATCTATTGCAGTAAATTTTGAGTTGAATCCAGAACCAACATCTCTTGCAGCAAATGTTGAATTGAATCCAGAACCAACATCTCTTGCAGCAAATGTTGAGATGAATCCAGAACCGACATCTCTTGCAGTAAATGTTTAGTGGAATCTAGAACCGACATCACTTGCAGCAAATGTTGAGTGGAATCTAGAACCAACATCTCTTGCAGTAAATGTTGCGTTGAATCCAGAACCAACATCTCTTGCAGTAAATGGTGAGTGGAATCCAGAAGCGACATCACTTGCAGCAAATGTTGAGTGGAATCCAGAACCGACATCTCTTGCAGAAAATGTTGAGTGGAATCTAGAACCGACATCTCTTGCAGTAAATGTTGAGTGGAATCCAGAACCAACATCTCTTGCAGTAAATGTTGAGTGGAATCTAGAACCAACATCTCTTGCAGTAAATGTTGAATGGAATCTAGAACCAACATTTCTTGCAGCAAATGTTGAGTGGGATATAGAACCAACTTCTCTTGCAGCAAATGTTGACTTGAATCCATTTTTGACACCAATATAAAAGTGGAGCATAAGCCCTCCAAATATCTGACGCCAAACTCTTCTGTATTTTGTTTTCTCCGTGTTTCTGATTAATATATCACCTGAATCGTGTCGTCCTTTGCAGAAGATAGAGCTTGTCACTGCTCAGCAGGAAGATTCCCAATCCGCAACTGGTTGTATGTAATACTGAATTATTTCTCCGAGTTGCAGTTCTCAAATGTATTCCATATTATGTTTTTCATTCTGGATTGTGGTGTTAGATGTACTGACACCGGAACAAAATTTCAACTGTTAAAAACAAATTTAAATCAGATCAGATCAGATTATCATTGACACCAGAGCAAAATTTCAACACAGGATGAAAATAACTGACCACGGTAAATAAGATTAGATCAGGTTAGACGCAGAGATAAATGACTCCAGTGGATTGGTGCAGGGCCTATGTTCTATTTGGTCATTTCTCATACTTTCAAGTACTTTAGACGTCTTTTCTCAAACTCTCCAATATATTAGATCTGAGACCAGGAAGTCATTTCTTTTACTCTCCAGTACTTTATAGCTGAGACCATGATAATCATTTCTTAAACACTCCAGTACTTTAGAACTGAGACCAGGCTATCATTTCAAATACACTTCAGTATTTTAGATCTGGAACCATGATGGATTTTCCCATACTCTCCACTATTTTAGAAAAGAGATCATGATGTCATTTCCTATACTCTCCAGTGTTTGTGAGGACAAGCCGTCTACAGTAAAACATTCAGGGTGATTTAAATGTGACGAAATATATTTATTTACAGTATGGCTGAATGAAATGTTTAAGTTTTAAATATATGAAGTGTAAATGAATGTGGCCAGGCTTTGATATTGTAAATAAGGTACATGCCACAGGCTGCGTGTGTTGCCAGAATTCCGTAGTTTGGATGGAGTTCTTACCAGAAAATGGCTTCCATGATAATGCTTTACAGTCATGTTTTTATTCCCGTGAATCATTCTGTTAATTTGCCTCTGTTTATTTTTAATTGTTGAATTTGGATACTATTTTCTTGCCATATATCATTCTGTAATGTCATATTTAACCGAAAATTTTGTATTTTGTATTAATTATTAGTCTGATTTTTTCATTACGTTAGACACCCGTTTGGTTCTTTTTGACTTAGGACGTGAAAGCCAGGTATAACAAATATGCAAAAAATACACTTATTTGTCGGGTTTAAATAAGTATTGGATACAAAATGTACATGTATCCACGGATGCATTCAGCGTTGCAAAGATCCAGTTCCAGCATTGTTTGATAGTAAATCGTAAGATGGTTTATTGTTTGTCATCATTAAATTGCACTTTTTTAAACACCACTGGCAGCCTGAATTAGTGTCTGTTTTATTATCTGCTGGTGTTCTGTTACATTATAGATTATTTATTGCATCTAGTCTAATCCTCCCATGCACCGGTCTCCCTGTCTGCATGTCTGTATGTCTGTTTGTCTATCTCTCTCTAGCTCTCTCTCTCTCGTTCTCTTTATATATGTCTCTATCTATCTCTTTATTTCTAACTAATATCTTTATACGTCTTATTATACATTTACGCTTCTCTTATTCGAAGGGGCTTCAAATGAAAACCTCAATAGTGTGATAGAAATTATAAAAACCATGCCATTGTCTTGTTATCTGTCAATATTGTTATCAAAGATGTCAAAAGTGGTGAGCTCGGGACATTACGGCGGTGACGTAATAAGGACAGTTTAAAGATGGCCGCCCAACTTTTGACATGCACCAAAGAGGAGCATCATTCTGTTATCCAATTTGTTTTATCAGGGGAGGGAAAAAACCTATAGAAATTCATCGGGGAATGAAGGTCCAGTATGGTGATGCATTTCTGTCAGTCCAGCAAGTGTATGAGTAGAGTAGGGAGTTTCAAAACGGCGTGACTTCTGTGAAAATGTACAGCAGGTGTTGCATGAGTGGTTTACACACGCAACCAAGAGAATTGATTTTCTACAGGAATCCAAGCACTTTATCAGCGCTGGAGGACTTGCATTGAACGCAGTCGTGACTACATCGACAAATTATACAATGGTTCTTTAAATTTTCAGAATATATTCACATACATATTTTAAAAGAAAAAGACATTTAAGGTTTTCATATGAAGCCCCTGGTACCTTTTTTTCTAATTCGATCAACATCAGTCAAAGCTTGTTGCGCCCGTATGATACAGGGATCCGTAAAGGAAGCAAACATGTTACACTGTAGCATACTTGGAATGTCATAAGAGGCGACTAGGAGGATTCGGCTTGAGGCTGGCCTCTACATACGGTAGAACATTTTTTACCTGCAAACATGCAACCTACCATCATCTCATCTCGTTTTGTTCCTCTTGTACCTTGCGGTGTCGCGGTGAAGTATAAACAGCGGGAGAGTGCCAGTTAATGGGATTAATGTATTGCGATTCCTATGGACTCTACTATTCCCTCTGTCCATGATTTACAACAAGTCTAAAGATAAAGAAACAAAGAATAAATCAGCCAACCAAGAGGAAAAGTGGATCTTCTAATAGAGGCATAACACGATGCGGAAGAAAGGGGTGGGTATCGCAGGCTTATTTTCCCTAGGTACATCTCCAGAACTGGCACGTGGTATGATAAAACTGTTTATTAATTGGGTAAGACTGCACGGGTGGTAGAAGAAATGAAATATAGGATTAGTTTGTTGGGATTATTCAACACAAGGTGGAAAAGGGAGAGGGAGGAGGAGGGATGAGGAGGAGGGAGGAGGAGGAGGAGGCGGAGGGAGAAGGAGGAGGGAGGAGGAAGAGGGAGAAGGAGGGGGAGAAGGATGAGGAGGGAGGATGAGGAGGGAGGTGCAGGAAGAGGGAGGAGGAGGAATGTGGAGGGAGGAGGAGGGAGGGGGTAGAGGGAGGAGGAGGAGAAGGGAGGAGGAGGGAGGAGGAGGGGGAGAAGGTAGGAGGGAGGAGGAGGGAGGAGAAGGAGGAGGAGGGGAGGGGAGAAGGAGGAGAAGGGAGGAGGAGGAAGGAGGAGGAAGGAAGAGGAGTGATTAGGAGGAGGGAGGAGGGCGAGGAGGTAGGAGGAGGGAGGAGGAGGAAGAGGGAGGAGGAGGGAGGAGGAAGAGGGTTGAGGAGGGAGGAAGAGATAGGCGGAGAGAGGAGGAGGAGGGAGGAGGAGGAGTAGGGAGAAATAGGAGGGAGCAGGAGGGATTAGGAGGAGGAGGGGGGAAAGAGGAGAAAGAGGAGGAGGAGGAAGAGGGAGGAAGAGGGAGGAGGAGGAGGAGAACGCAGGAGGAGGAGGGGGAGGAGGAGGGAGAGGGAGGAGGAAAGAGGAGGAGAAGAGAGGAGGTGGAGGGAGAAGGAGGAGGGAGGAGGAGGAGAGGAGGAGGAGGAATGATGAGGAGGGAGGAGGAGGAAGAGGGATGTGGAGGAGGGAGGAGGTAGAGGGAGGAGGAGGGAGGAAAAGGGAGGAGGAGGGAGGAGGAGTGATGAGGAGGCGGGATGAGGAGGAGGGAGGAGGAGGGAGAAGGGAGGGGGAAGAGGGAGGAGAAGGAGGAGGAGGGAGGAGGTGGAGGAGGAGGAGGGAGGAAGGAAGAGGAGGTATTAGGAGGAGGAAGAGGGAGGAGTAGGGAGGAGGAGGAAGGAGGAGGAAGAGGGAGGAGGAGGAGGGGAAGAGGAAGAGTGTAGGAGGAGGAGGAGGAGGAGGATTATAACGCATATGCCTGTAGATTTAATAATGGCTGAAGTTGTTCCATGTCTTCATAGAGTTGGCGACAGTGTAAAGAAATATAAAATCTTCAAACTTGATAGAGATAAGGTAACTATTATTTATTTATTATGTTGTTAATCACCGACATGACTGTAGGTAACTCTTTAAGCAATAAAAGATGAGTTACAATGTTATGCATTGTGCATTATTTTTATGAAATCTTTGAAAATGCCTTAAAGATTATATCATTATTTATTACAACTCATATGCCGGTACATAACTACAGACAAAGAGTTTATAAATCTTTGAAAACGATGCAACAATATGACTATAAGCTATACAGAAAAGTTATTAAAAGTTATGCCCCTTGAAATAACTTTTATAGAGTTAAGTCTCTTCGCAATATAGAAATTATAATAAAAATGAAATATTAAATAATATTAAGTAAGCAGCCGATTTCACAATAAAAAAAATATCACAGTTGACTGCGCTGGAATGAAAGGAAGGCGTGTAGAAAATTTCATCTCAATCGGATGGGCCGTTCGCGAACGCATAAAGGACATACATATCCACACACATCCTTTTTTATATATAAGACTAGCAGACCCGGCCCGGCTTCGCCCAGCTCTGGTGGGGAGCATCTCATTTAATTCATATAAGTAGTCATATAAGCTGCCGTGCCCGTTCCTGTCTGTCTGTCTGTCTGTCTGTCTGTCTATATGTCTGTCTGTCTGTCTGTCTGTCTGTCTGTCTGTCTGACCCTGCCCGGCATCGCCTGGCTCCTGGAGTGGAGCATCTCATTTAATTCATATAAGTAGTCATATAAGCTTCCGTTCCCGTTCCCGACTATCTATCTGTCTGTCTGTCTATCTGTCTGTCTGTCTGTCTGTCTGACCCGGCCCGGCTTCTCCCAGCCCCTGATGGGGAGCATCTAATTTAATTCATATAAGTTCCCGTTCCCGACTATCTGTCTGTCTGTCTGTCTGTCTGTCTGTCTGTCTGTCTGTCTGTCTGTCTTTCTAATCATTTATTGGTTGCGGTTAGAACAACCTTAGATAAACGAAGACCAACTTACAAAAAGAATTAGAAAGAGCACTTGAAAGATCTTTACATATTCCCCCAACAATTAACTTGGGTGAATGGAGCAGCGGCAGCAGCAGCAGCAGAATAAGAAGAAGAAGGAGGAGTAGGAGGAAGGAGGAGGAAGAGGGTGGAGGAGGGAGGAAGAGATAGGCGGAGAGAGGAGGAGGAGGGAGGAGGAGGGAGGAGTAGGGAGGAATAGGAGGGAGGAGGAGGGAGGAGTAGGGAGGAATAGGAGGGAGGAGGAGGGATTAGGAGGATGAGGGGGAAAGAGGAGAAGGAGGAGAAGGGAGGAGGAGGAAGAGGGAGGAGGAGGAAGAGGGAGGAGGAGGAAGGAGGAGGAGGGAGGAGGAGGAGAGAGGAAGAGGAATAGAGAGGAGGAGGAGGGAGGAGGAGGGAGAAGGAGGAGGAGGAGGAAGAGGGAGGAGGGGAGGAGGAGGGAGGAGGAAGAGGGAGGAGGAAGAGGGAGAAGGAGGAGGAGGATGGAGAAGGAGGGAGGAGGAGAACGCTGGAGGAGGGGGAGGAGGAGGAGGGAGGAGGGAGAGGGAGGAGGAGGGAGGAGGAGGAGAAGAGAGGAGGAGGAGGGAGGAGGTGGAGGGAGAAGGAGGAGGGAGGAAGAGGTAGAAGGAGGAGGGAGAAGGAAGAGGGAGGAGAGGGAGAAGGAGGAGGAGGAAGAATGATGAGGAGGGAGGAGGAGGAAGAGGGTGGAGGAAGGAGGAGGAGGGAGGAGGTAGAGGGAGGAGAAGGAGGGAGGAAAAGGGAGGAGGAGAGAGGAGGGAGGAGGAGAGAGGAGGAGGAGGGAGGAGGTAGGATGAAGAGGGAGGAGGAGGGAGGAGGAAGAGATAGGCGGAGAGAGGAGGAGGGAGGAGGAGGAGTAGGGAGGAATAAGAGGGAGAAGGAGAGATTAGGAGGAGGGGGTAAGAGGAGAAGGATGAGGAGGGAGGAGGAGGAAGAGGGAAGAGGGGGGAGGAGGAGGAAGTAGGAGGAGAGAGGAGGAGGAGGAGAGAGGAGGAGGTATTAGGAGGAGGGAGAAGGAGGGTGGAGGAGGGAGGTGGAGGGAGAGGGAGGAGGGGGAGGAGGAGGGAGGAGGAAGAGGAGGGAGGAAGAGGGAGAAGGAGGGAGAAGGAGGAGGAGGAGGGAGGAGGAGAACGCAGGAGGAGGAGGGGGAGGAGGGAGGAGGAGGGGAGGAAGGAAAGGGAGGTGGAAGCGGAGGAGGAGGGAGGAAGAGGAGGGAGGAGGAGGAGGATGGAGGAAGGAGGTAGAGGGAGGAGGAGGAGGTAGAGGGAGGAGGAGGAGGAAGGAAAGGGAGGAGGAAGAGGAGGACTGTATATAACTTCTTTACACATAAAAAGATGAATTGTTATTGATATTGCCGTGGCATGGAGGCATATATATCAGCAGTAGAGTTGATCCAGAAAACCAAAGACTGAGATCTATGGAGAACCATGAACGCATACGCCAGCCGGCACGGCACTTGATGATGATGATGATTGCCGTGTGACGATTCTGTGTATTCACGTCATTTTCTTCTCTTGTCCTATCGTTTTGGTTCGGGGATTCTTTCATCATCATCATCATATATTTACGTACGTATTTAGGGAGGGGGAGGAGGGAGGAGGAGGAAGAAGAAACAAAAATATAACAGTTGGCAGCGATGGAATGAGAGGAAGGCGTGTAGAAAATTTCATCTCAATCGGATGGGCCGTTCGCGAACGCATAAAGGACATACATACAGACATATCCACACACATTGCCTTTTATATATAAGATAACGAGAACACCGTAGGCCGATACAAATAACAATGAAGACGTAGTGAAAGAAGTTAAGTCAAAAATAGAACTGGTTACTGGCATCAGAAGAAAACAGGTCACACTCTGTGGGCATCTAATGAGAAGGGAAAGCTGGAATATGTCGTCACAAAGGGGAAGTTGGAGGGAAGGGGAGGCAGGAGGATACCAAGCGAGAGGAATATAGGTATCATGGCATGGACAGTTTAAGAAATAATTGGTAGTACACGTAACAGAAGGCTGTGAACAGACATGATCACCATTACCATGTAGCGTGGACTAAAAGAAGACGAAGAACTTTCCCAGCTGATGATATTCCTCCATGGTTATTACAAATAGTGGTACATTTACTCTATTGGCGTTCCACTTAAAGTTATATGTAGAATGTGTGCGTGGTTCATGTGTCCTTGCTTATAAACAAAGTTTGAGTGTCTCAAGAATGGGGTGAGGAGACCTGGCAGTTGAAGCAATGACTGTAGTGTGAAACATTAAAGGAGTGTAAAAGTGTCACCAAAGTATGCAATGGAAGGATAATACTTAAAGTCAAGACCCAGGTGATTCAACGCCGTTCTTATCTTCCCCTCTTTCCAAAAGTAAAGACAGAAACAAACACGGAAAGGGGTTGAAATATAACACAAGGAAGGGATGTGTGTTTGTGTATAAGTTTTTTTCAAATTCCATGTCCGGCTGGGTTTAATTTTTTACAGAGGTCCTTGTATATTACTCAGTCTCCTGGCACTAGATGTCACATAGTTGTGTGTATGTGCACTTGTCCTGACTCCATTCACCACCCCGAATCGAACTAATGTTAGTAAATAAGTGGAAATAATGGATACAACAGGTTAACAATACAAAGCAAATTTAGGTTTGTGGGAGTATGTGTTGCAGGATCCCTTCTACAATATTCTTATTCCTCACTTTTCATGTTGTTGAGACGGAATATGAAGAGTGTGTGTATTATACACTGCGGTGGTCATTGCCGTCACTAAGCCATTTATCTATATTTTGCTGGGACAGTCTTTTCTTGTTTCCCTGTGTGTTTTTTGGGTGGTATTTCTTTCTATGAAGCATCGGCTCCGTGGCTATGGAGTTACGGGTGCAGTTACCCGCGTTCCCGCGTTCGAAACACAGCCGTGCGCCATTTGGCAGCAGATCGCGTTGCATTGGTTTTTTACGAATTGGTATGGGTGCCGGTCGTTCAGAAAGCAATGGAAAACTACTGAAAGTAAACTTGCCAAGAGATCACAACAGCAAAAAATGTTGGTGTTAACTGCAACGTCATGTAAAGGATATGCAACTAACTTTTATGGAGCATTCACCATCCTACAGCGAGTCATATGTGGATTGTCACTCTCATCCCAATACCACAGAAAGACTCTATCCATAGCCAATTCCTCTGCCCCACGCATGTCCATGCCTAAGGTGTCTTTAATGTTCCGTGTTCACCTTCGTGTTGACAGACGCTTGCCTTTTCCTCCAGAAATCTTGCCTTTCATTGCAGTTCTCTCTAAACCACTGTGATGTTTAATATGGCCAACTATTTCAGTTTCCTAGACATGATGGTGTTTGTAAGTCAGTTTTCTTTCATATTCAGATCTTGTAGAATGTCAGTATTTAGTTTCTTCGTGAACCACAGTATTGTAAGAAAGTTTCTGCAATATTTAAGTACTTCTATTTTGCATTCCTTTTCGCCTTCTTCCTCCTCCTTTTCTTCTTCCTCCTTCTTCTTTTTCGATTGTCCGATTTATTTTGTTTTAGACGTATGGCATTGTGCCGTTTTACAGCAGACGTGTGATGTTTGCGCCTTTCGTCACATCCGTTGACAAGGTTAGCCTTCTTGGACGTTCACGAGTCTCGATTTTCTACTTTAGTGTTTGTGAAAGATCTATGATTCACAGCTGTATGTTGACAAAAATAAGCGTAGCTTGAATAATAGAATGACAGAAGTCATGGTGATATCAAAGAAACAGAATGCGCCTAAATGTACAATTAAAATGAATGACGTTATTTTGGGAGCAGTGCAGAAATTCAGATATCTAGACACATTGATAACATCTGATGGGCTATAGGTCCTTCGTGCTGTTTAACCTCTGTATTGCTATGACAGCCGGTCTCCCTGACGAAGTAGTTAACGACGCTGTTCGTAATCCCGTATACTATCGTAAGAAACACAGCTGCGCTAGATTCGGCTAACGATCGCGTCACGCTGGTTACTTGCGGAGGGTATGTGCTAAAGGGTATTTAATACGGGACACATATGACATGTTGATTTAGGTTGATATGGAGTTTACCGAAGTAATATGTTTGGCCATGGAAACAATCAACATCCCTACATTCATACATCTACTGATGACAAACAACACACGCATGTCGTAATTATAACGGAACTTACAAAGTATGATGAGAAATATGAAGACAGAAAGGCTTCTGGCAAAGTGGCAGGCTTCTATTCAACAATTTAAAATAGAAACAATCTGTTGAATTCCCCGTTCTCCCCCCCCCCCCAACCATTCTCCCCCCCCCCCCCCCCCCGGGTGCAAAGCGAGCAGGCGGACAAATTGGCTGAGTCTGCATTCTTTGGTAGGATATTGGTGCGTGATAAGGCATAAACGGTAGAGGCCCTTTGGAATCGTGTGTATTATGCAGAAGAAAGGGTAGATCATCACTGCTTGGAGAGAATCGTGACCAGAGTATCTGGCTGATACTCAACACTGCGAGGAAAAGCCATACGGACTTATTATTAGATTACTACTGGTACCATTATAATGGGACTTTTCGCTGGCTGCTGCAGATAAGGACGGCGCACGTATGGCAATGCCCCGAGTGTTGAGATGTTGGTTCTGGATTCAACTCAACATTTGCTGCAAGAGATGTCGGTTCTGGATTCAAGTCAACATTTGCTGCAAGAGATGTTGGTTCTATATTTCCACTCAAGATTTGCTGCAAGAAATGTTGGTTCTAGATTCCACTCAACATTTACTGCAAGAGATGTTGGTTCTAGATTCCACTCAACATTTACTGCAAGATATGTCGGTTCTAGATTCCACTCAACATTTACTGCAAGAGATGTCGGTTCTAGATTCCACTCAACATTTGCTGCAAGTGATGTCGCTTCTGGATTCCACTCAACATTTACTGCAAGAGATGTTGGTTCTGGATTCAACGCAACATTTGCTGCAAGAGATGTTGGTTCTAGATTCCACTCAACATTTACTGCAAGAGATGCTGGTTCTGGATTCAATTCAACATTTACTGCAAGAGATGTCGGTTCTAGATTCCACTCAACATTTACTGCAAGAGATGTTGGTTCTGGATTCCACTCAACATTTGCTGCAAGAGATGTTGGTTCTGGATTCCACTCAACTTTTGCTGCAAGAGATGTTGGTTCTGGATTCAACTCAACATTTACTGCAAGAGATGTTGGTTCTGGATTCAACGCAACATTTACTGCAAGAGATGTTGGTTCTAGATTTCACTCAACATTTGCTGCAAGTGATGTCGGTTCTAGATTCCACTAAACATTTACTGCAAGAGATGTCGGTTCTGGATTCATCTCAACATTTGCTGCAAGAGATGTTGGTTCTGGATTCAATTCAACATTTGCTGCAAGAGATGTTGGTTCTGGATTCAACTCAAAATTTACTGCAAGAGATGTCGGTTCTGGATTCAACTCAACATTTGCTGCAAGAGATGTTGGTTCTGGATTCAACGTAACATTTGCTGCAAGAGATGTTGGTTCTAGATTCCACTCAACATTTACTGCAAGAAATGTTGGTTCTAGATTCCACTCAACATTTACTGCAAGAGATGTTGGTTCTAGATTCCACTCAACATTTACTGCAAGAGATGTTGGTTCTGGATTCAACTCAACATTTGCTGCAAGAGATGTCGCTTCTGGATTCAAGTCAACATTTTCTGCAAGAGACAGAGCTCACATGTGTGCAACAAAGGCAATCCTAATGCATCAGTCAGTCTATATAGTGATTTATATTTAATTAATTAATCAGTCAATTCGTTGCTTAAGCTGAAAAACAGCTGATGGCTGTGGAAATGTGATTTCTGAGGAAAATGCAAAGAATACCATGGACAGACAGAAAAAAACCAATGATCAAGTCATGCAAGAAATAAATGAAAATCGTAAACTGATTAGAGAAATTAGACGTAGACAGTCAACACTTTTTGGTCACGTTATGAGAAGAAATAAATTGGAGAACTTGGTGACAACTGGCAAGATCGAGGGGAAGAGAACTAGGGGAAGACAGAGAAGTAAAATCTGGATGGCTTGGCCGCGTGATATGGTCGAGGCAAGAACAAGAAGCTGATCCGCGACTCTAGTGATAGGGTGAAATGGCGAAACGTGACCGCCCACGCTTATCGGCATGGCGCATGATGAATGAATGAAGCAAAAAGATGCATTTACAACACACACAAAAGTATCATATAATATGTCACTCACATAAAATGTCAGAAAGGCAGTACTGAAAGGTTATATAGAGCCTGTATGGTAGTGAATCTTGGAATGTGAACACATTAAGTAGAGTGCAGAAGCATCAGCTTCTCGGGTATATGTTACGAGAGACTGCCATGGTAGCTAACAACAATTGCTTGCAAAAGGCTTTTTGTTTGCATATCCTATTTACAGGACATCGCTGTCAACACCAGAACTGCTGTTGTTGATGTCTTGGCAAGTTTACGTTCAGTAGTTTGCCATTGCTTTCTGAACGACCGGCTCCCATACCGACACGTTATAACACAACATGACACGGTCTGCTCTCAAATCGGTCACGGCTGCGTTTCGAACGCCTGGTAAGCGGCTCACGTACCGAGTTCGCAAGCCTTTGGCCACGGAGACCGGCTAAGGCTATTGAAAGTAAAACAGTATACACAAATATAAGAAAGAGACAAACAATGTTCTTTGGTCACGCAATGAGAAGAGAGGGACATGAAAACATCGTGGCACTTTAAAACATCGTGACACTGGAAAACATCGTGACACTGGAAAACATCGTGACACTGGAAAACATCGTGAGACTGAAATGACTAGCACAGTGGTTCTCAACCGGGGGCAATTTTAGGGTTTCCGGGGGGGGGGGGTGGATGAAGACCATTTCAAGATCGCGTTAATACAAGAACCGATTATTTGATATTGTTTTTCCCTTCATACTTTACAGTTATGTACGTCTCATCCGTCTAAAATTCATTTTATAAAGTAAGTAGACCCACAAATCATGTTTTATGTGGATGTCTAGACTTGTTTTAGTATATGCTATTAAATTTACCTTCCATTGTTACGTATACTGTGTAGGGGTGGTGCGATTTTTAGATAGGAAATATGAAAGGGGGGGGGGGAATGACGTTCTGAAAATACGGTGAAGGGGGGCACGGGCCAAAAAAGGTTGAGAACCACTCGACTAGCAGAAGAGAAAGCAGAGACAGACTGAAAGAAATGCTGGTGGATGGACAGAGACGGTGGCATGGAGAAATAACATCAACATATTGATTCAGAACATCAGGGACCGAAAACCGTGAAGACACAGGAAAGGTTACGTCTGGCAGAGCACTTGATGATGATTATGATTACTCTCTGCTTATTGATGAAATCCAATACTAGCATTCTGACGGTTTGCGTCCTGATATCATGATTAATCTTGTCTTACATTGTCCTTCGCCGGCATGTCACCACTGTTGTTGCACGTCACATCTGGGTTAACCTGATTTGTAGTCGTGTCACCTCTTTTGTTACAAGTTTTATCTTTCCCATGTTGTTAAACTCCAACCCGGACACTGATGGCATAGCTGGGAGAGGGAAGGGGGAAGGGGGAGGGGGTGTAGTTTTTAAAAAAAATGGAGGGTGGAGATACTAGTGTTGAAGCAAAGATCCGCCTGTTTTGTGAAATTGATGGCATCTGTCCTCTCGTTTGTCTTTCCTTGCTGCTTCTGTGTTCAACTTCAGCGCAGATTTTAACATCTGAAAAAAAAAATTATCTTCGATGATTATGTGAAGTCTCTTACTTGCCCTAATTGTTGATTTTCAATATTCATTTATGTCATATGACCACACACGAAAGCATATACACATACACACACGAGCATACACACAATATACACACGCAAATACACACATATACCCACGCACACATACACACCCATACACACATACTTACACACACATACACACAAATACACAATCCCTCGCATACACTGCATGCATGCACACATACACACATACATGTGCACATACATACACGAACATACACATATATACACACGCACATACACATATACACACACATACATATAAACACACACACATGTACGCACACATGAACACACATATAAACATACTTACACACAAACACACATTTACACACACTTACACATACACGCCCATACGCACATTCAGACGTGCACACACATACACCCACATACACACATAAACACACGCATACACACATATGGACACACGTACACACACCCACACACTTACTCATACATGCACGCTGCCTCACATGATCTCACCCTCTCACTCACACTCACTCAATTACTCTCTAAACCACACTAACTCACTCTCTTACTCGCACAGACAAGTACACACACACACACACACACACACTCACCCACTCTCTCTCTCTCTCTCTCACTCATTAATTTATCATGCACTCTCTCACTCACCCATTGTCTCTCTCTTGCACACTCACTCGCTCTCACACTCACTCACACACGCACATACATACATACTCACAAATTCTCCCCCTCACTCACTAACTCACTCTCCCTTACTTACTAACTCACTCAGCGGCTCTCTAACTCACACTCACTCACTTTCTCACTCTCTCACACAGACAGGTATACACACAACACAACCTCTTTTTCACACTAACTCATTCTCTCACTCAATCTCTCACACAAATGTGTACAAAGACATTCACTTACTCTTTCACTCTTGCAGGCACATACTCTCTAACTTTCTCTGTCTCATACTCACTCTCTCACTCACACTCTTTCTCACTCACTCTCTCACCCACTCTCTTACTCACACAGTGAAAAATGATAGTGAAAAACGTATACCAGTAGGTGACTTATGGAGGCATATAGTCGGTATGAAGTAAGTATTGAAAGAGTTTTCGGTTGAATGTGTAGGGACTCATTAGCGTTTTCAGATCTGGTGGAAGGCTATTCCACAAGTGAGCACCAGAATAAGCGAAACATGTTTTGTATAAGTCCAATCTAGGCTTTGTAACCTGTAATACATTTAAGAGCTTACTGTTCATTGCATTAGATTGAATTAACGGTAAAAGATACTCTGGGGTATTTTCAGATATAATTTTATTCACTAATTTGGCTTTGTTAAAAAGGAATCGCTTTCTAAGTGGTAGAAGTCTTAGATGATTATATAAATTATTACTTTCAACGTGCTTTATGCCAGAAACTAGACGTATAGCGCGGTTTTGAAGCGAACACATTCCTTTCACATTAGAATTAGGGCACCCATTCCAGACTGTGGAACAATAGTCGAGAGGTGATTGGATATAGCATGCATAGAATATTTTTCGTGTGCTTTCATCCAAGAAGTGCTGAATTTTAGTAAGTTGGTATACTTTTTGTGCTATTCTCTTGGTGAGGACGTGAACATGAGAGCTCCAGTTTAGATGTCTGTCAATTAAAAGACCTAATGTTTTGTGTTCATTTACATTAACTATAGGTAACGTGTCCACGTGGAGATCGAGCGGTGCCCCAGTTATGGCTAGGGTCTGTAGTTTTTGTCTGGCCGTTATTAGCATGGATTTGGTTTTGTCGATGTTAATAATCATGCGGTTTTCATTGCTCCATCTACTAAGGTTATCAAGTTCGTTTTGTAAAGAGCTCTCTACGTCACTAAGGTTCTCTTGACTAGTGTATATAGTGCAGTTGTCTGCAAATAGGTCACACGAAGTATTGAGATATAAAGGAAGATCGTTAATATAAACTGCAAAAAGCAGCGGTCCTAGTATTGAGCCCTGAGGCACACCAATATTAAGTTGTGTGGGTCTTGATAGACAATTATTGAGGGACACTACTTGTTGTCTGTCGGATAAAAATGACGTAATTAGGTTCACCATACTGGTGCTAGTCTTCATTTGTTTGAATTTTCTAATTAAAATATCATGATCTACCATATCAAAGGCCTTTGTCTACAAATACTCCTCCCCAAACGTTGCCATTGTTGATACAAAGATGCCAATTATCGGTCATTATTGTTAGGGCACTATGGCAAGAATATTTAGGTCGAAACCCAGATTGACTGTTAATTATTAGATCGTTGTTAATTACATGGTGTAATGTTATTTTATGTATGTATTTTTCTAATGGCTTTGATAGCGATGATAGTAAGGAAATAGGTCTATAATTACCCAAGACGCTATTATCAGTTGAGCAATTTTTAAGTAGAGGATAAACTTTAGCAATTTTAAAGGCTGATGGAAAGTAGTTTTTGGACAAGCATTGGTTATATATGAACGTCAAGGACTCACTAATAATTGGTGCAGCACAGCGAAGAATGTTATTACTGATACCATCTAGGCCTTCTGAATTTGTTGCTTTGAGATTTGAGAGATATTTATATACTTCTGCAACAGACATCAAGGGAATCTCAGGGGGAATATTTCTAGAGCATTTCTCTTCACAGAATGATGACAGTGAGCTTAAATTACAAGCTTAGTCTGGTATTGAGGACTTTAGATTCTCTATTTCTGATTGAAAGAAGCAACTGAAATCCTCCCATGTTATAGTGCTCGGTAATGCTGACTCTGAAGAGTGTTTCTTGTTGGTTAGCGAGTTAATAGCCTTCCACATATTTGTGTTATTTGATTTATCTACAATCAAATTTTTGACATGATCTTTCTTTGTCCTACGAATTTCATATTTAACTTTATTTCTTAGTCTGCGGTAATTGATAAAATCTTTATTTGTGTGCGCTGTATCTCGTTCTCTCATGATTTCGAGAACTTCAAGAGTCACCCATGGAGATTTATGTTGATTCTTCACTCGAACTTCTTTAACTCGCACATGTTTGTCAAACACATTGTAGACTGGTTTTGTCCAGTAAGCTAGCGCATCATCCGGATCAGAAAGTTTGGTAAACATGTTCAAGGGCTGCATTTTTTAAGTCGGCTAAAAATAAACTTTGGTTGAGAGCTTTTAGATTTCAAAATCTGATAACTAAATGTTTATTTTCAGGAGTTTTGAACCCAGTTTTCGACCATGTACAGCATATTGGGTAATGGTCACTAACTGCACTAATAGGAACAGAACATTCGATAATATTAACTGGACAAGTAACATATATATGAAAAATTATAGTTGAGGAGGTGTCTGTAACCCTTGTGGGATAGTTTATTAGTTGTTTGAAATCGTAAGATAAGAATGATATCGTCCCATGTCTGGTTGGATTTAGTAATATCTATGTTAAAGTCACCTAATATAATTACTTCTCTACCTGCTGTAAACACCCTATCCATCTTTGTAGTGAAACAGTCATACCAACTGTACCCAGCACACGGATTCCGATATAGGTATCCAATGAGAAACGGTTGCTGGCTGGCTGGCTTCACCTCTAACCAAACACACGCTATCTCTACTGACTCGAGATCACTTCCACGGGAACAGTTGAGAGAATTGGAAATCTATACAGCAATACCTGTCTCTAATTTTTGATTTGCGTCTCTTCTAATTACTTTAAACCCTTAAGAGTGATTTCAGAGTCGGTTATTTTGTCGTTAGACGACTCTTTGTGATTCCAAATACATGGAATTGTTTGCACATTATTACCGAAAGTTCAGGTAATTTATTGAGCAAATGATAGATGTTGAGATGGCCTATACGTAGGCCAACTTTGTGGAGCCACTGATCGGGATTGGCGAACATAGCACAATGAAAGGATGATATCGCTTGCGGTAGAAAATTTCAGAGTTTTTGAAACCTTATTTAGTAGTAGTTAAGACTATTAGATGGGGTAGGAAAATGTCTGTGCTGGAGTGACATCATGAAAGCTTAATGCAGGGCTGCAGGATTGTATTGCATTAGCTGTTGAAGTTGACCGTTCCACTGATAGGAGTGTAGATTACTTTCCAACGAGGGACCACTGCTGTGAGAGTTACTGGAAGTGCCTACATTAGAAGCATACATCAGGGGCACAGCAACATTGTTTAACGGTGTTCCCTTTGACATAATAGGGGGAGGCTGCTTTATCGGCAAGGGAGAAAACAAAACATCATAGTTAGCAACACTGGGATTGGAGTTCGGGTTGCTATCCACGGCATTGTATTCATGGGGTATAGGCAATGGTGGTGCGGGAAGAGAAGGAGCGTTTTCTGAACATTTAGTGGTGGCTGTCACCGGGGGTGAAGTTCGGTTTACTCCTGTAACTGGTTCTGGTTGTTGTGCACGTTCGGGATATTTTATGTTCTTCGCTAGTATACTACTTCCTAGCTTGGAACAATGTATTTGATCCATGTATAGTTTTTTCTTAGGAGTCCCGGACGACGAAGTAAAGTACGGGTTGTTATTAATGAAACTAATGGCATTGTCTTTACAAAATTTATACAAAGTTAGATTGGCAGCATCGGCAGTACGACGCTGGAATCCATAACATGGTGGAATGATGGATGAAATGAACATAGATGAGTTAGGAAATGTATTTCGCAACAGTACCTCCAGCGTAGCTAGTTGTGAGGTGCTTATGATGTTATTATCCATTATGTCATTGACACCAATATGGACTGTTGCTTTCTTAATTCTCTCATTCACTTGGAATTTTCGCAGTGTAGTGGTCAGCCTATCAATGTCAGCGCCTGGTAGAGGGAAGATTGAAGTTGACTCGCTGTCAGAAGATGACATGCGATCGCTATATAATCCCTTCAGCGGGGAGTCTCCAATGATAACATGAGTTGCACTGTCATCTTGTGTTCTTGTTTACTATTGCTTGCCTGCGTTGGTTGTTGATGCCCAGTAATGGTAACAACTGAGCTTTGTGATTCCTGGTCTGCTGCTGGAGAGTCTACACTTAAGGCCTGGAACCTGTTGCTGATATGCACATCAATGGGGTAGATGGATGGTGTGCGTTCTACAGGTTTAGACGTAGTTTTGTTGATTGTAGAAACTGTCTGTATGTCATTATGCGACAAACATTCACTGGTCATACACGCATCTACAACACCAAGGATAGTTTCTGTCTGTGCAATTTTATTAAATGACTGTGCACTTTTTAGTTTTAAAGCATGTATGGATGCTTTGAAAGTTTCCTTCTCCTGTCTAAGGAGGCGGATATCTTCTCGAAGAAGAAGGTTTTCGTTTTTAAGCACAGCAGTAATATTAGTGGTGTTGCTGGTAATAAAATCTTTTAACCTCATCTCCAAAGCCTGAATTAGTTCACGACAATCATTGTGGCTCTGTGGTTCGGCCGAAGAAATAGTGCTTGAAGGTGATGTGCTGGTTTCTTCTTCTTCTTCTGCGTTCATCCGAAGTTTTTTTTCGGACATGATTGCGTTGTGCC
Organism: Cepaea hortensis; assembly: GCA_963921405.1. Classification (NCBI taxonomy): domain Eukaryota; kingdom Metazoa; phylum Mollusca; class Gastropoda; order Stylommatophora; family Helicidae; genus Cepaea; species Cepaea hortensis. Next base: position 79,706,810 of record OY992883.1, read on the forward strand.
TGTTTACAGCAGAGCTGCGTTCTTGCGTCGTTAGGCCGACACATCTGACTTCTGCGGGCATTTGTTGACCGGGTTAACCTTCCCGGATGTGCTGGTTTGATCAGATTGAGCTAGTGAATTATGTTGTATGTCCATCTGGAATTCAGTGTCTGATTGTTCACTAGACAACACGATTGAGGTTGACGATGAAGATGATCGATTCATTCGCTGAGCTGGCGTGCTCGTCAACATTTGTCCCGTCCTGTTTTTATTTACATTGTGCCGCTTGGACACAGTTGATGACCGCAAGTTGGAGGACATTTTGGCAATATAGGCAGCTCGATAAGGCAAGGAATAAAATAATATTGCAGGCCTTTCTATAGGTCGTGCGTGACGTTTAATTTGCTAGTCACGCATGGTTAATTCTCACGTTGTCGTGAATCGATAATTGGTAAAATTCAAAAATGGATGATCTTACCGTCACGAATCACAAAGAAATCCTCATTTAACTAAATACACATTCACATAAACTTGACATGTTGAGTTGTATGTAAATACAGCTTTAAAACGGACACAATGATGGAGTAAATATACGCGCAGGCCTTTCTGTAGAAGGTGCGTGGTGTTTATCACTTGTTAGTCACTGTAACAAGCTACGTGGAGGGTCCCAAGTAACTATGTAACAATATTTCAATATTAATCTATAGCCCTGGCTGGGATAGGTCTTTGCTTGCCAACCCTCCTCCGTTCCCCGGACTCACTGTCACTCTATCTTTCGACCTCGGGTCCTATTCCCTGACGTGTCTTTCTGGCTGATCCATATATATAACACAGTGATCGTTGGAGTAAACTAAAACGTGATTTATTAAATTAATAAAGAACAGCACAGGAAAACATCAAGGCAGTTAAAACAGATAGTTCTAAACAGACACAACAAGGATAAAGTTCAGGCACAGAGCCTCAGGTAGCTATCGTCACAGACCCAGCTTCATACACTGTCCGATCTGTCCACATACAGCTCACCGCGTGTGCAAGAATCTCCTTCCTTCCAGGTAATTGGTTGTACGTACAACAGGCTTCTGTAGAATCAAAGCCACTGGTTTTTGAGGACCTCTATTCATAGTCAATTGAGTTAATTTGGCACAAGGTTTTCACTGATTGGGAAATGAATTATGGTTTCCAATAATGGGAATTGTTCATGGAGGTATAATGGATAGGTGCCTTTCACTGTCCTGTACAAAATGGGTATGCAGGATAATCATGCGTAGGCCCAGCCAAGAAACCAACTGCTCTCGAGCCTATGTCGCTGAAAGGACTTGAGATGCGCCATTACCGCAAATTGTCATTTTGCCCAAGACCAACCTTGCCTCTCTCTCAGAGTTAGTCACACCATGTGTGGTATGGCCAATACCTTGACCTGGCTTCATCAGACGTATTTGGCTTTAGCATAGAAGCCCTGTGGATACTGTCCGATTTAGTCCCGTCCAACAGAAGAGGACCCTGGAGATGACAAACAATATTGAGCGACTGGGCTGACTCATGTATCACACAATCCTGAGGACCAATAGGGCCTCAGATAATAACCTGGTCAAAACCTTACCTTACGCTATCAATTAGATAAGAGGCCCTCGTGAATGGGCCTGATATGTCAGGTAGCCCCTGGATTGGCTACGTCCGAGCTTGAGTAGACCTCCAGCTTGTAGACGTCCGGTTGACCACCCCAGGAACTTTTTGCCTACAGGACTCACTCTCCACATTCATACCAAGCCTTTATTATTATTGGGCACATTCATTTCCCGGCTTATCTCTCACTTGCAAACCCTGCCTTTCTCACGACAAAGCTCTTGTGGTGTTGTGTGGGTAATTATGTGTATGTAAAGAAGTGTCGCTCCCCATTCCCATCAAGAATAGGAAACAAAAATACTACTCCTTCCGGCCGCTGCTCTTGTCTGAGCTGTCGCCGCAATGTACCGGCAGTGCCTCAAATAACCCATAGATTCAGATGAGTTCAGGTTCTCTCAGTGAGATAGAGAAGTCCATTATCCTCCCGACATCATCCTATCGACTAAAAGACGAAAGAGATAGCACTGTGGATAGCCTCTTCCGGCTCAAGAAGATAGATCATAGATTGGTGGACACCATCCCCAAGGAGCACTCCCCCCCTTTCCGGCATACTGTATATAGGTTGTGTTTATATTTAAACTAAAGATGACACTAGGCAGAATTCAGGCTGTATGAAGAAAGATAACACCTTCCCATCTGCCGCCAAGAACAAGCGAAATCATCCAGGGAGAGATATTGCTCAGATTCGTTCCCAGGAGATGTCAAGAACAGAACGCCTAACTAGATTGGCCAACGGTCAACCCACTCACAATATGGGCATGACCGGCTTTTCGCCAGTTCGTTTCACCAGTTGAGACAGCAGAGATTTATAGACCAAGTTTTGGCAGGACTAAAGAAAACCCAAGTTTACCTTTTCATTCCTCCAGTAGGAGACGGCACTTGACTTGTAAAATTCTTTAAAACTTCAATACATTGTGCCGACAACCGATAAGGTTTTCAATGTACATTCACGGCCCAAGAAATTATGCTAGTACATATTTGGTGCAAGGCGCGCCATCGGGTTTTCCCCAAGACAGGCCAGACTTCCAATCATTCTATTAAGAAGATCGGGTTGTAGAGGTAACCCAGAGAACTATCCTTCAGGGGAATTGATCGGACAAGAGAACTGAGAGTTCCCGAAAGCCATTTCCCCCTGTTTTCCCAAAATCAAAGAATGCATGAGGACATGGGCCACTGGCGTTTCGCTACAGTCACGCATGGCAAATTCTCACGTTGTCATGAATCGATAATTGGTAACATTCACAAATTGGTGCTCTTGCGGCCACATAAAATAAAGAAACTCTCATTTCATTAAATAAACAGTCACATAGACTTGAACTGTTGAGTAGCATGTAAATCCAGTTTACAACGAACCCAACGATATACACAGCATCGCGATTGAATTGAGTAAACTTGTTAAAATATTCAAACATCGGGAGAATATCTGAAAACACGTCCTCTCGAAGCCAGAAACCGGAAGTAGGATAGGAATAGATAGATAGATAGATAGATAGATAGATAGATAGATAGATAGATAGATAGATAGATAGATAGATAGATAGATAGATAGATAGATAGATAGATAGATAGATAGATAGATAGATAGATAGATAGGTGGGTGGGTGTGTGGGTGGGTGGGTGGGTGGATGGATGGATGGATAGATGGATGGATGGATGGATGGATGGATGGATAGATAGATAGATAGATAGATAGATAGATAGATAGATAGATAGATAGATAGATAGATAGATAGATAGATAGATAGACAGATAGACAGATAGATAGATAGATAGATAGATAGATAGATAGATAGATAGACAGATAGATAGATAGATAGATAGATAGATAGATAGATAGATAGATAGATAGATAGATCCCCGCCAGGGCCTGGGCGAAGCCGGGCCGGGTCAGCTAGTATTCATATAATCGCTATATATTCGAGCAATCTCAGTACATAATACTTACCTCCTTAATAATAATAATAATAATAATAATAATAATAATAATAATAATAATAATAATAATAATAAAACCCTAGTATAACAGTCAGTCTCCTATTGGTAGTACAGTGTGTCTCCCGTAGCTACTAGTAATTGCGACATCAATAATTAATTTTAGTGAGCCATTCAGTAATGATTTGTGCACTTTTCCAAAGCCTTCGTAATGTATAAGTATATATTGATATTGTTATTGTTGTCCTCAGATAACCTCGTAAATGATAGATGGATGAAATAATGTATGAAAGAGATCAATAATATGGACAGATTAGACAAGCCTGCGCTTCCCAATTCTTAAACGTGTGAAAATAAATTTCTTTCGTTCATTAATGTTTTATATTCATAGTTTGTAAATAACGCATGTATGTTGCAAGTTGAAGACAACCAAATGCCACCAAAGAAAAATAAAAAAACAACTTCACATTGGGAAATTCAATTCCATTGTCAAATATTGTGGCATTAATTATTTTGACAATGACAAGATCACTAAATCTATCATTAGGATTGAAGGCGATGTTATATTTTGTGGAAAGGAAGATCAAAGTGATGGTAAATTGTGTTTCTCAATTTCTTTTCAAATTAACATAAATTAAACGATAATATATTGCATGTTGATTCGTATAGAGGGACGATTTATCAGCATACTTGGGTCATCGTGTTATTTGTTTTGTTTCGTGGTATCTTCAGCAAAGTCAATGCACAGTGTACGAAGATTTACATTATAATACTTGTTCTTTTGATTGTGTACCATGTTTGAACTAAATCTGGAGCGAACGTAGGCGGAAGTATTTCCCTCTGTTCTGCATATGTTGGACACTGCTGCAACAAATGTTTAGTTGTCATTGTACCAGTTCCACACTTACATACATCAGTGTCTCCTATCTTTAGTTTATTACATATGTTGTCTTTTAGCCTAGTGTGGCCTGTCCGTTGTCTGACGATTGTAACTTGTTTTGTTTTTTCCGTTTGAGTTGGTAATATGCATCACCTTTCTGGTGACCTGGATGCTCTGATTTTCACTGGTTCTATAATTGCTTCTTATAAATCTCCTGACCTTATCATAAGTTTTGTCTTTATCAAGCTGATGTTGCCTTCCACATTCGTCCACTTCTTCATGTCCAGGTGTGTTGAAATGAGAAGGAATCCATTGTATTACAACCCTTTTGAGTTTCTGGCATAGTTCAGTATAAGACTGACTATATAAACAATGAAGCATATATGTGTAACAGATGGCCTGGAACTTGAGGCTTCTGTTCATATTTAGATTCATAGACAGGAGACCAGTATGGCGGAGTATGCACGGAGCATAGCCATCCTGTCTTCTGTTTTTGATGCCCGAGGGCAGTGGCTATGGTCGGACCTGTTAAGGCGGGTCGGTTATAAGCTAAAAATACCAGAAAGCAGCCTCTCTGTCTCTGTGTGTGTGTGTGTGTGTGTGTGTGTGTGTGTGTGTGTGTGTGTGTGTGTGTGTGTGTGTGTGTGTGTGTGTGTGTGTGTGTGTGTGTGTGTGTGTGTGTGTGTGTGTGTGTGTGTGTGTGTGTGTGTGTGTGTGTGTGTGTGTGTGTGTGTGTGTGTGTGTGTGTGTGTGTGTGTGTGTGTGTGTGTGTGTGTGTGTGTGTGTGTGTGTGTGTGTGTGTGTGTGTGTGTGTGTGTGTGTGTGTGTGTGTGTGTGTGTGTGTGTGTGTGTGTGTGTGTGTGTGTGTGTGTGTGTGTGTGTGTGTGTGTGTGTGTGTGTGTGTGTGTGTGTGTGTGTGTGTGTGTGTGTGTGTGTGTGTGTGTGTGTGTGTGTGTGTGTGTGTGTGTGTGTGTGTGTGTGTGTGTGTGTGTGTGTGTGTGTGTGTGTGTGTGTGTGTGTGTGTGTGTGTGTGTGTGTGTGTGTGTGTGTGTGTGTGTGTGTGTGTGTGTGTGTGTGTGTGTGTGTGTGTGTGTGTGTGTGTGTGTGTGTGTGTGTGTGTGTGTGTGTGTGTGTGTGTGTGTGTGTGTGTGTGTGTGTGTGTGTGTGTGTGTGTGTGTGTGTGTGTGTGTGTGTGTGTGTGTGTGTGTGTGTGTGTGTGTGTGTGTGTGTGTGTGTGTGTGTGTGTGTGTGTGTGTGTGTGTGTGTGTGTGTGTGTGTGTGTGTGTGTGTGTGTGTGTGTGTGTGTGTGTGTGTGTGTGTGTGTGTGTGTGTGTGTGTGTGTGTGTGTGTGTGTGTGTGTGTGTGTGTGTGTGTGTGTGTGTGTGTGTGTGTGTGTGTGTGTGTGTGTGTGTGTGTGTGTGTGTGTGTGTGTGTGTGTGTGTGTGTGTGTGTGTGTGTGTGTGTGTGTGTGTGTGTGTGTGTGTGTGTGTGTGTGTGTGTGTGTGTGTGTGTGTGTGTGTGTGTGTGTGTGTGTGTGTGTGTGTGTGTGTGTGTGTGTGTGTGTGTGTGTGTGTGTGTGTGTGTGTGTGTGTGTGTGTGTGTGTGTGTGTGTGTGTGTGTGTGTGTGTGTGTGTGTGTGTGTGTGTGTGTGTGTGTGTGTGTGTGTGTGTGTGTGTGTGTGTGTGTGTGTGTGTGTGTGTGTGTGTGTGTGTGTGTGTGTGTGTGTGTGTGTGTGTGTGTGTGTGTGTGTGTGTGTGTGTGTGTGTGTGTGTGTGTGTGTGTGTGTGTGTGTGTGTGTGTGTGTGTGTGTGTGTGTGTGTGTGTGTGTGTGTGTGTGTGTGTGTGTGTGTGTGTGTGTGTGTGTGTGTGTGTGTGTGTGTGTGTGTGTGTGTGTGTGTGTGTGTGTGTGTGTGTGTGTGTGTGTGTGTGTGTGTGTGTGTGTGTGTGTGTGTGTGTGTGTGTGTGTGTGTGTGTGTGTGTGTGTGTGTGTGTGTGTGTGTGTGTGTGTGTGTGTGTGTGTGTGTGTGTGTGTGTGTGTGTGTGTGTGTGTGTGTGTGTGTGTGTGTGTGTGTGTGTGTGTGTGTGTGTGTGTGTGTGTGTGTGTGTGTGTGTGTGTGTGTGTGTGTGTGTGTGTGTGTGTGTGTGTGTGTGTGTGTGTGTGTGTGTGTGTGTGTGTGTGTGTGTGTGTGTGTGTGTGTGTGTGTGTGTGTGTGTGTGTGTGTGTGTGTGTGTGTGTGTGTGTGTGTGTGTGTGTGTGTGTGTGTGTGTGTGTGTGTGTGTGTGTGTGTGTGTGTGTGTGTGTGTGTGTGTGTGTGTGTGTGTGTGTGTGTGTGTGTGTGTGTGTGTGTGTGTGTGTGTGTGTGTGTGTGTGTGTGTGTGTGTGTGTGTGTGTGTGTGTGTGTGTGTGTGTGAAAAATAACTAACTACTTTATTTCTCAACATAATCTCCACCACCATTGATGGATTTATCCCATCGTTTAATCAGTCCTCCCAAATCGGCTGCAAAAAATGTGTGCTCTGTTTTAATTTAGCTGCCATCCCACAGAACTGTGGGACGTACTTATTTACACGCCAGTGTTTTCTTACCTCAGTGACTTTTATACCTTAACTTGTATATACATAAAATTGCTTCTTCCTAGGATGGGGAGCCGGCACTGTGCTATCTTAAATCAACCAGTAATATACTATGATGATATTTATACTATAAGTAATGATCGGAAAGATAAGAAGTCTTGGAGATTTGTCACAGGTCCTCTAAGTCGACCCTCTAAATTATGTTTTTCTTTTAACTGCACTTTATCAATCTTACCACTCTCTTCCTATTATAATATTTTCTTGTCTTTGATTTCAGACGCTTGTGTTTAACCTTGTTTTTCGTCCTGTCAAATTGCTTTTTTGCCTGCTCCAACTCCCTCTCATAAGTTACACAGGGAGAATCTAGCACAAAGCACGAAATCTGTAGCACTCGCGAGGATTCAAATGTATATATACCATAATCTCGGGTGTTATAAACGTGCTTGTTGGTAGGCTTTCTCACTTGGCATTTAACATGAGCAACTGGCCTATCCGGCCTACACATGTCCATTTCCAGCTGCCAAAGAATTTGAGATTTCAGCATCGTGCACATTTTATACTTTTATCCGGTATGACTAGTCAACAGGTCCGCTAGACTAGGAACATGGACATGGTGCCATCCCTACGTTTCTAATGTAAGACATCCATGTCGCCCACACAGTGAATGGTATAAGGTGTGTCGGAGTTATCCCTGTTAAGAACTCACAACTGATGGGTTTGTCTATAAAATCAATGCACGTTTCATGGAACAACATATCTCAGCACATTGCTTTGGAGTCTGTTGGAAGCGGAATACATACAAAGTGTAGAGGAAACATCAGTCTACGTCTACACTCAACAAGTCCGCGTGTTATACGCTCAACCATGACAGATTACATCATAATATGTCTCTCCGCAGATGTGCAGTTGTAGTGGTCTTGCTCACACGGCTGATCTCTAAACATGCTGGGAAGAATAGTTCCGCAACAACACAGTCCCCGTGGGACGGGTGTTACTTTAGTACTCAGTCAGTCGGAAAACGTCTATACCAACCTCACTCGCATAAACGAAAGCCCTTCTTCGGTAATAAAAGGCCTCGATGCCAATACACCGGATTTAAGCGTTAAATTTCAGTCTGCCAGTGAGTTCACCAAAAAAAAAAAAAAAAAATAACAAGAACACCAACAATATAACATCATTTATAAACATGAGACGGTTATTATAAACAGCTATACAATTTATTTGTTATGGATGGTACATTAAGCCAATATGTAAATTCCGGATATTACTTTACGATTATTTACTACACTCAGCAATGTTAAAACAAACACATGAAATACCACATCAAACAAGTCATGTAACTACCTACATTAGTTAAAAGCGAATGAGCGTGAAAGATGACAATGTTATACACACAGAGATAGAAAACGTTGTCTCGATCAAACTCTTTGTCAACAAACAAAACACGGAAAACAATAATACTTAGCTAAAAACAGAAGTATCCTCATCTGCAAATGGCTATGCAAACACGATAATAAAATAAAGTAAACTAGAGCTACAAAACTGAAATCACCGAGAGAATGAAGTCAGTGAACGCGGAAGCTGTGAGAAACAGATATATATATACTAGCTGACCCGGCCCGGCTTCGCCCAGGCCCTGGAGGGGATCTATCTATCTATCAGTCTGTCTGTCTGCTTGTTTGTCTGTCTGTCTGTCTGTCTGGCTGACCCGGCCCGGCTTCACCCAGTCCCTGGTGGGGAGCATCTCATTTAATTAATATAAGTAGTCATATAAGCTCTCCCGTTCCCGACTATCTGTCTGTCTGTCTGACCCGGCTTCACCCAGTCCCTGGTGGGGAGCATCTCATTTTATTCATATACGTAGTCATATAAGCTCTCCCGTTCCCGACTATCTGTTTGTCTGTCTATCTGTCTGTCTGTCTGTCTGTCCCGGCCCGGCTTCACCCAGTCCCTGGTAGGGAGCATGTCATTTAATTCATTCATATAAGTAGTCAAATAAGCTTCCGTTCCCGACTATCTGTCTATCTATCTGACCCGGCGTGGTTTCGCCCAGCTCCTGGCGCACAGTAACTTAAAAGAATGTCCTTCCACACACCATTCATTATTTTTAATGAAAACTGTTTTTAATCACCGACATGACAGTTGATAAGTTTTGTAAGCAGAAAAAGATGGGTTAAAATGTTATGCATAATGCATTATTTTTATGCAAACTTTAAAAATACCTTAAAGATTATATCATTATTTAATATAACTCATATGCCTAAAAATAACTATAGACAAAGAGTTTAACAATAGTGCAGGTAAGTCCAACAATATGACTATAAAGTATATAGAAATGTTATTAAAAGTTATGTCCCTTGAAATAACTTTTCTAGAGTGAAGTCCCCCAGCTATATAGACATTATATAATGAAAATGGAAAAGTAAATGTTATTAAATAAGTAGAAGATTTTACATTAAGAAATTATTATAGTCGGTTGCACAGGAATGAAAGGAAGACGTGTAGACAATTTCATCTCAATCGGATGTACCGTTATCGAACGCATCCAAGACCCACAAACAAACATACACTCTGTTTTATAGATATATATATATATGTAAGAAACTTTGGTCTAATGCAGGGGTGGCCAACCTTTTCAGCAGGCGGGCCAAATTTCAGAAATAATATTTCCTGCCGGGCCACGCACCTAATTTGTTTTGTTAAATTAAAGTAAACAAGCAAGCGTGCTACAGCTTCTGCCACATCGTCGTTTCCCACTCCGCGGGCCGCAACATGACTACTGGCGGGCCCGCAGGCCTCGTGTTGGTCACCCCTGGTCTAATGGCTATGACGTTACGCTAACAGTGACGTGGGCGCGGTTGGACGAGTTTTGGAAATCAGCTCTCGACGTTGGCTAGGAGAGGGAAAATCCGGCCACCTATTTTTTCCATGTATTAAGGACTACACAATTTGATGGTCCTAACATTTCATATACCTACAGCATATTCCTGCTACAGCTAATTTAGTTATATATCGGCAGTGGCTGAGAAGGTATAGACGTCAGAGAAAAGAATGTTGGATATTGGAACTTGCTGGATGTAGCAAACCCCAAGTTGCGAATGAGTCGGTTCTTTAAGATAAAAAGAGTGTGAATTAACTAGGTGGTTAGTGCTGCTAAAGTTAAGATATGAGGGAGGGAGGAAGGGAGTGGTTTGGGAGCCTCTTTAAAGGTATCCATGAGACGTTCATGGAAACGATAGAAGAATATCAAAGGGAAGTAACCAAAGAATGGACCACCGAGTAGAAAAAGTCTAAGATAAATATGATCAAAATGAATTAAATGTACATGAGAACAACAAAGCAAACACCAGCACACTGACCATAAACTCGTGAAAAGTATAGCTAAACAAGAATACTAATGAGAATAAACACACGGAGAACCTCAAACAAGTGAAAATCGTGAAAAACATGAAAACACGCAGCGAAATTTATGTTCACTACCATTGAACTCTACTGAAATTAAAACTGTCTAGTAAATCACAAACAGTCAATGAATTAATTGCAACATCATGTAAAGGTTATGGAACTAACTTTTAACTATTCAAGTTATATCAGAAGCAATTGAAAGTGAAATATGACAAAGAGACTCGACAAATGACATAGACAAAGGGGTACACCCAGAACGTTACCACCAAAGTCTTTGTCAACGTGAAAAACAACGGAATTAATAAAATACCTAGTTGAAAACATAAGTATCTGAAGCCACAAACGGTTTCTCTGATGTACATTATTTAGCATTTTAAACTCACAAATAACGTATATTATCTACTGTAAATATTATATAACATATTTAAATTCTCAAATTACATATTTTCTCTACCTATCTATTGCTATCATCTTTAAACTGACAAATAAAATGTATTCTCTACTGTAAATAATATAGCATGTAAACTAACAAATAAAATATATTCTCTATTGTAAATTATGTAGTATGTATAAACTCACAAATAAAATTTATTCTCCGCTCTAAATTATGCAGTGAATGAATCACCGAAAAAAGGAGAAGTATACCAGTTATCAGTTATCAGTAGGGGTATCTTCATTGCACTCCGAACAGGTCCATAGGTGCTCAGATCCTCCCCCTAGCACATACATCAGCGTCCGGTGGCTAATAGTGCCAGTTCTGTGTTGGTTGACGAGACACCTTGTTTTCCCGATGTACCTCTCGTGTCTGGCCGTGCCAATTCTTACTCCCAAGTCTTTCATCCTGGACAGTGATGTGGATCCACTGACGTCAAAGTCCTCTGTTCTCGACATATCTTTAAGGACGTTAATAACATCGGCACGATCCATGGGTTGGCCATCTACAGGGGGTGCAGAGCCAGCCAGTTTATCAGCTCGTTCATTTCCCTCGACTTCCGCATGTCCAGGGACGAAGATGAAGGTGACTTTACGGACAACAGACTTCCGCAGCGACTCAGTCCACTGTCTACGTACAGATCCAGCTTCGACCTTCCGAATCATGCTCATTGAATCACTTAGTACACACACGTTGGTATAATGCTTTGATTCCAGCCATATGAAAGCTCGTGTAACTGCCATCACCTCCATCGTCATGCTGCTCGTGGTCATAGAGTGGGCACCACTGGATTCTTGAACGGTTCGGCCCGCTGAACGGGCTGTAAATGCCCACGCACTTCTCTGCTGCTTTTCAACAGATCTATCTGTATAGATGAGCACTTCGGGGCTATCTGAGTGTTCAAAGATGAGTGCGTTGTGAGCTTTATGGACGTTGCGGCTAAAGCCTTCGTCAGCACAGAAAAAAAAACACAAACAAACAACCAACTAACTACATGAAAACACTACATGAAGATAAAAGGTTACTTATCTAAATCCTGGTTTTGTCGAATGCGCCTTGAAAGAACCGGATGTATGGTTTGAAGTGGTCGCCAATGTGAGCGAACGGTGAAAAGCGGATTAGCAGTGAACTATAGCCGGCTCTGTGGCGAAGGTGTATTAAGAACCCCCGCATACCGCGTAGGAACACAGCGGCAGGCGCCTGGAATGCAGGCCGCCCTGTGTTGGTTAGCATAGAATGGTATGAGTGCCGGTCTCAGAAAGCAATGGCAAGCACATGAACTCAAACTTGCCAAGAATCACAAACGGCAAACGTAATGTTGGGGTAGTTTGCTGCGTCCTGTAAAGGATATGCTACCACGTTTTTCTAGTATGCTATACAACTTCGGAGATGGAAAACGGGGGAGGAGAGGTTGGAAGTTAGATGAAACTATGTTGGAAATTGAGGTCGTGAGGGGAGAGTGAACCCAACTGGAAGATGAGGCGGTTTTCCAATATCTTACAATCACGTTCGTGTGATGTGCACGATTTGAGCGCCGTGACCTGTATGTCTGCCATGCCACAGTGGTCAGAACTGTTAAAGTGTGTGGATACCGATTTCTGGGCACCACTGTTGATATCAGATAGGTGCTGTCTAAATCTGTCAGCAAGATGTAGACTTATGTCACCAATACATCTCATGTCACAACGTGTGCAGATGATCGCATAGATAACGTAAATTGTAATCTGTAGATTATGCAGCATGTTTAAACTGACAAATAAAATATATTCTCTACTGTAAATTATGTAGCACGTTTAAACGCATACAAATAAATATGTTCTCTTCTGTAAATAATTTATCATGTTTAAATTCACACAAGAAAAAATTTATTCTCTACTGTAAATTGTTACCATTTTTAACTCACATACAATAAAAAACAACGGCAGTACTATAAATTATTTATCATGTTGAATCTCATGAATAAAATAGTTTCCCTACTCTATTTTATTAAGGATGTTGAAATTCACTTGCCAAGATGCCTTTATTCCTCAGGCTCAAGACCCCCATGTCCTACACCGCAAGATACTATATATAGACGGTTTATACAGTTGAAATTAAAAAACAAAAACAAACATACTATATATATTTGTTACCCAAGGTTGATTTCTGTATTTTTAGGTACAAATTCATGCCACAACAAATGATGTTTAGTAAGAGAATAATTAAACAGAACATACCAGCATACACTGACAATAAATTAAGAGACTAAATGAAAAATTAAAAGACGATCAGGCGAGCAGACTTTGCTTTCCTATTTTCAGGATTAACCATACTATAGGAAATATTAATATGGTCCACGGCACATAGTAACATGACACTAGATGCTGATGCTGTTGGGAATAATTTTTGGATGGGCGTACTCATACGGGTTGCTTCTGTGATGGTTCCTCTCATCCACTATCTTAGCAATGCGTTGAAGGTCTTCACGAAATCTACAGACAAAGAAACAACATAGTTAATGCATACGTTATTACTGTGCAAAACATATAAGGATATACTGGGAAGTCTCCGTATTAGCAATCCTAAGGCTATTCATTAGTTGAATCAAGTCTTCGTGACAACAAATCACACACTACAGTAAACAAACGCGCTGATAAATGCATTCACAGACTTGATTTAAATGCACACGCATATCTCACTCAGTGCTTTACTCTCCTGCCATAGAAGACACGAGCCGATAGGTAGACAAGTAAATTGGTAGACTAACTAGACGCTGGGTCGATAGAGATTGGTACACTAAGTAGACTGATAGGTCGATAGAGATTGGTATACTCAATCAATCAATCAATCATGTGCCATGCCGGAAAGCGTGGGCGGTCATGACTCGCCATTTCATTTGATCACCAGAGTCGTGGATCAGCTCAGTGTTCTTGTCTCGTCCATGCCATGTGGCCAAGCCATCCAGGTATTTTCCTCTCGGTCTTCCTCTTGGTCTGTTCCCCTAGATCTTGCCAGTTGTCAATAAGTTCTCCAATCCATTTCTTCTCATAACATGTCCAAAAATTTTGACTGTCTTCGTCTAAATGGTACACTAAGTAGACTGATAGGTCGATAGAGATTGGTACACTAAGCAGACTGATAGGTATTTTGGTTCTGTCATGTCATGGCATGTCCTTTCATTGGGACTGGATTAATATAGGTTCCGTCAATGCCTGGGGGACTATGTTTCTTTTCCAGCTGTAATTTAGAACTGCTAGTAGCTTTTTTTTGTGTGTGGGTGTGGTTACTTTAGTACTCTTTCTTATTATTTCATTTGCAATGCTATCTATTCCTAGTGTTTTCAATTTTAGAGGTTTGTTTGCTTGTTCTATTTTGTTTCAATTTTAAATTTGTTATTTTATATTTTACAACTATCTCTGTAGTATTATAACATGTCTGTTGCTCTTTGATTTCATTTTTCTGTTCTATTGTGAAATTAATGTGGCTTACAATTGTATAGTATTCCATCTGTGGATGAATAGCTTTTTCACCTGTCAGCATGACATTTTCATGTTTAATTGTTAGTTGTTTATTACAAGTTCGTCTTTATTCATGCTTTTCATTAGTTTCATAGTTTATTTCCATCCCTGTCAAAAGTCAGGCTTTCTGTTTCTTTCTCTCCAACAATCTTTAGTTGTTTGATTTAATGTTCTTTTATATTTCGCCGAGATTGCTTTTGGCGAGATGTTTGCGTCAGTTGTTTCTTCTTTCTCTGCTATCTTGCTGGCATCGTTAACTTTGTCTTCCAGAAATTGTTTTTCGTCAGTCCAGTATGGTTTCTAATTTTTCCCCTCCTACACTTGGAGTGGACTCTATGGCTGCCTGCAGAATCGTTTTATAAAGACTTTCCAAACGTTTTAAAAATTTTGGCATGTTGTGTTTTTGTGTCTTCATAGAACGTGTACTTTTCTTCTATTTACTTTCTATCCCGCTCAGCTCGCTTGTTATTCTAGCCAGGCAACAGGTTTTGCTCCTGTTGAATGTACTACAAATTTATCATAATTTTGCATGTCTTTAGTCACTGCCTGCTAACTAATCTAGCATATCTTGATCAACTTTGTTGATGATGTCTCCTCTGCAGAAGGTTACGTTTGGAATGGAAGAGGTATACCATATTCTAGGTTAGAAAGTAACTTTGTCATCGGTTTGTTGATTAGTTACAGATTATAGTCTATTTACCAGTCCTCCACATCTCAATGGAATAAAAAAGAAAATTAAGGGGGGGGGGGGGGCACATGAGTATTTTAATATTCACGTAAATGTTACAGAAGTGTAATAAAATTGTATTGGACCGAAAGGAATGAAAACATATCTATTAGAATACTCAATGTTCAAGAAGATTGTTTACTATGAGGGGTAAAAAAGAGGAAAATTTAATACTGTGGAAGTGTAAAAAGACATGAAAGTCTAGAAAAGAAAACAATTGAAGGAAGCCCACCAGGGCGAAGGAGTTATGAATGCAATTCGTAATCTCGAATACCGCGTTCGAAACACAGCTGTGGGCGATTTGGAAGTATCCGCCTTGCGTTGGTTTGTCATACAAAGGTATAGGTGCCAATTGTTCAGAAAGCACTGACAAGCTACTGAATGTAAACTTGCCAAAAATCACAAACGGCCAAAACATAATGCTGGGGGGTGACTGCTACGTCCTGTAAAGGATATGCGACTAGCGTAACTTTAACTTCAGGCTGAGTTAACTTGGTAGCCTAGGTCAACATTAAAACATCGCCTTGATTGGGGATGTGAACACATGACCACCAGATCTGCAGGCAAGCGCGCTGACCACACAGATAAGTCAGCTCCCACACCCGGCTTACAACAGATGGACATTTCGAAAGCCTTATGTGGACGAGATTCTGCACAGGATAGGCCAAGGATGATGATGGATGATAAGCAGCGAGACTTCAACAGTCACATACTTGTCAATGATGACCATGGCTACAGGATCAAACACGTACTGGACCTCGAAGTCGCCCAGACTGTTGGTGCCCTTGGTGCTAAGAATCTTCATGATACTCATGACGTTCAGCATCTCGCTTCTGTCGGCCAGGCACTTGAGGATGTCCTGTTCTGTGGTCATCACAGTCTGCAACCAGCATGTGATTGTATCTGTCAGAACGTGCGTCACATCTTCTGTTTTGTTTGTGTTATTATTTCAAATTTTCTTTACACAATGCTTTGCCTTCTTGTATCTGCCTTACACTATTTACGTCTCTCTATCTCTCCCCCCCCCCCCCCACCCCTCCTTCCTTTTGCCCCAGTTGTTTTTACATACACTTTCTTCTATAGTCTCTGAGTTTTTTGTTATTCTTTTGTCCATTCCTCATATCACATGGTTCATTGCATTTACTTTCTTTTTCTTTTTCTTCATTCTGCCCCAGCTTTCTGTCAGTTTTTCCCCCATACACCGTCTGCTTTCCCCTCATTTCTATTCTGTCTCTATTCTTTCAATATTGTTTCCTTTTCACCGTATACCCTCCCCCCCCCCTTTTTTTTCGGGTAGTCCTACCACAACTCTACATTAAAATTGTTTTGGCAAATTGTAAATTTCTTTCTCTCTCCCCATTATAATTTCTGTAATTCTTGTCTTTTCGGTAGTTTTTCTTCTAATCTCCCTTTTTCCCCTTTTATAATTTGCATTCATTTTAATTATTTTCTCACCCAGTTACCCACTTACTTTCTTGTTGTCTGATCTCCCTTTTTCTATGTTTCACAGCCTGCTAGAGCTATGTGCAAAGGGCATTTCGACACTAACGAGCAGCCACATTAGCACGCACCCATACTAACACATACATACACGCACACACACAACACACACGGACACTAAGAAATATCTAACTAACACACAATCACACTAACACACACATGAACGCCCACTCACACCCACACTAACGCACATCCACACTAACACACACTTACATTAACACACACTCACACCCACATTCACGCATACACACACAGACGAATTCCCAAACTAACACACACTCGCATTAACTCACATCTATCTGTCAAACTGTCATTTACTGCCAATATAGTACCTTGCGGTGTATGGCAGAGGGGTCTTTGAGCCTGAGGAATAAAGGCCGCCTGGCTACTGCAGTCGCCGCGAACTGTGCAGGTTAGGATTTTCTTTTTGCCCCCGGCAGAAAAAACCGCACCTTACCGAGGGATCGAACCCAGGTCTCCCGAATGAGAGTCCGGCGTTCTAGCCTCTCGGTCAGCCGCTCCTCACATCTATGCCAACATACATTATCATTAGCACACACTAAGACTATCACATACCACACACTAAATCAAACATAAACACTAACAGACAACCCCACACTGACGCAAACAACAGCACTCCCACATATTAACACACACACCAACACTAACACACACCCCACACAAACACACACCCCACACAAAGGAATTCTCCACACTAATAATAACCCCACACAAACATAACCCCACTCTAACGCACACCGCACATTAAAACACAACCTACACTAACGCTCACAGAACACTAGCACATCCCACACTAACACACATTTTACGCCAACACACAGACACACAGACACACAGACACACACACACACACTCACTCACACCACATTTAGGCACACCCCACGTACCATACTGTTTGGTGGATTGCCCTTCATTACACCCTACACTAACTCACAGCAACACAAACACACACACACACACATCACACGAGCACATGTACCACAGTAATGTACCTCACATTACCATACACCCCACACACACAATATCCCATAATAACACACACCCCACACTAACATACATCACATACACACAAAATATCCCATACTAACACACACCCCATTAACAAACACCCCACACACAAATTATCTCATACTAATAAACACCCCACACTAACACACACCCTATACTAACACCCCCCCCCCACACACACACACACTAACACACACCCTACACGAATACACACCTCACACTAACACACCCCACATTAACATTCCTCACACTAACACTACCCCACACTAAAACTCACCAAACACTAACACATACCCCACACTAACACACCCCACATTAACACTTCTCACACTAATAAACATCCCACATCAATAAACAACCCAAACTAACAAACATCACACGCCAACAAACATTCCAAACTAACACACACCTCACAAACACACCACTAACTAACACTGCCCACACTAATAAATTCCCCACACTAACAAACTCCACATACTAACAACCACACCACACTAAAACACACTTAAACTAACACACCCCACTTACCGTACTGGTCGGAGGTTTGCCTTTCATCATTGCCGGGTACTTGGGAGGGAAGCCGTACTCCTCGTACTGGGGAAAGTTCGCCGAAGCATGGCCAACACTGCAGATGTAGATGATGCTTGTGACAATCTGAGTCAGTTGGGCATTGGTGGTGATGCGCCCATTACCGGGAACACCCTGCAATCAGATTTTCACATGTATTTTGTGGCAGGTTGTTGACCTAACTATACATACACTCCTCTTGTTCAGTGGGTGTGTGGGTGTGTGTGTGGGTGTGTGTGTAGGGGGCGTGGGGGATGGATTTGGCGATGTTTGTGTGATTAGGGATCTGTATGTGAGTAGGGGATGTGTGAGTGGGTGGGAGGATTTGTGTGGGTGGGAATTGTATGTGGGTAGATGGGGGAATGTATGGGTGAATGGAGATGAGTGTGTGTGTGTGTGTAATGTGTGGGTGATTGATGTATGTGTGGGTGGGAAGATGTGTGTGTGTGTGTGTGGACGGGGATGTGTGTGTATGGGTGGGGGATGTATGGGTGGGTGAGGGATGTTTGTGTGGATGGGTGCGGGATGTATGGATTTGTTGGGGGATGTGTGTGTGTGTGTGTTTGTGTGTGTGTGTGTGTGGGGGGGAGTGTGGTTTACGGATGTGTGGTTGGAGGATGGGTGGTTGGGGTGTATCGGTGGGTGGGTAAAGAATGTTTGAGTGGGTGAGTGTGTGTGATGTGTGGTTGGGTGGGTGAGTGTGTGAGGATTGCTGGATGGGTGGTGGATGTGTGTGGGTGGGGAGATGTGTGTGGGTGGGGAATATGTGTGGGGAGATTTGTGTGTGGGTAGGTGATGTGTGTGTGTGGGTGGATGTGGATGTTTGTGTTGGTGGGTGCGGGATGTGTGGGTTGGTGTGTGTGTGGGTGGGGGATGTGTGTGGGTTGATGATGTGTGGGTGGGGGAATGTATATGTGCTTGGGTGTGTGTGGGTGGGTGTGTGTGTGGGTGAGTGGGGGTACATGTGTGTGTGGGGGGAGGTGTGTGTGTCAATTAGTGTGTGTGGGTGGGTGGGGATGTGTCTTATAACATGGTAATATGCATTGTTTATGTTTACAACATTCGTTTGACAATGTAATTTCCTATGTAAATGTATCATGCACTATTGATGAACGAAAGATGAGTGATTGGAAGGGCCAAATGTAAGACAGTCCTGCGTGCCCAATTTATGACCCTTTGAAAATAAAGTCAATCAATCAATCAATCAATCAATCAATCTTCTTGTTCGCTTGTAATGAGCCGCTATGTGCAATTTTATTTTCTGCAATTCTCTCAGGTTTTCGCAGAGTTTGATGTGTGGTTTTGTTTCACGCTGCCTAAGAAATGATCCCAATGAACTGTTCTGTAGTTTTGTATTTACTTGTCTGCATGTACTCATTACTGTGGAACACATCTTTAGTGGTGTAACTGTTGAGTCTGTTATATCTTGTTCTGATTATAAAGATGGTAAATTTCACAGTCCTTTCCTACATGCTGTCTATTAACATCTCGCATGTGGTACGAGAACTACAAGCTGACATATTCCAGACTTATATACTGTACGAAGGCATTATCCACATGTAAGCAATAAGTAAAGCTTCCATAAGAGTTATGATGACTGAAGTGTAATATTCACCAAGTGGTAAAAGAACTTTGGAAGCATTATGTTACTTTACATTTGTTTAGTATCATGTAGAGAAGAGCTGTATTACTGCTGCAAGCATCAAATTCAGGTACAAACCAGCTGAATTATTGCTCCACACACCAACTTCAGTCACAAGCTGCAGTACTACTGCATCACAAATCAACTTCAGACACAACGCTTCAGTATTACTTCCCCACACACCAATTTCAGTCACAATTGTATGGTATCGACTCAGTTCACGAGCTGCGGGTTTAAACAGACTCCAGCTGCAAACACCGCCCTGAAACCCTGACGTGGACAACACTAATCATTTATTGGTTATTTAATGAAGTAGATAATCACCTTGATTCCTATTCCGCCTGTAAAGCCATCTCGTTCCTTGACCAATTCCTGGGCCCAGCCCTGGAGTTCGTGGTCAACTTTGAGGTCTCCAGGGCATGCTAAAGACATCCAGAAATGAGAACTGAAGTACTGTGTAGCAATACCACAGGTAGAAACGATGAGATATGTAACACTAATGACATCCACATAACAAAATACAAACTAGTAAGGACAGTATAGTAAGTGGCAGTTATAACAATTTATGAAAACACACACACACACACACACACACACACACACACACTCACACACACACACAAAGCCTGCTCAGTGGCGAATAAGTTTCGGACGCAGTTCGTAATCCCTCATACCGAGTTCGAAACACAGCTTCTGGTGATTTGTCATCAGACCGCCTTGCGTTTATTTTTTATGAAATGGTATAGGTGCTGGTCGTTCAGCAAGCAATAGCAAACTACTGAACGTAAACTTGCCCAAAAATCACGAACAGCCAAAATATTCTGGGGATGACTGCTACTTCGTGTAAAGGATATGTGACTAAATTTATTCTTTTACTAAGACAAAAAGGAGGCTTGTTGTTCCTTGCCAGTGAGAAGTCCTGATCGTTCGGGTCCACATCGATTGACGAACGTCAGTCGCGGCGATTGGGCAATCTTGAGAATAGCCTACGATGGGTAACGTTGTAATATTCTGTTGTGATAATTTTACGTGTCCAGCGTGTGCCGCGTGGTTACACACCCGCTTCACACGCCAGTGATCCGGGGCTTGTTTCCGGATCCGGTCATGGATATGCACTACTGACGAGCTCAAACGAGAGCGAAACTCAAGTATAGTGGCACGGGACCACTGGAGTTAACGATCAGATGATGGATTGACAGAGACAGTCGGTATAGACAGCTGCAACTTTTTGTTGATAGTGGGGAAACACTTCCATCGGATCAAACAAAACCAAAAGTCCTTGAGATTTCCCCAAGACACAGGACAATTATCGGCATGTTGGTTTGCCCGAATCTCAAGATGAAAAGAAAGGCGCCGTCTTGATTTGGTTGCCGCCAGGGCCACCTGTTGTTGACAGCGAATGACGTCACTCGGACAATCTTCGACTGAATGAAACATAACTTATTTGCCGCCAGTGTGAAAAATGGAATTAAACTAGACTGAAGTGTTTGGCTAGCTCTTTTGTAATTTAGAAAGAATCTATTGTGTTCTGTGTCAATTAAAGTTGATAAACATGTGTCTTTCATGGCAATGTGTAGATTCAATTTAGGATAGAGCTGGTGCACATAAGGTTCCACTCAGGTTAAGAAGAAAATAAGCTGAAACATCACTTTTTAAGTTTATGGCTATTTCAGTGAAGGAAGTTATATTCAGCGGCCTTTGCACTGGGCCCATAATCAAAAAGGTCAGAAGGAACATGGCTCTGTTGAGCAGAAACAGATGATTATCTAGGAGTAATTCCTTAGTGATAGGGTTCACCAAAGTTGGGTGAGGTATTTTCCATACCACATGTAAAAAGAACACTAGTGATTACAGAAGGAACAGGAACAACGAACATAGTGTTTTTTTCTCAGTTATTAAATTCCTGTGGACCTGTAGTCGGTAACTTTGTAATCGTGAGGACTCTAGGACATTTAGAAATCAACCATTTTGTTTCAAGTAACAGTGAGCTGTATTTCACGTTACAAGGATTGTTAACTCTCAGAACTGTAGGGACATTTAGTAACACTGTGTGTGATCGATTCAGGATCAGTATTGGACTATATCCGTGATTGGTGACAAGGTATTTGGATTATCAAAGAGCTACTGGACGAAGTCAACATCTGACAGGAGGGACACATCGTTTGGTGAGGTCATTGTGTGCTGAGCTATGATAATGTTGTGTGGCCATTACCGGGATGATCTGACTGTGCTCCTGAGCTGTTCGGTCTGATTCTGCAGACACACTAGAGTATACGACATACATTCTACACATACACTTCTCACATACATACACTTTTCTTCATTAAATTAATTTGTTATTAATTTTTAGAAGCTAGAGTTGTGTAGTATGTTGTTTTGGGGAAGAATGAGAGGGGAATGATCCAGTGGTGAGTGGTGAGAGAGAAAAAGGTATCCAGGGATTGACGGGGTGTTGTGGACGGAATATAGTGGATTCTCCAGAATAATGATATGGGGTTAAAATGAATGTGGGTGTTGATTCTCCTAACCCCAGGGACGACACTCTAGATAAAGCTTGTCGGGTTCTGCACTAACATACTACATACAGGAGGTGGAGAGAGATTTTCGTCAAGCAGAAAGGGAAGATCGGAAGGCTGAGATAGAATTAAGAAAGATGGAGTTAGAGACTAAGAGAATAGAAGCTGAGCAAGCCACTAAAAGGTTAGAACTTGAAGCTGAGCAAGCCGCTAGGAAACTTGAAGCTCAGCAGGCTGCTAGGAAACTTGAAGCTGAGCAGGCTGCTAAGAAAATGGAAGCTCAGCAAGCTGCTAAGAAACTGGAAGCTGAGCAAGCTGCTAAGAATCTTTAGGCGGAGCAGGCTGCTAAGAGATTGGAAGATGAACAAGAAGCTCAGAAAATGGAGCACGAGTACCGAATGCGGGAACTTGCAGAGGCAATCTAGTGGGGAAACTGAGGGAGCAGTGGGAGGCTCCTCTCTCCCTGGTTCAACCCTAGTAGGTGGACATAGTTACCATGCTATGAAGTTTCCTCTAGCGGTCTATGAAGAAGACAAAGAGAAGATCGACCAGTAATTACAACGCTTCGAGGCCATGTCTGTTGTTATGGGTCTGGATCGTCACAAATGGTGTCTTAAGTTGTCCCACGGGTTACGCGGGATAGGTTACGAGGTTTATTCCCGCCTGCCGCCAGGACACGAGAACAATTACGACGAATTGAAAACGGCTCTGCTGAAACGTTTCAAAGTTATTTCACATACCTACCAGAAAAAAATTTCGAGCAGCGAAACGAGAACCGGGAGAGTTGTTTGCCGCCTACAGTCTGCGTCTGAAATCCTATCTCCATAAGTGGATGGATTTGGCTGGGTTTGCGCATCTATGAGAGTCTGGAAGAGCTCATGGTAGTCGATCAGTTGCGGAAGCAAATGTCGAAACCTCTCAGGACATTCCTGGGAGAACAAGGGGCGGAACGTATTGACATCGTGACGAAATTGACAGAACGGTTCGTCGAGGTACGTGGGGAGGCGGGGGAAAAACTTCCCACAAACACCAAAAGTCAAGAGAAACAGGACCGGACGAAATCCAAAAACACAGGAACCAAGAAAGGGGGAACCTTATGTAAAAACTTCAGGGGAGAGTTTGGAGAAGACGAAGGAGGGACGCAAGAGCACCTCGAGCTCTACACCAAAACGACCGTGGTCGAAAAAGTGGTGTGCGATTTGTAAGTTACCCTCTCACAATACGAGGGAATGCAAATTGAAGGCTAAGAGCCCTCACTTCGCGGCATGTCAAGTGACTTCAAAGGAGGTTGTCACTGAAAATGCCAAGGTCGACAAGGAAGCTCGCCACCAGGAGAGCTCACTAAAGTTCGGCACGAGAAAATCTAGGACAGGGAAATGGTGCAAACACTGCAGGTCGAATACGCATAATGTTATTGACTGCAGGGTTAAGTCAGGAGACTCTCATTTCGTCGTGTGCCTAGGGAAACCTAAGGTGGAGACCACCAAACAGGTCAAGGCCGAGGTAGAGACTCCAGACCAGGATATGCCACCTGTAGTGGAATTGATAGAGGTTAACGGCCGACAAGTTGAGTGTCTATACGTCACTGGACTGGACGGGAGGCCGTGATTTCTGCGGATCTGGTACACCCAGAACAATTCACAGGTGAGACCATGGAGATACAGCCTGCACAGAAGAGTGCTGTAGCCATGAAGTTGCCAATTGCCAAAATGGAGATTCGGTCAAGATATGTCAACGGCACAATCAAGGCCGCTGTATTGTCCGATCCCATTTACCCCGTCAACCTCGGTTGCCGGTATGTCTTTCTGGGAATGCCCGGGGAGCCAATCCATATGGGAGCAATTCAGACTCGCTCTCAGACGAGAATGGATCAGGCAGAAGCAATTATGACTAACCCACTGCCGGGGGAGTTGCGAACTGCCCAGAGTGAGGATGCAACCTTACATCCTTGCTACAAGAAGCTGCAGAGAAGTGCTGATCCACCAATTCGGGGGCAGTAATACATGAAGAATAGGATACTTTACAGGAGAGCCGGAAGGGAAGACAACCTACACGGTCAGTTGGTGTTCCCGAAGGCTCACCGTTCCCAAATTCTTCATATGGGGCATACCATCTCCGTTAGTAGACATATGGGTATTGCCGCCACCATGCAGCGAATTTCCTGCCATTACTATTGGCCGGGAATGACCGGTGATGTGCGTCGGTATGTGAAGTCATGCCCTGAGTGCCAGAGGGTGGTACCAAAACACTGGACAGCGCCGGTGGTCTTGGGTGAAATGCCCATTATGAACTCTCCTTTCGAGAGGGTAGCCATCGATATCGTGGGTCCACTTCCTAGGACTAGGAAGAGGAACATGTACATACTCACAATGTTGGATTGCTGTACAATGTGGGGTGAAGCCATACCATTGACCACAATTGACTCGAAACGAGTGGCTGACACACTGATGGAGGCCTTTACTAGATTAGGCTTCCCTGATCAAATTCTGACGGACAATGGGTCTCAGTTTTGTGGGAAATTAATGGAGGTGTATTTAGGGTGTTCCACTCTAACCATATACATACCAGTCCTTACCACTGCCATGTACCGATATGAGGCATACAGCGGTAAACTGGTGTACTAAGAGTAGGCTTACCGTAGAAGAGGAATTGTCGTAGTGAGAGCAGTTCACGCGATCACTACGAACTAACACGCACGAATAAGTCAAGGAAAGTCAGTGCGGAACTCATGATGATGTTGAATAACAAAGGGAAACTATTCAAAGAAGTTGCGTATCACGTGACAATAGTTGGGTAGTCCACAGGAAAGCGAGACAGCTGGACGCAGTTAGTCAGGCCAGGGTTCCGGTTGAAGAAGGACGTAAAACGGAGTTGAAGCCAAGCAAGATCATTCGGCATTACTCCAGTATTGTATTGATGCTTCAGCCAGAAGGGAAAGTGTTTCATGCAGTTGTGCGACTGATTGAATAGCCATTCAAAGCCTGTTTACAGTGCGCCGAGTTGACGGCGTTTCAGCAATGCCCCACGCCAGACGTCAAGGGCAGATGGCCGTAAGTGTGACCTTAGCGTAGTCAGCGATTGTGTTAGAACTGTGCAAAGGAGACGAGTGTCTCGCATCCATGTTGTGAACATTGATTATGCACTTTATATACTTATCACATGCCATCCCGCACCATTCGGGAATGTTTGAAGTTATTTGCTGTGATAATCGTCAACAATAAATATTGAAGAATGTCAAGGACATCAGGTTGTTCAGTGTTAATATGCTATGAATGTTCCTGCTAAAGTCTGTCATTGAGGCTGAACAAACGAGCCAACAATCAGCTCCTTGGCAACCACCCTCAAGCCAATGGACAAGTAGAGCGTTTCAATGGCACGTTGATGACAATGCTCCGGAAACTGGCACAGGAAAACCCTGATAGGTGGGATGAACATATCCCAGCAGCACTTTTTGACTATCGGGAAGTACCACATGACTCAACAGGACTACCACCCGCTACTTTGCTGTTTGGTCGTCCAATCAAGGGGCCGTTGGAAGCCATGTTGAGGAGTTGGACTGAAGAGGAGACGTCAGAAAAAGTGATCTCTTCTTATAAATACGCGGAGGAACTGAAAAAAAAACTTCACAAGGGATGGACTCCGGCGACTCAAAACTTGAAAAAAGCCAGGAAAAGACATGCGGCTTATTACAACCGTAGGTCTAAAGATAGATTTCTAGAGGAGGGAGACAAAGTCTTGTTGCTACTCCCAACGGGAACCAACAAACTGGAGATAGGTTGGCAAGGACCATTTCCCGTGGAAAGGGTGATATCCAGAATCAACTATCAGATCCGGATCCGGGGAAAGTCGAAGATTTTCCATATCAATCTCCTGCGGAAGTACGAGGAGAGACCCGGAGACAAGGCAGCCCACCTCATGGCAATGGCATTTGCAGTGGAGACTGAAGTGGGAACCGACGAGGGCAGGGAATATCCCCTGGTACACCAGGAAAACTACAAGGATGTGCAGGTGAACCCTGATCTGACCTCCCATGAGAAGGAAAAGATAACCCAGGTTCTCGAGTCCCATAAGGAGATACTGACTGATAAACCAGGACGAACGAGGTTCATTGAGTTCGAGATGACCTTGGCCACACAAGAGCCTGTTCGCCAAAAGGTTTACCCAGTGCCATTCTCTAAAGAAAAGGCCCTGGAGGAGGAAATACAGAAACTGCTGAAGGGTGACGTGATTGCGCCATCCACATCCCCATACAATGCGGGGTGGTTTTGTTACACAAACCAAGTGGAGAACACCGGTTGTGTATAGACTATCGACTCTTGAACAGTCATACTCAATTTCAGGTGGAACCTTTGCCGAATCCCACTCAGTTATTCGCTAGGCTAAGGCTAGGTTATTCTAAAAGGTGGATCTAAGTCGGGGGTATTATCAGATTCCGGTCAAACCAGAGGTTCGACCCCTGCTGGCTTTCAGTACACCCAGTGGACACTACGAATTCAAGGTCATGCCCTTTGGACTCAGCAATGCACCTAGTGTGTTTACTCGCATGATGAGGACCTTACTAGATTCCTTACAGGATCCGTCCATTATCTCATTCATGGATGATATATTGATTTCCAGTGACAGCTTGGATGACCATTTGCAATCCTTGGAGAGAGTTTTCAATAGGCTCAGGGAAGAAGGGCTTAGGGCTTGCCCAACCAAGTGCATGATTGGTTACCAGACTCTGGAATTTCTGGGTCACACCATCACTCCAGGACAAATTGTCCCAGAGGAAAAGAACCTAAAAAAAGATCAGAAGTGTCCCAAGGCCAAAAACGAAGAAGGATGTGCGATCCTTTCTCTCTTTGTGTGGGCTTTACCAAAAATTTATCCCGCATTTCACTGAACTGGGGGCCCCATTAACGGAAACCTTGAAAAACGGATCCCCGGATCAAATCGTTTGGACACCGGAGTGCGAGAGTGCCTACAGTCAGTTGAAGGAGGCCTTGGTCAGCAAACCTGTTTTATAGCTCCCCGACCTTTCCAAGCCATTTGTATTGAGAACGGATGCGAGTGGGATTGGAATTGGGACTGCCTGTTACAGGAAGGGAAAGACGATGCTTCGGTTTTGAAACCAGTGGCATACGCAAGCAAGAAACTTCTCCACGCTGAAAGGAATTATTCCACCGTCGAGAGAGAGAGAGAGAGAGAGAGAGAGAGAGAGAGAGAGAGAGAGAGAGAGAGAGAGAGAGAGAGAGTGTTTGTCTCTTGTATGGGCCGTACAAAAATTCCAGCCCTATTTGTATGGTGTTCAGTTTCGGGTCCAGTCGGATCATCAGCCCTTGATGTTCCTGGCCACTTCTCAGAAGCTCAATGCCCGTTTGATGCGGTGGTCGTTGCTACTTCAGCCCTACAATTTCACGGTGGAGTATTTACCTGGGAAGGAAAATGTTGGAGCTGATTTCCTGTCCAGACACCCAGCTCCTGAGGAAGAGGAATAAATCATCTGGATCGAACTTCCAGTGGAAAAGAGTGACACGGACTACTCTCTTAAGAGAGGGCCTATGTCACGGGACCACTGGAGTTAACGATCCGATGATGGATTGACAGAGACAGTCGGTATAGACAGCTGCAACTTTTTGTTGATAGTGGGGAAACACTTCTATCGGATCAAACAAAACCAAAAGTCATTGAGATTTCCCCAAGACACAGGAAAATTGTCGGCATGTTGGTTTGCCCGAATCTCAAGATGAAAGGAAAGGCGCCGTCTTGATTTGGTTGCCGTCAGGGCCACCTGTTGTTGACAGCGAATGACGTCACTCGGACAATCTCCGACTGAATGAAACATAACTTATTTGCCGCCAGTGTGAAAAATGGAATTAAACTAGACTGAAGTGTTTGGCTAGCTCTGTTCTAATTTAGAAAGAATCTATTGTGTTCTGTGTCAATTAAAGTTGATAAACATGTGTCTTTCATGGCAATGTGTAGATTCAATTTAGGATAGAGCTGGTGTACATAAGGTTCCACTCAGGATATGAAGAAAACAAGCCGAAACATCACTTTTTAAGTTTATGGCTATTTCAGTGAAGGAAGTTATATTCAGCGGCCTTTGCACTGGGCCCATAATCAAGAGGGTCAGAAGGAACATGGCTCTGTTGAGCAGAAACAGATGATTATCTATGAGTAATTCCTTAGTGATAGGGTTCACCAAAGTTGGGTGAGGTATTTTCCATACCACATGTAAAAAGAACACTAGTGATTACAGAAGGAACAGGAACAACGAACATAGTGTTTTTTCTCAGTTATTAAATTCCTGTGGACCTGTAGTCGGTAACTTTGTAATCGTGAGGACTCTAGGACGTTTAGAAATGAACCATTTTGTTTCAAGTAACAGTGAGCTGTATTTCACGTTACAAGGATTGTTAACTCTCAGAACTGTAGGGACATTTAGCAACACTGTGTGTGATCGATTCAGGATCAGTATTGGACTATATTCGTGATTGGTGACCAGGTATTTGGATTATCAAAGAGCTACTGGACGAAGTCAACATCTGGCAGGAGGGACACATCGTTTGGTGAGGTCATTGTGTGCTGAGCTATGATGATGTGTGGCCATTACCGGGATGATATGACTGTGCTCCTGAGCTGTTCGGTCTGATTCTGCAGACACACTAAAGTATACGACATACATTCTACACAAACACTTCTCACATACATACACTTTTCTTCATTAAATTAATTTGTTATTAATTTTTAGAAGCTAGAGTTGTGTAGTATGTTATTTTGGGGAAGAATGAGAGGGGGCATGATCCAGTGGTGAGTGGTGAGAGAGAAAGAGGTATCCAGGGATTGACGGGGTGTTGTGGACGGAATCTAGTGGATTCTCCAGAATAATGATATGGGGTTAAAAAGAATGTGGGTGTTGATTCCCCTAACCCCAGGGACGACACTATAGATAAACCCACGACATATAGTGCTTCCATATTGACGTGGATAGGCCTTAGGTTCATACCAGAATACGATCAGCGTTGCTAGTAGTGGGTTGTGCTCAATATTTAAATTTCAAATCTCGAAACAACCAAATAATCAATTTGATTATTGCTCACTGGAATTTAGGAGGCCTGGTGTTCCTTGCCAGTGAGAAGTCCTGATCGTTCGGGTCCACATCGATTGACGGACGTCAGTCGCGGCGATTGGGCAATCTTGAGCATAGCCTACAATGGGTAACTTTGTAATATTCTGTTGTGATAATTTGGCGTGTCCAGCGTGAGCCGCGTGGTTACACACCCGCTTCACACGCCAGTGATCCGGGACTTGTTTCAGGATCCGGTCAGGGATATGCACTACTGACGAGCTCAAACGAGAGCGAAACTCAAGTATAGTGCTTCCATATTGACGTGGATAGGCCTTAGGTTCATACCAGAATACGATCAGCGTTGCCAGTAGTGGGTTGTGCTCAATATTTAAATTTCAAATCCCGAAACAACCAAATAATCAATAAGACAAAAAGATTGACAAAAGAAGGGCTCAATGAGATTTGAGTGTTACTAAAAGAGTCATAATGAGACAGAAACATTAATAAGAAAAACACAAATGAGATGGAAAAATAAAACATGATAAATGTTACATGTACAACATGAAGACATTTACGTCTCCTAGTAGGAACTGTAAGGATAATGTATAAGATAAAATAATATGGAAAAGTAGTAAGAGCCGACTTACTGTAGTAGAGATCCACATAGGCCTGCACATATTTCTGTATGGCGTTGTAAATCAACAGTGCGTCGTTTCTGTAGTAATATCCCGGCAACACGTTTTCATCATCCAGCTACAAGCACACACAAGTAAATATAACAGTATGTATCTAACGGCAATGACAAGCATTGACGAGACAACCATTCACGAATCAATCATAAATACTGAGACTAAAATCTTAATGAGACAAACATTCATAAATCAAGCATAGGTTGAGACTAAAATCTTGAGACAAACAATCATGAATCAATCATAGGTTGAGACTAAAATATTAATGAAAAAATGTTCAGGAATAAGTCATAGATAGAGAGACTGAAATATTACTGAAGTACACATTCATGAATCAATCATCAGTCTAAGACTGGATTATTAATTAGACAAACATGAATCAATCGCAGGTAAAGACACTGAAAGGTTAATTAGACAAACATAAAAGAAATAATCATAGATATTGAGACTGAAATATTAATGAAATAAACAAGCATGAATCAATCATACAAACTCATTCTTCTCCTCCTCCACCTTCGCCTCCGTCTTCTTATTTTGTCTTCTTCGTCATCTTCGAATTAAGACGTTTGCAAATTAACATTAAAATGGCCAAGTGCACAATAGCAGAACCAACCCCACGCTGCTTGAGATCCTCAGGCAAGGTCCCGTGAACATCCATTCTCCAGAGTGCGAAGCTGAAATCCAACATGCAACAAATGTGAGAACAAGGAAAGGTGTTTGTACAGAAAAGACTTATCCATGCCGTACGGAAATGACAAATACATATCATCAGGGATATCAACAGAGAAGGACATCATTATCAGCATGTGTTCTGCCAACAGCCGTTCGCGACTATGCATCTCCAAAGATCTCCATCCTTGGTGTTGTGGATCAATTCCTTTGATGGTATTCTTCCATGCCACCGTTCCAGTCCAAGCATCCAGCTTCATTTCTCTCGGTTTATCTCTGCTTCTTCTACCGCAGATCTGCTCAGTCGCGATGTTTTCCAGTGCCCTCTTCAGAGGAGGTAGAATCGGGTGGGAATAGATACCAGAGGCAGATAAAGATAGTGGAATAATCATGTATAGATGCATGTTTATGTTATCCCAAGATCACTCACATGCACACACACACACTTACACACACTCACACACACACACACTTACACACACACACACACACACACACACACACACACACACACGCGCGCACTTACACACATATTCCTGGCAGCAGGTTAGAAGTATTTAGGATTCATCGTGCATATAAGTTATTTGGAAAAGGATACGATAACAAAAAGAATCGATAACACCTGATACCCTTAAGAAGCAGAAGAAAGGAACATAATAAATGCAGATATAAATAATAGCATAACCAGAGCTGCTAAAGTTAGAGTCTGCGAAAAATACACAGAGGCTAATAAAGTAGTCGGAAATCCGATAAGGGAGGACAACGTGCGATATTTAGATAACAGGAGAGACAGAAGTAGCAGCGAAGGGAAACTTCAAAGGAACGAATAGGAAATACATAACCAACAAAGTAACAAGATAAAAATAGCACTGGGAAAGATCTTACCAACATTACAGATTAAATGAACAGGAATGTTGAATACTTTGATGAAATTCCTCATCGACACACCCCAAAAGACCGTACAGATATATAGCCTACAGAAAAGGAGGCTAGATATTAACAATGAGAAACCAACCGATGAAGAAATTAGAAAAAGTACCAACATTTTGAAGGCTGGGAAAACTGCTGGTCCAGATGGTAACCCAGCAGAAGTTATCAATGCCAGTACAACTGACAAACCGCCAGGGAATACACATACAAGTTTCCCACCAAACAGAAGTCAAATTGCACAAAGTAACAGAGCAACACCCTGAATTTAATTTGCCACGTTAGAGTACTTAAGAGTTAGAGTAGAGAGACGTTAGCCACGTCTGTGGCGAATGGTTTACGGACGCAATCCGTAATACCGAATACCGCATTCGAAACACAGTTGTGGGCGATTTGGCAACAGACCGCCCTGCGTTGGGTTTTACGAAATGGAATGAGTGCCGATCGTTGAGAAACCTATGGCAAACTACTGAACGTAAATTTGCCACAAAATCACTAACAGCCAAAAATACTTGCGTTGACTGCGACGACCTGTAAAGGATATGCAACTAACTAACTTTAGAGTGTATTTATGGGCCATGAAAACGCATGTGAAAGTATTGAAAAATAATTGCATTAGAAACTGACGAGGCAATATGGCATCCCACAGAAAATCATTAACTTAACAAAAACGACACAGACAGACATGAATTATTATGTAAAACTAAAAGACACATTTCATATGAGAACAGTGGTTTAATAAGGTTGCCTTTTGCCATCTTTATTATTCTCACTGATTGTAGACTGGATTATGAAGACAGCAAGAGCTATCATCAGAAATGGAATTCAATGGACACTAATACAATAGAGTGATGATCTGCACTATGCTGACGACATTGCCACCTGTCTAACAACGAAATCAGATGCACGATAAATTAAGCACCCTTGATGAGATATCGCGCCAGTTAGGTATACAAATATATAGCGTACGGGAAAGAAATTGATAATGAGGATTTATCACCTAGTTAGGCATCATCTTGTCAGGACTTAGCTACCGAATGAGAGTAGACGGTACTACCTGCTTTCTGTTAGCGCCGAATGTTGGGTGGCGCTTGCCAAACCCGCCAAGCCACATTGTGCCAACGGCTTCTGGAGAAAGAGCGCAACTGGGAGGGTACAAGCCTTTCCCTGGTGCAAGGAGATGCAACCTAAAGACTAAATGTCGTGGAAGGGTAGATCAGGCCCTAAGCCTTGTTTGGCAATTCGCTTAGAATCGAAGCTCCGACAGGAGGACAGTCAGAGCATTGCTTTGCTGATCTGACAGTTTCCGCAGCTTGTCTTGTTCTAGATGTATAAGTATTAGTATATGTTGCTTTGCCACCGTAAATATGGATTCAATCCATATAATCCGTAGATTATTTTTTATATAACCTATGTAACATTACTGCCGTGTCGTCAAAAAGGCAATTCATATTGTAAATATGGATTGGGAATGGAGACAACTCTGTTTCCAAGAGAATACAATTTGGTCGGTCTATTTGTGAAAATATAAAGTTGGTCGGGCGAGAGGGCGGGCGATTCGTGCATGTGTTTGCGTGCGCGCGCGCGGACGGGGGTTTGAACCCGCGACCTTGCCATCACGATGCGGTGTAAAGAAGCCGACGCTTCAGTTTAAATACATAGATCGAGGTAAGATCGGCTGTAGTTACTAACAGCGACTTGGAATATGCTAAGACAGAAAAATAGGCAATTACCCCACATATCGTGTTTCATACTACATTCGGATTCAATGTCGCACACGCCCTGGCGTATATTCAAGTAATTGGCGGTGACCAGGACAATACATGGCCATGGTGTGCGAACGTGTCTTTTTTGTGTATTTGTGTTTGTATACGTATGTGTGTGCACGCGCGAGCGGGTGGGGTTTCGAACCCATTAAAACACGCGACGTGGGTAGGTAGGTTGTGTTTATTAGTCATGGATCTTAGGTAAACACCATTTTACGTCATTGATTGAGGGACCAACGCGGAATGGAAAAGCCGTCTTTGTACAGCAGTTCCCGGCCCATTTCTCAGACATGATATCCCCGATCCCGGATGAGCTTACATGGTGCTATGGAAATGGCAAATCATGATGAGACTATAAAGGGTATTCAGTTTAAACAAGGCATGCCGGATATGGAAAAATGTACTGGGGATATACGCCAGCTAGTGGTGATAGATGACCAGATGTCCGAGTACAGATGATAGGGTGACTAAAATATTAACTAAGGGTAGTCATCATCGCAACCGCAGCGTTATGTTTTTAGTACAGAACCTATTTGGCAAGAATATAGAACAAAGAATCATAAGTATTAATTCGCATTACTTTTAGGTTTTCATAACCCCCGAGATGGGTGGCAGATTACCAATCTGGCCAAACAGATGTTCCCAGGCCGAGTGTCACATGTCAAAGAGGGTTTTAAGACGCGATAGTGGCCCCACATGGGTATTTGCCATACGAATTTCGACAGAAAACACCGGATCAGCTCCGCTTACGAAACTATATATTTCCCGACCAGAGTCAAGTTGCCTACGTCACCAGATAATATGTCAAATCGGGTGAAATGTCACAGTGATTTGCTGCGCTTCTTGGGCGAGTGAAAGCCAGCCGCCGAAAAGATTGTTATTAAAAAAAGCGTCCCCAGAACTCGTAAAATCAATTTGCGAATGTTGTCACAACGTGTTAGAGAGTAATGTTCCCCTAACAACGGGTAAGGAGATGTGTCTGCAGCGGCACAACAACATTATGAGAGCGCTCAGGCATAAGAAACTCAATCAGGAACAGGTAAAAAGTCTTGCAACATGGTGGATGCATGGGAGTCTTACTAGACTATATACTAAAGGTGCTGAAAGGCGTTGTGGATTTGTAATGGCCAAAAAAGTATTCTGATCGACCCCTGACTGCTAGAAAAATCCTATGTGCCACCTGACACACTAACTTATAACCTTCGTGACTTGGACCTCAAAATGCACAAGTCCTGGAAACCGAAGATCTATCACCACGTAAATAAGCCAGAGTGTATCAAACTTTGCAGCGGTATCTGAATCGATTCGATCAGTACATACACAAAACCCTAGGCATACTGGATATCAAAGAGGCGCCGGTATAAAAACCCGATGTCAGCAATCTGCCAGCACCATTAATCGAGACACCCAGTCAACTAGCCGAGACACGGTTTAAAATAACACCCAAAAGTATAGAGCCGTATAGGCTCTAGAGAAACAAGAAGGAGAGTAAGATACATACGCCTAAGTGGGAAAAATTAGCACACAAATAAGAAAGTATTACTAAGACCCCGAGAAACCTGAGGCCCATGGCGGTGCCGTGGCCATAAAGTGCCACAGTCAACTAAACGCTTAGAAAATAGAGACCTGGTTAAGGCATCATAATAGTTATAATTTGTATAAACCGATCCGTCGCCGGTTTCATTGACGTCCGACCATAGCAGGTTGCATAAATCAACAGTTCCTGGCCGACTTGATAGATATGAGACTGTTACAAAAATACCACGATGGGATGTCGTATCTAGTAACGTGCATAGATGTGATTACTAACTATGCTTGGGCGAACCCGACCAAGAAGAAAATGGTGAAAGCGCCAGTGGATGCCGTGGGTAAAATATATGGTGACAGCAAACCGATACATTTTCAGACCGACCAAGTTTCGGAATTCATCGACCAGACCTTTTAACAATTTCTGAAAGACCAAGATGTGCATTTCTTTACGATGGAGAATGAAGATGTTACAGTTGTGGTAGTGGAAAGATTCACCCGGACCCTTAAAGAAAGAATTTTACGTTTATTTCACCAATACCAATACACTTCGATACGTTGACGTGATAGATAAGTTGCTCCGAAACTACTGTAATGAGATGAGTCTAGATCACTATGCGACCATCAATAATACTACTTTGGGGATTGAATATTTAATCTATATTTATAAAACAAAGTGTATGTATGTATATATGTATGTATGTAAATATGTATGTCCTTTATTTGTTCGCGAACGGCCCATCCGATTGAGATGAAATTTTCTACACGCCTTCCTTTCATTCCAGAGCTGTCAACTGTCATAGTTTTTTTTTCTTCTTCCTCCTCCTCCCTCCTCCCCCTCCCAAAATACGTACGTAAATATATGATGATGATGATGAAAGAATCCCCGAACCAAAACGCTAGGGAAAGGGAAGAAAATGACGTGACTACACAGAATCGTCACACGGCAATCATCATCATCAAGTGCCGTGCCGGCTGGCGTAGGCGTTCATGGCTCTCCGTAGATCTCAGTCTTTGGTTTTTTGGATCAACTCTGCTGCTGATATTCCTCCATGCCACGGCAATATCAATAACAATTCATCTTTTTATGTGTAAGGAAGTTATCTACAGTCGTGTAGAAGGGAAGAACTAGACGAGTATGAATTCGGAATGGCGAACTCTCTCCCCCTCTCTTCTCCTCCCTCTACCTCCTCCCTCCACCCTTCTCCTCTTCCTCCTCCCTCTCATCCCTCTCCCTCCTCCCTCCTCCTTCTCCCTCTTCCTTCTTCCTCTTCCTCTCACCTCCTCCTCCATCCTCCTCCCTCCTACTCCCTCCGCCTCCTCCCCCCTCCTCCCTCATCTTCCCTCCTCCTCCCTCTCCCTCTTCATCCCTCATCCTCCTGCCTCCCTCCTCCTCCTCCTCCTGCCTCCTTCTCCCTCATCATCCTCCCTCCTACTTCTCCCTTCTTCTCCCTCTTCCCTCTTCCTCCTCCTACCTCCTCCCTCCTCCTCCTCCCTCCACCCTCCTCCTCCCTTCTCCTCCTCTTCCTCCTCCCTTTCCTTCCTCCTCCTCCTCCCTCTACCTCCTCCTCCCCCTACCTCTTTCCTCCTCCCTCCTCCTCCCCTTCCACCTCTCTTTCCTTCCTCCCCTCCTCATTCTCCCTCCTTCCTCTCCCTCCTCCCTCCTCCTCTTTCCTTCTTCTCCCTTCTCCTCCTCCTCCCTCCTCCCCCTCCTCCTTCCTCCTCCTCCCTCTCCTCCTCCTTACTCCTCCTCCTCCCTCCTCCTCCTCCCTCTACCTCCTCCCTCCTCCTCCCTTCACATTCCTCCTCCTCCCTCTTCCTCCTCCTCCCTCCTCCTCATCCCTCCTCCTCCCTCCTCCTCATCCCTCCTCCTCCCTTCTCCTCCTCCCTCCTCCTCCTCCCTCTACCTCCTCCTCCCTTCACATTCCTCCTCCTCCCTCTTCCTCCTCCTCCCTCCTCCTCCTCATCCCTCCTTCTCCCTCCTCCTCCTTCTTCCTCCCTCCTCCTCCTCCCCCTCCTCCTTCCTCCTCCTCCCTCTCCTCGTCCTCCTCCTCCCTCCTCCTCCTCCCTCTACCTCCTCACTCCTCCTCCCTTCACATTCCTCCTCCTCCCTCTTCCTCCTCCTCCCTCCTCCTCATCCCTCCTCCTCCCTCCTCCTCCTCCCTCCTCCTCATCACTCCTCCTCCCTCCTCCTCCTTCTTCCTCCCTCCTCCCCCTCCTCCTCCTCCCTCTCCGCCTCCTCCCTCCTCCTCCTCCCTCCTCCTCCTCCCTCCTCCTCCTCCCTCCTCCTCCCTCTACCTCCTCCTCCTCCCTCTTCCTCCTCCCCCCTCCTCCCTTCACATTCCTCCTCCTCCCTCTTCTTCCTCCTCCCTCCTCCTCTCTCCGCCTCCCTCCTCCTCCTCCCTCTACCTCCTCCCTCCTCCTCCCTTCACATTCCTCCTCCTCCCTCCTCCTCCTCCCCTCCTCCCTCCTCCTCTTCCCTCCTCCTCCTCCCCCTCCTTCTCCTCCTTCTCCCTCCTCCTTCTCCCTCTTCCTCCTCCCTCTTCCTTCTCCTCCTTCTCCCTCCTCCTTCTCCCTCTTCCTCCTCCCTCTTCCTTCTCCCTCCGCCTCCTCCCTCCTCCTACTCTCTCCTCCTCCTCCCTCCTCCTCCCTCTCCCTCCTACTCCCTATCCTCCTCCTGCTCCCTTCTCCTCCTTCGTTCTCCTCCTCCCTCCTTCTCCCTCCTCCTCCCTCTTCCTCCTCCCTCCTCCTCGCCTCCTCATCCACCCTACTCCTCCCTCCTCCTACTAATCCCTCCTCCTCCCTCCTCCTCCCTCTACCTCCTCCCCCCTCCTCCCTTCACATTCCTCCTCCTCCCTCTTCCTCCTCCTCCCTCCTCCTCTCTCCGCCTCCCTCCTCCTCCTCCTCCCTCTACCTCCTCCCTCTTCCTCCCTTCACATTCCTCCTCCTCCTCCCCTCCTCCTCTTCCCTCCTCCTCCCCCTCCTTCTCCTTCTTCTCCCTCTTCCTCCTCCCTCTTCCTTCTCCCTCCGCCTCTTCCCTCCTCCTACTCTCTCCGCCTCCTCCCTCCTCCTACCTCTCCTCCTCCTGCATGGGCGAAATAGAGAACACACTGAACCGTTCAACAGGGATTCATTGTCAAAGAAATGTGGTTATTAAGACAAACGAAAGTGAGGGAAATGAAATACTTTGGGCGTGTAGAGTCTGGAAAAGATGTATATGGAGGGAGGCCTAACGAGTAAGCGGACAAGAGGAAAACCCAACATGGATGGGTATATCTTATATATAAAAGGCGATCTCCGTCCGTCTGTCTGTCTGTCTATATGTCCCTAATGCGCTCGCGAACGGCCCATCCCATTGAGATGAAATTTTTTACACGTCTTCCTTTCATTCCAGCGCAGCCCACTGTCATATTTTTTTAGTATGAAATCGGCTGCTTACCCAAAATTATTTCATTTTTC
This sequence comes from Cepaea hortensis, assembly GCA_963921405.1. Lineage (NCBI taxonomy): Eukaryota > Metazoa > Mollusca > Gastropoda > Stylommatophora > Helicidae > Cepaea > Cepaea hortensis. The sequence continues at coordinate 79,745,205 of OY992883.1, forward strand.
ATTATAATTTCATCTATCTCAGGGGACTTAACTCTGTAAAAGTTATTTCAAGGGGCATAACTTTTCTGTATAACTTATAGTCATATTGTGGCATCGTTTTCAAAGATTTATAAACTCTTTGTCCATAGTTATGTACCGGCATATGAGTTATAATAAATAATGATACAATCTGTAAGGCATTTTCAAAGTTTTCATAAAAATAATGCATAATGCATAACATTGTAACTCATCTTTTTTTGCTTAAAGAATGAATAAATAATAGTTACCTTATCTCTATCAAGTTTGAAGATTTTATATTTCTTTACACTGTCGCCAACTCTAAGAAGACATGGAACAACCTCAGCCATTATTAAATCTACAGGCATATGCGTTATATTCCTCCTCCTCCTCTCCCCTCCTCAAACTCCTACCCTCTTCCTCTTCTCCCCCCCCCTCCTCCCTCTCCCTCCTCCATCCTCCTCTTCTCTCTTTCTCCTCCTCCTCCCTCCTCCTCCCTCTTCCTCCTCACAGCTCCTACTCCTCCTTTTTCTTCTTCTTCTGCTGCTGCTGCCGCTGCTCCATTTACCCAAGTTAATATATTACCAAGTTGGTCTTCGTTTATCTAAGGTTGTTCTAACTGCAACCAATAAATGATTAGACAGACAGACAGACAGACAGACAGACAGACAGACAGACAGACAGACAGACAGACAGACAGACAGACAGACAGACAGACAGTCGGTAACGGGAATTTATATGACTACTCATATGAATTAAATGAGATGCTCCCCATCAGGGGCTGGGCGAAGCCGGGCCGGATCAGACATATAGACAGACAGATAGACAGACTGACAGACAGACAGACAGACAGACAGATAGATAGTCGGGAACGGGAACGTGAGCTTATATGACTACTTATATGAATTAAATGAGATGCTCCACACCAGGAGCTGGGCGATGCCGGGCCGGGTCAGACAGACAGACAGACAGACAGACAGACAGACAGTCGGTAACGGAAACGGGAACTTATATGACTACTTATATGAATTAAATGAGATGCTCCCCACCAGGGACTGGGCGAAACCGGGCAGGGTCAGGCAGACAGATAGACAAACAGATAGACAGACAGATAGACAGTCGGGAACGGGAACTTATATGACTACTTATATGAATTAAATGAGATGCTCCACACCAGGAGCTGGGCAATGCCGGGCCGGGTCAGACAGACAGACAGACAGACAGACAGACAGACAGACAGACAGACATACAGACAGACAGACAGTCGGTAACGGGAACGGGAACTTATATGACTACTTATATGAATTAAATGAGATGCTCCCCACCAAGGACTGGGCGAAGCCGGGCCGGGTCAGCTAGTTATAAATAAATATGACCATTAATGACGTTATTACTATGACACGGACAATTTCTGTACTAAAACTATACCACGTTATATTTGGGACGGCAATTATTCCACGTCATCAATGTAAATATCGTAAATGTCGTAATTTGCTTTCTCTGTCTTGCGCTCACTTATTCTGCTCTACGTGGTCCATTTGACTTGGGATATTATTTTAACGTCACCCCAAGCCATAGGAAAGTGCGATACCAACGCAGTACTGTAATACGGGGAAAGGAAACCTTATCACCCCCCCCCCCTCCCCTCCACAAACACACAAACACACACAGAGTAGACGTTAGAACAATGACGTGGAAACGATCTGCTGTCTGACAATCGGATCCCATCCTGTCAATGAGAGCTTAAAGAAGCCAAAATTTCTGCGCAAGACTGAGGGTGAGTAAAAACTAAAAGTGTTAGTGTTTATATTGAATTAAAATAATAGCGTTTAGAATGAAGAGTACATTAAATTATTTTCATATGTGAGGAATATGCAAGATTTCTCCCAATTATGTTTCTTTGCGACATGTAGGGTGTGAAAGGGGAGACATTGATTTTAAATACCTGTGGTCATGCTATATTATGTATAACCACGAAGATTATGATGATATGCATTATGTGAACGTACTTATGTGTAAATATATATATACATATATATTGCAAGTATGAAGAACATGTGTACGATTTTTGCCCATGTGGGAAAAGTTTGAACTCAAGGGCTGGACTGGAGGGGTAAAAGCGATATGTGGAACATGATTATCACATACAGGCACTATTACCAGGCGATTTATATACTAACCTAAATCTACTTAACCCTCACACAACACCACACCGAACCACGTGACAGTGACGGTAATATTTCATAAACTATGGGTTTGGCGAATTGTAAATTGTGGGGGAGGGGGAAGAAATAATTCAAAGACAACTGAGACATCCTAAAGCAAGACTTCTTGAATGCTCAGTCACTTTTCTTGATTGTCTTAGTCTTACGTACATCATCCATTAGTCCTTGGGTTACGCTGCACGACACACTGGCGGCCATTGATTGTTACATGACCAATGTGCGATCTGTGAATAGGTTGTCTTATTGTGGGGCTTTTCTGCGCTATATAGGGAAAAATCCTGGCTGCCCATAATTTCCCCAGCATGGTGATAAGGAATTAACCATCAGTAATGATTAAATATGAGTCACTCCAAGTTTCACAACCATGTACACTTTTATAATGTATGTTTCACACACAAGTCTGTATACATGTTTTAATCCTATGGATAATTGTCTTCAGATGTATCCACTTTTGGAACCATTTCTCATTGATAACATTGCTATACCAGGTAGCCTCTTGTCATACAATATATAGCCAATCTATAGAGATTATGGACTCTAATTTGCTTTCGAACAGCAGATAGAAACTATGTCTTGTCCCTATTCTGTCACTCTCACACACACCACAGACACACACAAACCAGCTCTTAGACACATGATGAGTACCAAGATAATGAGAGCTATGCGATTGTTTATTTTCCTTCATGGGGCCCAGCTGCTGCTGTTGCTACCGCTGAAACCCCAAAGACGGTTAGCTAAAGAGTATTCACCTCGACTGGAAACGTTGCATACAAGAACTGGGTGGACATTGACTCCGAAACTATAATAGTAGAATCGCACTAGCCAAAATCAAGACAGATCATGTGACCCTGTGTCACCCTGTGGTCTGCGACAATATGGGTCTGTAAATATGTGTATGGTGACTGCTTACACCAAAGTAGGCCTGAGTTTAAACTTGTACCACCACAATTTTGTACCATTTCATTTGTACCTAGTTCATTGGTTGAACTCTTTTTAAAAATTCTTTTTATTAAAAAGAACTTATTATTGTTTTTTACTTGCACCACGTACTCCACTCTTGATCATTTGAACGCAAAACCGGCGAGTAAGTGCATGAAAGTATTTAAAACAGGGGGCTTACTACTAAGATAAGAGAAACCGAACAGATAACTTAGACATACGTGTTAGGTCTTCCTACATACACGAGTGTTCTTCACCATCCGTCTTTTGTCAACCAAGTGAATCTCAGTCTCTTCTATAGGGACATTCTTATAACGAGCCATACTTTCTAGAGACTGTTGGCTAACGCTTGGATAGGGATTTCTGATTATTTTAGTTGAAATATCCAAACGGTCTCGAGTCCGAGGTCTCACCGGATAATTAGAAATAATATTTCTAATAAATTGTGTTAATTGGTACAAAAGTTTTTTCTCTCTAAAAATCTGTCCATCAGCAAATGATAGAGTAGTTTAATAAATTATGTAAGCAGTCTTTCCTATTTGTTTGAAAGAGACTAGAGTGGATGAGTGTTTTGTGTTAATGTATGCACTAACCATATTTATGTATGAACTAGTAAGATTTGTAAATTACATTGCAATTGTATTGGTATAGTTTGAAGTATATATTAGTGAATTACTGAAATTTATAATTTTAGTCCACCAATCACTCACCCTCATTCAAAACGTCGTAGTCATTATGTCATCATCAGAATGACATGCAGCGGCGCTCGCTATGGGGTTATCGGGGCCCGAAGCAGCCAAATATGTCCATGATATGGACATGGTGTTAAGGAAAGAAGACAGGGAAGATAAAGTCCGTAGGCATGAACTCGAGCTTAAGAAACTAGAAGCAGAGACCGAACTTAAGAAACTTCAGGCCGAGAAAGAACTTAGTTACAGGAAAATGATAAAATCCGACAGCATGAGCTGAGGATGAAAGAGCTAGAAAACCAAGCTCTATCAGCAACCTGCTCTAACCCCAGCTCTTATGTGCCCAGTATTGAAAACCAGCTATATTCGACTTTTCATGTGGGTCCTGTGAGTTTTCCTTTGATGCCATTCGAGGAAACTCAGGAACAATTAGAGTGTTACCTTCAGAAATTCGGGAAATTAGCCGAGTCATTTTTGTTGGCTAGGAAAAACTGGAACTTAAAGCTTTCTCAGGGACTGAGGGGACCAGCCTATGAAGAAGTTTCAGGGACTACCTCCAGGCCACGAAAACGAGTATGACAGTTCGAAATCGGATTTATTGAAGAGGTACTAGTTAACCTCAGCTGCTTATCAGCGGAGATTCTGAACCGCAAGGCATCTGAACGGTGAGTCATTCTCACAATTGTCGTCTGCAGAGTTATCTCTGTAAATGGGGGACATTGGGAGAGGGGTTTAAGAACACTTCTATGCGGGTTTACGGGAGATCATTTTGTGTGAGCAGCTGTGAAACTGTATGTCGAAGCCGATGAAAACTTTCATCATTGAACAAGGAACGCAAATACTGGAGGAAATGATAGTCTTGGCTGAAAGGTATCTGATTACCTATGGACACTCAGTAACAACACATCCTCCCGAAACTCAACAGAACCCATCTCCAACCAATCAGGGACAAACCCCTAACAATAGCAGACCAGCAGACTAGAGAGAACCTCAGCAGCAGCGTAATAAACAACAAACCGCATCTGGGGCTAGAAAACCTTATTGCGCGAATTGTCGTAATAATTCCCACAGTACGGCACCCTGCAAACGCAAAGCGAAACCCGAGATTGCGGCTTGCTTCTCGATAGGCAAGAAAACCACTACACTACCACCGCCTCCCGAAATGAGAGGGCATCGAATGGTAGAGAAGATCACTGTCAATGGACAATTGGTCGCGTGTCTGCATGACACAGGTTTAACGTATGATGCCATAATAGCATCGCACTTAGTAAAACTTGGTAATTTGACTCAAGACATGGTTGAAGTTATGGGTGCGACAAGAAGTTCGCCAACCCTTACTTTACCAATAGCGCAAGTGTTAGTGAACTCTAGATTTGTAAATGGAACTATATCGGCAGCAGTGATGACTGTACCATATCTATGACATGATACTGAGAAGTAAATATGTTTATTTAGGGGCATCATCCACTCCTATGATAGTAGGGAGTGCACTGATCCAAGTCCCAACTCTAACACCTGGCTGTAACCAACTTCCTAGTGCTAGGAAAACTCCCTAGAGAGGGAATTTGTTTCTCTAAACTTTCGCTAGTGGTAGGTGACAAAGTGTTACTGTTAAGACCTGTCATGGAACGGCTGAGAATTCACCTAGCAAAACTCCCAAAAGTCAAATTCCCCTTTTCAGTAAGAGTAGAACAGCCGATCTAGTCGAAGGGATACAACCGAGGTATTAATGTACCCCACGCAAGGGCGATTGGTGGCCCTGGACTTCTAGACTATTCTGGTGAGTGATGCGAAACCCAACCGGGTCAGCTAACGCATGCGCAATAACCTTCTCAGAACAAAGACCGGCTCAGTTGAGATCCGGCATTGCTAGCAAGACGGTGTGGTTGGACGACTGTGTGAATTCGTAAATGGGAAAGAGGAAGCCAGTGTCTTGCTGTTTATCAAAGAAAACTGACAGAACGTCCAGTGTTGGGACGGGAGCTCCTCAATTCTGAATACACAGTTTGTCGTAAGGTACGTGAAACATATTTAGATAAATAATGTGTGTCGTTACCGCGTTGAACCGAAGCTGTTCGACCACATGTCCCGCCCGGCGCACAAAGGTCAGTCAGGGGTGAACCTGTGGGCTTGTGTTTTAACTTAACACTGCAGGCTAGTTGAACGCGGTGGCTTGTAGGCCTGGTTTTCCGTTACAATTGTACAAGTGCGTGAATGCGTGTTATCGCCGCTACAAGAAGTTAGGTAAACTTAAGACAGGCCCAATAGTGTTAGTAGTCCGAGTTCACTCCTGGGCGGCCTTAGAACTCTAACATAGTCGACACAAACGGAAGTTGGCGAAGGCGTTGTAGAACATAGGTCGAGTGAGGTATCAGGGAACTCGGCCCAACTAGACGAAACACATGCGAAGGTCGCCGGACGTGTCGAAGGTTATTCGAAGGACATTGCGGGTGTCTAAGTTCGAATTCTTTGGTGTGGCGACCACTGGCTTTGCTGAGCTTTCCTCTTACTATTTAGGTTATTGGTTGCCGTGACGGAACACCATCTTGATATACAGTTGGTTCCCGAGAGGTTGACACTGGAGAAACTGGGGAATGCGACAGAGCTGGTCACAACCAGCTGAACACCGTTCCAAATGCTCTGACCCTAACTAGGGGAGGAGGGAACGGGATGTGGACTTCCGCTACAGGGGGATTTCCCTGTATAATCTATTACATTCCTGGATCAGAGCTAGAGCTCCAGGAGACCTGGTGTATAGTAGGTAATCCTAAAATCGAACCAGGGAGAGGGGGCTACCTCCGAGGGAGGGGAATTCGGTGGTCACCGGCTCTCCTACAGAGCCATTCTGTCTCTAGGTACCTTTAACCTACTAACCTGGTATATTGTGTCCTTAGAAGTCTTTTTTAGGACAGAAGGATTTCGCCGACACCATGACCAGATACACAGCCCTACCTTGGGCGGGTTCGAGACGGAGGACGGTTCAGCCAGCACTTGTTAGGACCCAGACCTAGTTCAGTTTTGGCAGTGGATCCTGGTCTGTGAGGCTGCCGGCCGGGTCATGGCGACACCGGCCTATGCTGAGTACACATAGGTAACGTGTACCTCTGGGGGTAAGTCTGTGTCACGATATTCACACATGGTGTTGTCTTTGGCAGGTTCTACTTTCTGAGAGACTTACGTGAGTGGACCAGAGGAAGATGACTTGGTGAAGGCTGCTAAATGGCTGGCTTACCTATGTGACGTGAAGTGAGGCTTCTACACCACACCACGTGCCGGGAAGTCACTGCGCCACAGTCCAGTCCCGTCTTACCCGCTAAATGATATTCAGTCAGTCCACCAAGTATTATGATGGCTACACACGGGCGAGTATCGTGTCCTCTTGTCTGTGAACATTTTTGACAGTGTGACCCACTAGCCAAACGGGTAGAGAGGAACTACCTTACCCTTTATTTCAGAATGGCCTGCTGTTCCGGGAAGAGTTTACCCGTTCGTACTAGGAACATTGGTGACCTTCATTACAGGGTCACGAGCTACCAGTACTGACTTTGAGTGACAGAGTCAACTTGAACTGTGCCAACTTTCTGTGCTTATAGGCCCAGTTATACCCATCCTGATCCCATTAGAGACCACCATCTGTTCCCAGAACTTTGACATTGTTAAATGTGGGTTAAATGTTATGGTGGCTTCTTAGGACCGTTGTCTAGCACAGGTCTTACCAGTGAAGCTTGAAGGACAGGCCTGCAGAACGTCTCCAGGGATGTTAGTCTGGAGTCATCACGTACCACCGCAACTTGGAGTCACCACATTGACGTGCTAGTCATTTCAGCTGAGTCCACCTCTCGGCAGAGATATTCCACGCTACGTGTGCAGATGAGTGACCTCTTTAACCTTGTGGTATCGTAACCAGTGTACAGTGATGAGTGAGACGGCCTGAGGCTAATCCAGACAGCCTTTTCTTCTATCACCTGGCGGAGGCCAGGATTCTCTCATGAACATTCCCTTTGTTGATAATCCTTCTGTACATTATATCATCTAGTCATTATGTGTAGACACCAGAGTCGTGTCATCTGTTCTGGATGAGAGGTGAAAAAGGTAATGTCCAGCGGTTGATAGTGAGAGAGACAGGAATCCAAGGGCTGGTGGGGTCTGTAGACTGAGATCTAATGTATTCCCAGAGTGCATCTATTCCGTTATTAAGATGTAATAGTATGCTTCCCTCACCCCAGGAAATACTGGGTAGTATAGTGTACCTATAAGGAGACTGAGTGGCAAGGGCCATTTCCCATAATGGAGAAAGTGTCCAACACCAAATATATAATCTTCATGAAAGGTAAGATGAAAATCTACTACATTAAATTTCTCCGTAAATATTATGACAGCGCAAAAGAACGACCGGTTCATGTGGTAGCTCTAAATGTTGTTCAAAAAGTAGGGAGAAGGGAAGAACCTCTTAACTTTCTACACCAACCTCTGACTGGATCCTGATTCAACGTATCTAGAGAAATGCCAGGTCATACCACAATACCAAGCCAGCCCCGGAGTCGAAAGAAGAAATCTAATAGATCCTTCTCTAGAGGGGAACAATTGGTTCAAATATAAACAATGGTGAGAATCCATAGTCGATCTGGGCTAATCTACCCTATAAGTTTGCTGAGCCGCACTTTTCTCTAGGGGCGGCAAATGTGACGAGTTGAGTCTAGATCACTATGCGACAATCAATAATACTACGTTAGGAGGTTTACTATTTACATTCTAAATCTCTTATAGCGTAAATATGACCATTGATGACGTCATTACTATGACACGGACACTTTCTGCACTAAAACTATAGAGTTATATTTGGGACGGCAATTATTCCACGTCATCAATGTAAATGACGTCGTAATTTGCTTTCTCTGTCTTGCGCTCACTTATTCTGCTCTACGTGGTCCATTTGACTTGGAATATTATTTTAAAGTCACCCTAAGCCATAGGAAAGTGTGATACCCACGCAGTACTGTAATACGGGAAAAGGAAATCTTATCCACTTCCGCCCCGCACACACACACACACACACACACACACACACACACACACACACACACACAGAGTAGACGCTAGAACAAAGACGTGGGAACCATTTGCGGTCTGACAATCGCATCCCATCCTGTCAATAAGAGCTTAAAAGAAGCCAAAAATTGAGTAAAAACTAAAAGTGTTTATATTAACTGAAAATAAAGCGTTTAGAATGAGGAGTACATTGAATTATTTTCATATATGGGAAACATGCAGGATTGTCCCAATTATGTTTCTCTGCGATTTGCAGGGCGTGAAAGGGGAGACATTGATTTTAAATACCTGTGGTCATGCTATATTATGTATAACCACGAAGATTATGTTGATATGCATTTTGTGAATGTGCGTATGTGTAAATATAGATACATATATACTGCAAGTGTAAAGAACACGTGTAACGATTTTTGTCCATATGGGAAAAAGTTGGAACTCAAGGACCGGACTGGAGGAGTAGAAGAGATATGTGGAACATGATTCTCACATACAGGCAATATTACCAAGCGATTTATATACTAGCTTAAATCTGCTTAACCCTCACACAACACCACGCCGTACCCCGTGACAGTGACGGTCATAACTCATAAAGTATGTGTTTGGAGAATTGGAAATTGGGGGGGGGGGGAATTAAAAGGCAACTAAGACAACATAAAGCAGGACTTCTTTAATGCTCAGTGACTTTGCTTGATTGCCTTAATCTTACGCACACCTTCCATTATTCCTTGGGTTTCGCTGCACGACTCATTGGCGACCATTGATTGTTATATGTCCAATGCTCGACCTGTGAATAGGGTGTCTTATTGTGAGCCTTTTCTTAGCTATCTAGGGAAACATCCTGGTTGCCCAGAATTTCTCCAGCACGGTGGTAAGAAATTAACCACCAGTAATTATTACATATGAGTCACTCCATATTTCACAACCATGTACAATTTTGTAATGTATTTTTCACACACAAGTCTGTATACATGTTTTAATCCTATGGATAATTGTCTTCAGATGTATCCACTTTTGGAACCATTTTTCATTGGTAACATTCTTATACCAGGTACCCTCTTGTCATACAATATATAGCCAAACAATAGAGATTATGGAGTCTGATTTGCTTTCGAACAGCAGATAGAAACTATGACTTGTCCCTATTCTGCCACTCTAACACACACCACAGACACACACAAACCAGCTCTTAGAAACTTGACGAGTACCAAGATAATGAGAGCTATGCGACTGTTTATTTTCCTTCAAGGAGCCCAGCTGCTGTTGTTGCTATTGCTGAAATCCAAAAGACGGTTAGCTAAAGATTATTCACCTCTAGTGGAAACGGAGCATAGAATCTGGTGGAGCATCAAGACCTGGGTGGACCTTGACTCCCAAACAACAACAGAAGAATCGCACTAGCCAAAATCAAGACATATCAGGTTACTCTGTGTCACTCTGTGGCCTGCGAGCATATGTGTCTGTAAATGTGCGTCTGATGACTGCTTACACTAAAATAGGTCTGAGTTAAAACTTGTACCACCACAATTTTGTACCATTTCATTTGTACCTAGTTCATTTGAGTCAGATGCTCAAGCATCCTTCTCATCAAGTCCTGAGGATCACCCTCTGTGTAGAAACAGGCAGGGCATTGAATCCAGAGACATTAGATGCTACTGAACAACTAAGATTGAATGTTTGCCTAAACATTATGTGGACTCTGTTTTCCCGGCTAATTTTGTATTCAAGAAAAATGAAAATTTATAATCGTAGGTGTCCCTATAGGGATACACAAACTTAGTATCTACCGGCACCCCAAAGAAATAATAGTCTCCCATATTGTCTTTGTGACATTATATACTACCCCTTTATAAGCACCTACTACTCCCCCACCCTGTTACATGTTTTACGGTGTCTATCCATCTTCAAATATAAATTGCAGATCTTCCAACAGTTTGGACAAGAAAAGGATCTAGCTACGTTATTAATGTCACTAGTATACATGAAATGGTCTCTATATTCTAATAATCGTATGGTTTCATTGTATTCCCCACTACCCCTACGTTTTGAGACCAGGAACTGTATATCATCAAACTCAAAGACGTCTATGTTAACCCCAAAATATGTTTTTCTAAATTTGGCATATCAGTTAATCTAACCACGGGATAATCAACATGTGAATCTATATTTTTGGCACGCTGCCACTGGTTAGTTTGGTGGGATTCCTAAGATCCTTAACATCGCACCTTTAAATAATGCCAAGCAACAAAATAGACAGTAGGTGTCAGTGTATAGTTTGTTTTTTGAATCATGTTGCAGTGTGTTGATAGCTCTGTTCTGTGTGATTTGGTCTGGAATGTCTTCTAAAAAGCAACCTATATGATGTTCTGTGATTTGATATACACATAAGCTATACGCTAGTATTGTATCTACTAGATATTTTGTTTTGGGTCATGTGTGTAATGCATAGTTGAACATATCGCTTTCTCGTACTAATGTAACAAAGTCGTCAATGTTTTGTTGGTGTTTAACTAATTTTCTGACGTCTAATTCAATGCATGGTTGCATGAGACTTGAAAGAATATACGCTCGTCTGTCTCTCTGTGTTGTATAATAGTGTGATGACTATAGTTAAGTTGAAATCTGTTGGTCTGGGTCGTAAATAGTGTCTCTAATTTGTTGGCCCAGTTCACTGGCTGTACTGAGTAGACACGTGAAATAAAATTTAATGTCAATACATTTTTGTTGATATTGTAGTGAGTCCTGATGGCTGTCTAATTTTCTCTGTATGTCTGTTGTTGTCAGTGGGAAGAGTGTGTAGAGTCTCTGGCTCTTCAGCTAACAGTATGTCTGCTTCGTCTGCTACCAATTTGTCAAACATAGTTGTGTGTTCTTGTTTCTGTATTCGAGATCTGTGTGTAGCTGATGGTGTTTTTTAAAATAAAGTTGATTTAATTTGATTTGATTTACTTTTTTCATGATTAGGATGTAGTGTCCATAGGTGTTGATGATCTGGTGTCTTGTGTGTGTTCTTATGTTGTGTTGTAGTGTCTTTTCTCTTACATAATTGACTGCAATTGTGATATGTGTAACCTATATCTATGGCTCGGTGTACTGTACGATTGTGACACTGTGTGAAAACGTGACCACAGGTAGGTCACAAGCAGACAGCTTTCTGTGTCCTGGCCTTGATGATAGAAAAATAAACAAACAGCGGGTTGATGACAATGTCAACAAAGTGACCCACGTGCGACTATTAACACAAAATAAGGTTTCGTAGTTGACGACAGTTCCATACTTTCAAAGATCTGATGTAAGCGATGTCTTTTTACTTCAATCAGCTGTGGTAAAAAGAAAAAGAAAAAAAATACAAACCATTAGAGTCCACCATCAACAATATTTTACATGTCTTAAATTGTTCAAAGATTTTTAATGGTCCAGTGTTATGTATTTCAAGAACAAGTAAATCTCCCCTCCCCCCGCCAAAAAAAAAAAATATATATATATATTTAATGGTGAAAGCGTTTAAGTCATCTGCAGACAATAATAACCTCCATCTTTTAAATTTTTCAAACGGAACATAGTAACTATTATCAAGGAAATCCAGAATAAGTTATGTTGCGGAACTATGAAAAATGAGGATCAGGAATACGTCACACCAATAAACAATAGTTTAAATTTTTAAATTTTTTAAAATTAATTTTATTGGTCTAGAGTTATACACACACACACACACACACACACACACACACACACACACACACACATATATATATATATATATATATATATATATATATATATATATATACTAACGAGAGAGAGAGAGCGAGAGAGAGGCAGAGAGAGAGAGAGAGAGAGAGAGAGAGAGAGAGAGAGAGAGAGAGAGAGAGAGAGAGAGAGAGAGAATAGAATAAGAGAACCAACCTGCTTTTGTGACAAAGTCTACTTATGCCGATGTACCCCTTGATGTACACAGTGTTTCAATCTGCAAAATAAAAACGGTATATATTTATATGCGATATAAAATTAAACGAATATTAAACAAGTAACATTATATTTACTACATTGTAAAACCAATATATAAATAACAGATTTGACACAGTGCGAAGAGAGTCAGTAGATACTTATGCAAAAAGACAGACCAAGAATCTGAGCGACATGATAGGACATTTTTTTAAAAGCAGAATTATTTACATAAAGATTTTTTATGTGGCAAACACGTAATAAGTTTAATACGAGGCATAGCGGCGTGATATGGCAGAATAAGATAATCAGCCTCTTTGAATGACAACGACTCCTTGTGCCGACATTTCGGTTATTAGCAAAGATTCAATTTGTAGTGACAACAAACCAGAATATTTTAGTGTACAGAAGTAGAATAAAAAATACAATAGCTGTAGAAATAATACACTTTAGTGATTAGAAGAAGGAAAAAAAATACATGTTCATGATACAATAATGATGTTTCGTGTGACAAATACATTAAACACATAAAGACGATTAGACGAGACAGAGCGGTGGGGAAAATGACAGAATACGAGAACCAATCTGTGTGAGTGACAAGTCTCCTTGTGCCGAGAGTGAAAGATAACGTCTCCTTGTGCCAAGAGTGAGTAACATCTTCTCTTTGTACTGAGAATAAATGATAACGTCTCCTTGTGCCGAGATTTTCTTTGTTAGCAAAGTTTCAATTTGAAGAGACAATAAACCATAATACTTTAGGGACCATTTGCAGAAATAGAAGCTAATGTTAGAGGCATACAGCTGCACTGTAATTTAGTGCGTATTGATTCAATAATTACTTCCTTTTGACTGTTAAGTATACAGTTAACAAGGAGATTAACACAACATCATGTTACAGTATTTTGCAACATACTGCAAGCAAAAAAGACATTCGGCTCTATGGTATTGGGGTTAATAACGCAGGTTTCGAAACGCGGCCGTGGGTGATTTGAAAGCAGAGCGCTTTGTGTTGATTTTTAAAAGCGGTATTAACATCGGTCCTTCAGAAAACACATTACTAGACTTAGCTAGTATTACTTTCGACAGTGGTGGTAGTATGTGTACTAAAAATCATATAACTACGGGGCTATGTCTTGAGAAGTACAACACCAACAGCCATATGCCGATTTGAAGACACATAACGAAAATGCATAATAGACTGAGACCAACTTACCAGTTCGAGTGTTGTCAGTAAAAGTCATTCTATACGGCAAATGCTGGTCTTTTTAACCAGGTACAGTGCGGACGTGGAATCGTGAAACAGGAGAATATTATAGGCTGTCATAGCGTGGCTGAACTTGTTATAATCACGCGCAGAGGTCGTGCCATGTCAGCTGTTACAAACACGCGGTAAGTTCGCTTGCGATAAGTGGGTTGTCTCGGTATCGTTTTCATGTCAACTTGCTGTGGGTCGCCGAAGTCACGATATCAGGACTTGTGAGTACATGTTACATTTTAAATTCATTGTATTACAATCACACCTAGACATAGGCATGTGCGCACAAAAGAAAGTGGCAACCAGTTACAGACACGCGCCCATACACATACAAACACAAAAGCAGTCATACAAACACACATAAGTAGTCATACAGACACATACGCAGTCATTCAGGCCCACACACAGGCAGTCATACAGACACACAGGCAGTCATACAGACACATACACATACAGACACACAATTAGTCATACATATGCACAAGCAGTCATACACACACACAAACAACTTCATACAGACACGTATGCACGCTATGTCGCTGTATTGTTCTGGCCACCGCTAATTAGTTGATTATACACTAGGACAATTTTAACATTCGTTCTGACTGACAACCCTGTAGTATGAAATATGATATCTATTTTTCTGCCTAGTACATTCCAAGTCGGTGTTAATTACTACAGCCGATCTGACCTCGACCTCTTTGTTTACATTAAACCGTCGACTTGTTTACCCGTCCGGTGATGGTGAGGTGGCGGCTTTGAATCCCCATCCTCGCGTGCTCAGGAACGGATAGCCAACTCACCAGCCCTACCAACTTTAAATTTTCAAAAATAAACCGACCGAGCTATTTTTCCCTAGAAAAAGAGTTGTTCTCTCTTCCCAATCCATATTCACAAAATGGATTGCCTTTTTGACTTCACGGCAGTAACGTTACATAGATTACATAACAAAATACTCCACGGATTATATGGATTAAATCCATATTTACAGTTGCAAAACAACATATTCTACTACTTGCATTGATGTTACCTTTCCTCTAAAGTGAACTAAGCAGGTTGAGAGGGGAATCGTGCTGCATGGGAAACACATGGTCTATACAATTCAGCCCAGGCTTTGTGCTATGGAGAGGTATAGCTCCATCCCTGGTCTTAACCGGTCTCGGAATTAAAGAGAAAGGTAGAAGTTTCGGATTATAAGTCCTTGTCTGCGTCATGTTGGAGAAGACCATGTGTTCACATGCATCTATTATGAAAGAACATTTGCAGCGCGAAATGGTCTGATCAGACACATTTGTTACCGTCATGGGTTGTTGTAGTTGTTATGCCTTTTTTTTGACACACAATGTAACATATTATCGACTGTCAAGACAGCAAGGTGCCGGTAAAAGTAGCAATGTACACCTTTTTGGGGAAAATAGAAAGGCATATTAAAATAAGAATACAAAAAGCAAGAGGAGCTTTTATAGCACTATGAAATTGATAGATGTCAAATGACATTGAACATAGTACTAAACATAGGAAATATAACTATAACGTTTATTGAATGATGCAGTAACACGGAGAACAACTAAACCAATAAATAGGACACAAATTGAGAAAACCTTATCATGGTATAACTAGAAAATCCCCACAGGGCAAAAGAAAATGAGGGAAATCTAAACAAAAAGACAGATAAGTGAATTAGACTCAGAGATGAGAAATATGGAGTGGCCATAGAAGGAGCTACGGGAGACAGCAAAAGATAGGACGTCTTGGCATGATTTGGTTATGAGCCCTCGCTCTAATGGTGGATAAAGGGTAGAAGAGAAAATGGAGAATTCCTGCCGTCTCAAAGAGCTACGACATTTGTAATCTTTTTAACGAAAGTAATTTACCCTTTACAGATAAAACTACTATGGAGAAAGAAATATACATTAATGGGGAAAAATTGGAGGTGGTGGACAATTTTGAATATCTTGGGTCATTGATTACCAAACACGGTGACACAATGAAAGAATTTAAACGGCGACTATCCATTGCTCTTCAAAAACTAAAACAGCTGAATAAATTATGGAGTGGGACAGACAGAACTACAAAAATTAAAGTTTTAAGAGCATGCATCTTTCCCATTGCAACATGCGCCTGTGAGACATGGACACTTACTAAACAAGCTAAACAGCGCATAAACGCCTTTGAATATAAATGTTATAGAAGAGTTCTAAGAATATCTTGGGTAAAGAAAAGAACAAATGCATCCATACTTCAAGAGTTGAATACTGAAGAAGGTTGGCTAATAAAGACGATAAAACAAAGAAAATTGAAATATTTTGGTCACTTGAAACGTCACGAAAGTTTGGAGAGAACAATAATGGAAGGGTATATGCCTTGGAAGAGCGGAAGAGGAAGGCCAAAGAGAAGATGGGTGCAGGATGTGGCGGATGATCTCCAGATGGGTGTATCAGACGTGGGACATCTTGCTTATGATCGAGATGTTTTCCGGAAGGTTGTTATGGGAGCGAGGTTCTGCAAAGGACATGCTACTGAATGAATGAATGAATTTGCCCTTGCTTAATTTAACTAATGCACTCTGTGACTGCATCTTCTACCCGATTTACACAATATTTGATAGACGCAGTAAACTCTATTGCCCTCACAACCTGACTACGCGTCTCCTGGTGGCAAAACTAAGAACTAAACGTGTTTTCTTAATACAGTCAGGCCCACAGCAATATAAGTAGTGTATACCCAGATTTCGTTTGATTAATCGATATAAAGTACAGAGCCGGCTCTATCAATCAATATACGCTGGCGGAGATGTTCAGGGCGTGAACGGAGCACCCACGGACCTGTCCGGAGTGGGATGATGATGATGATCCTCACTAATAACAAGTACAGTAATTGTTTCGTGCAACTAATTCACGCACTGATTTGTTCACTTACTCAATTAACATAAGCTTGAATCATCATCATCATCATCATCATCATCATCATCATCATCATCATCATCATCATTATCGTCATCATTTTCTTCCAGTTCTGCCGTCAAGCGTCGTAGGGAAGCTTGAATCATTTACCCAATTTACAATGTTTAGTTCATTTAAATATTTCATACATTTTTGGTTCACGTATCCTAGCTAATTCTAGCATTTCGGGTTCATTTGCCCAACGAATAGTGTTTGGTTCCCTTCCATTATGCACACACTTGTGTGTGTACTTCCTATATCCACAGTGTATTTGACTGACTGCCTAGAACAAAAAACAAGCGCTTAACTTACCCTCTTCTGATGATTTCAGACAAGCCCGGGAGGCCACAGTTGAGGATCTGATCCACCAAGGCACCGGGAGCCAGAAGGTGAGTCAGAGCTAGGCTGTGAACAAGCAAAAGTACATGGGGTTTCTAAACACTGTACTAAAGAAGATACATCAGCGTGTTCCGTACCGAGCGGTACACGACACCATTTTCTCTAACGAACATCGTTTTTTCTGTGTTTCTAATAAACTCAACAGCTCATCGACTTGAATGTCACGCTATTAACCCGATTAGCATTCTCTCTCTCTCTCTCTCTCTCTCTCTCTCTCTCTCTCTCTCTCTCTCTCTCTCTCTCTCTCTCTCGCTCTCTCTCTCTCTCTCTCTATCTCTGTGTGTCTCTCTGTGCGTCTCTCTGTCTCTTTATTTCTGTGTGTCTTTCTGTGTGTCTCTCTGTGTGTCTCTCTATGTGTCTCTCTATGTGTCTCTGTCTGCCTGTCTGTCAGTCGGTCGGTCGGTCGGTCGGTCGGTCGGTCGTTGGTCGGTCGGTCGGTGGGTGCGTGGGTGGGTGGGTCGGTCGATCGGTCGGTCCATCGTTGGGTGGGTGGGTCTGTCTGTCTGTCTGTCTGTCTGTCTGTCTGTCTGTCTGTCTGTCTGTCTGTCTGTCTGTCTGTCTGTCTGTGTCAACATCAGTCTATGATACCATTAACCTTCTCGGTTGTCATAATGTTCTTCATACACTCTTCTCATATTCATTAATCTAGTGGCTTGTCCTGTGTAGAACTTCACTCCACCCACCACAATTCTTTTGAAATGTCTCTATATCCTATGGCAGATATCCTATCTCTGTTGCTGTCATATGTAAATTATCTGTCACATCTTGAACCCATCAGCACTGTAGGCTTCCTTTTCTCTATCTCCCCGGTGCTTGCTTGCTTGCTTTAAAAACAAAAATTCCATATTCGGCCTCGTTCAACCTGCTTGTTTCAGCTGTGGTTATTGTTGAGGTCCATGGTTTTTGTGGGTTTATTCTCTTTGATTCTTGTCTTGTGTGCTCTTACGAGTGAGCCTATCTCGGAATGGTTATGTAAGCGTTTGTGTCTGTGACGTCAGCTGGGGAGTTAGTCGGCGAATTGTCTTTTGTGCCCGTATCCTCTGGTGGTTTATTTGGTTAGTGAAGGCTCCTGGCTCGTCTGGCTTGGCTGGTCGCGGTCCTTATACGGACTTTTTATTTGGCCTTTTTGCCTCCTTTGTGGTGTATTGTCTGTAGCAGCTTTTCGATGTTTTCATTTTCTTGTTTGCGCATTATTTCTTCCCTCTCTCTTTCGAATTTCTTGCGTCTGTTTTCCATTTCGAGTCTTTTGCGTTTCCTTTGCCTGTGGTATTCTGCTATCCCGAGTTCCTCCATTCTTGCCGATACTAGGCACTCCTCCAGGGTGGGTCCGAGTGGGTATTCTGTGCCGCCTTCAGAGATCCGGCGGGACAATGATTCTCTCTTGGATTTCTTGGACGTCGTGGTTGGGATGTTGGCCTTAGCTTGCGGTTCCGGCTCGGTCTTTTGTTGGGTTTCATCTTGCGGCTTTTCTGTGTTCTCTTGCATGACTTCTGTTGGTTTGTTTTGAATTAATTCCATTTCGGCTTTTAGCAGCTCTCTCTCTCTCTCTCTCTCTCTCTCTCTCTCTCTCTCTCTCTCTCTCTCTCTCTCTCTCTCTCTCTCTCTGCTTTAATGGTTCGTAGCATTTCTTCGTTTTTCTTCATCATCTCGGCCATCTGGATCTCCTTTATTTCCGCCAGCAGATTTTCGTTGCCGCTTTTCGGAGTGGACGTCAGCAGTGCCTTGACTTGCTTCTTCACTTCGTCTATCTGGTTTGCAGTTAATCTCTTTCAGATTGTGATATACCCGTGGCTGTCTCGCACCTCCGCATTGCTTCGCTGTATGGTGTCTTTGTGGTAATTGCGATCTTTAAAACGTCTCTGTGTCTTTGCAGGTACGGACAGCACAGGTATCTTGCGCCATGCTTGCCCAGGCAGTTGGTGCACTTTCGTTTGTTGTTGGGTGCTCGGAAGTCCGTGTCCAGATGACACTCCTTGAGGGCGTTGTGATCGGCGCAGTATCGACAGATATCTGTCTTACTGCGACATGTTGCTCCGCTGTGGCCGGCCCTCTGGCATCTTGAAAATTGATTGACTCTAGGGATGAATCTCTCTGGCTGTTGCATTTTCTTGTGATTGATACTGTGATCGGCATCTCGCTGCTCTCTGTCGTCACCACCGCCAAGGTTGTAGGAATATTGGAGTAGGCGAGGAGCCGCTCTGCCTTCAAGAATCGGATGTTGAGGTTCTCTTCTTGTAGCTGCTTCAGGATTTGTTCATCTGTCCGCTCCGTTTAGATATGCTTGACATCCCACTTGATTGTCGCTGAGTCGGTGTTTCCCACTCTGGTGTCTTTCTCCTCTCTCTGCTTCTCAGTAGGTTTGGCTCTTGTTTGTGATGGGTTGTCGTCATCCTTCCTCGTGGTAGCTTCGTTAGAGGTTGCTGAGGTTCTTGTTGTTTGCTGCAGCTTGCAGCACATCCTGGATGCCACGTGTCATTTGGTGTCTTGCAACGTACTATTTTCCCCCGTATCTCCCCGGTACATTTCGCTCCATAATTATCTTTCCAAATTTCCATAATATTAAATTTTCCACATATTTGTTTGTCTTAATAAACAACATTCTTAAATATTACATTCTTGCTAGTTAGATCTGTTTGTTATCTTTTCTGTCTAATCAATGGTTAATACTCTTCTGTAAGATTCTCATTGATGGGAAAGATTTAAGAATAATACAGAATATATACTGGAACCAAGTAGCAGCAATTCAAATGGGAAATAAAGAGGGTAGTTACGAACAGATAAAGCTAGGGGTACGACAGAGGTGTGTCTTGTCACCCGATCTCTTCTACGTATATAGCGAAGTAATAATGAGAGAGATCAAAGAGAAGTCAAGAATAATAATCGGAGGATATAATATAAACAATATACGCTATGCAGATGACACAGTATTGGTGGCAGATAATGCAACAGACCTACAAAAAATTATTGGATGTTGTAGTATCAGAGTGTGCAGAAATGACTCTCATTGAATATCAAGAAAACAGTAACAATGGTGATATCAAAGAAAATGGGGACACCAAAATGTGACATAGAAATAGAAGGGGAAATTCTCAACAAAGTGAACAACTTTAAATACCTAGAGGCACTTATAACATCAGATGCAAGATGTGCAACAGAGATTAAGAGCAGAATAGGGCAGGCAAAAGCCGCATTTTAGAAAATGAAGAGTATCTTATGCAATAAGTCACTATCAATGAATGTAAGAAAGTTAGTTAGTTAGTTAGTCGACAGATCATCCTCATTGCACATCGAACCATTCAGTCCATAAGTGCTCGGATCCCCTCCTCAGCAAATCCCGCAGCGTTTAGCGGCTTACGACGCCAGTTCTGTGTTAGTTTATCAATCTTCTTTGGCTTCCTGCGTAGTGTTCTTGTTTGGCCACCCCTCTTTTAATTTGCTGTTCTCGCAGTCTGGCCATGGTTGTAGATTCACAGTCATCACTTGGTTCACGCAAGAGTCTTACTTCTCGTAGAGCATTCAGAATGTCAGCCTGGTCCATGGCGCGTCCGCCCTCCACAGTAGCCTCACCTGCGAGCTTGTCAGCCCGCTCATTTCCTTGTACTCCCGCATGCCCTGGCACGAAGATGAAACTAATCTTTATCAGCCGAGACCGCTCCAGAGGCAGCAACCATTCTCTTCGGATCGACCCCTCCTCTATCCTCTTGATCATGTTCATTGAGTCGCTAAGGAAACATGCCCTAGTGAATGTCTGTGTCTCGAGCCATGTTATTGCTTTACTTACTGCCATGACTTCCATAGTCAGGCTACTTGTGGTTTCAGTGAAAGCACCAGAGTCCTCCTTTACAATTCTCCCTCCGGCCCGAGCTGTAACGGCCCATGAGCTTCTCACATGTCGGAGGACCGACCCATCTTTGTAGATGACCGCATAACCGTCTAGCGAATTCTCGAAAATCAACGCTTGTACTTCAGCCTCCACAGCAGCCGGATTTTCTTGTCTGCATTTTCTATCTAGTTGGATGCAAACTGAAAAGGATGTGCAAAAATCTGTTGGCACTTGCACCCACTCCTCGCCAGGTTCTAAGTCCTCAAGTGAACACACCTGTTGAAGAATGTCTTCGGCTTGACCCATCCACGCCGTCCTCTTTTTAACCTGCTGCCCTTCACCTTCATAATTTCACTATGCAGAGGATGAAGAAGAATAATGTATGAAAGAGAGTGCTAAAATGCTATATAGAACCAGTTTTGTTGTATCGCAGCGAATCTTGGAATGTAAATGAACAAACTAGGAAGAACTTAGAAGAAACAGAAATGTGGTCTTTAAAACGAATGTTGCGAATTCCTTGGACTGCCAGAGTAATTAACAACGATTGCCTGAAAGAGGCTAATGAAACTAGAACACTATATACAACAATAAGAAAGAGACAAACAGCTTTCTTTGGTCGTGACAACTGGAAAGATCGAGGGGAAGAGAGGCAGAGGCAGACCAAGAGAAATGATTCTGGACGGATTGAGACGGTGGCATGGAGGAATATCATTAGCAGAGTTGATCCAGAACACCAAAGACCGAGACCTGTGGAAAGCCATGAACGCCTACGCCATCCGGCACGGCACTTTATGCTGATGAAAATTCTCATAAGGTTACCACAACTGGCTTGCCTTGGTGTGGGTAAACTTATGATGATTATGTTCCTTGTAATACTGTAAGTGTGGTGCCTAGCTCTCTTCTTCATCAGCTTTCCTTCCCATACATTCTTCTTCTTCCTCTATTCTTCTTCTCTTCCTCCTTTTTCTTCTTTATGCCACCTCCTATGGAGCATATCCCCTCAGTCAACTCAAGCCAAATACTATGTAGACTTGTTCATGATTGATAGTATTGTATAGCTAAGGCTTTCTACAGGTTGAGGCAGCCAGGCTCACGCCAACCCTACTTAACCACCTTTTGCGACATGCGTGGTTGGTTACAGTGTTATTACTCTTTGCTTCTCTCGTGGCCCAAGTAACACAGGTTTTACTAACACTAATACAAGACCAGTAACAACAAATTACGAGAATGACATCAAGTTAAGTTATTACAACAATAACTGCAATCTATAATATTAATAATAGGAAGGAAACTTTGAACAGAAGAACATACTCATTGATGGCAATAACGTAGAGAAAGTGTGGCGCCAGTATCTTGAAGATAGGGTGGGAGACGGACAAGTGACGATTGCAGGCTAGGCCAACTCCCTCCATTAGCAAATGAGTGAGTCCTAGAGAACAGAAAAATCCTACATGAAAGCTCGTTGTGTGTTATGTGAACTCTTCATTAACAGCACGTAATTTAACTCTTGTTACATGCTAGACAATGCTAAATAATCTGTGCAGTGCGACAATTGAGGTGTTTGTAGTGGCTTTAATAGATTCTGCTGGAATATCATCTGGACCAGCAGCTTTCCCATTCTCCAAGAGTTTGATGGTTTTCTTAATTTCTCACATTTGTTAGTCAGCTCCATTCTTGTAAGATCTGATTTTGAGACTTGTCTATTCAGAAGTTTCTCAAAATAGTAGACCCGTTTGCTCATATGATCTGTAATGTTGACGAGGACTTTCGTACTACTAGATTTGCTAAGCACACTTGATTGATTATATTTTCCTGCCATGTTCCTTGGGGTTGTGTACAGATCTCTGATGTTCCCTTTTGCTGCTGCTACTTCTGTCTCTCCTGCTAGGCCAAAAAACTGTTGTCATTTAGCCATACTTATGCACTTTGTATCTTCTTTATATGCTTCCTTGCATTGTTCATGAAATCAGACTTTAATATCCCTGAATTCGCTATTGTTTAAATCTGACTATCCCACCTCCTCCCCCCCCCCCCTTTTCACCCCTTTTTCATTCACTTTTTTTCGCAATGACTTCTATAAATAATTCATTCTAAATACGTTTAACGTGCTACCAGCAGTTTTCATAATCACCGCATCTACTAACTGTTGTAGTGCCTGGTACTTATTACAGACTAACTATAAATTGTTCCGTTATTTCTTAATTTCTGAGGCATTATACACTATATTGGTTTCTATGTTTGTGGCACAGGTTTACTACTGGCAAGGCAAGTTGGGCATTGAGCTAGGGGTAGGTCCGCTTACCTAAATGCGTCAGCGACTCTTGGTGTGAGGCGTCCGCGCTATTATACCACAGTTTGGCCAGCGCCCATGTCAGATTTGGACAGCTTGGAGTAAAAATCTGGACAGAATAAGCAGAATAACAAAAACACAGAACTATGGAATCTTGAGTTACTGGGATCAAAATAAACCTCTTATGTCCTGTTATCTTTCTGGCTTACTGATTTCTGTCTTCAATCATTGCATGAGCTTTTTTGTTTTGTAGTAGACTGCCCCCTTCTTCCGGTCCAATATGGCGGATAGGCTATTGAGCTATTAAGGCCTCTAGAATGTATTGCTTTAGGCTACATATTGCATTTTACCATATTTTGAACTGGTTGTACATAGTAATGAGCCAAGTGCGTGAGCTGTGAATATCACGTGGAATGCTTTTACATCTGTCCGCGGTAGTTTGTATTGTGAACTGCATGTTCAGAAAAATAGCGGAAAGCCGGTTGTTGAATAGCAGGTTTTGCCTTATGCAGGAATGTGTTAATTACTCCATCCCGTTCTTAACCGATCTCGGAACCAAAGTGAGAGATAGTAGTTACGGGTTAGATGCCCTTGTCAATTGGCGTAGTTAGGGGAGCCACGGGTTGCCTCTGGACACCTACAGGTGTCACTGATCAGCTTACGCCCTACGCGAGCTGGACATTCCCCAACCAACTGTGTGTTGATCCGAAGCAACCTGCATGCTTCAATGGGTGCTTTGGGTTAGGACAAATTCTGAATAGCGCTGCTGCAAAACCAATGCACCAGGCTCTGAAAAGAAAAATAGAAACCTTAAGCTACGGCTTACAACCTGGAACATAAGAACCATGCATCCGGGATATTCCACTGATCTGATGAATATTGCCGATGTGAGAAAATCAGCCGTGTTTGGTGCCGAACTAAATCGTCTTAACATTATATTGCTGGAATGCAAGAGACTCATCTCTCTGAGGAAGGGTCACTCAGGGAAAACTATTACACCTTTTCCTTTGTAAGGGTAGAGGGCAGAAAGTAAAAGACAGCATAGAGTGGGTTTTGCAGTGAAGAATTCACTACTGAGAATGACTGAAATTCCAAAGACTAAATGTCATGGCAGGGCAGATCAAGCCCTAAGCCTTGTTTGGCAAGAGGACTCTCCGTGGCGAAGTGGTCAAGCCGTCTGCCTCAGGCTCAAAACTTTGTGGATTCGAATCAGGGCTGTATCCTTCGGTTCACGAGTGCATTTTTCTAGGAGACTCCCGTGGGTCGTCGCTGGAGCTATGGAGTTCGCGCTTTGTGCGACGCTTTCCGCGCTGCGGAAAGAGACTGAGCCATATGGGATAAACCCGGTGCATTAAAGTTGACACTGTTGACTTTTAAACGAAATTTTTTAAGCTATTGAAATTCCAGCTGGAGGTAATGAAAGACTATTATCTCTGCGCTTGGCAAACTATTGTGGTTTTGCCACAATTATCACTGCATATGCACCGACACTCTTCTGACGATGTGAAGGATTCCTTCTATGAGGAGTCAGTCTTTGTGATCAATGCACTACCAACATCTGACTACGCTTATATTCTCGATGATTTTAATGCTTGCGTGGGCAGGACTCGAGTTTAAGACCAGAGTGCCTTGGAAAATACAATATCGGTCACATGAATGACAATGGACAAAACTGCTGGAACATTGCACCAGAAATGACCTATGTATAAGTAACTCCTTTTTAAAAACGAAACAGCGGCATAAAGTCACATAGAAAGACCCAAGATCCGGTCATTTGGCATCAGCTGGACTTAATTATCACACGGGGACAGCATCTGAAACAAATATCATTAACTCTAGGTTACCACAGTGCTGATTGTAATACTGATCATTCTTTGGTTGTTGCAAGGGTTAGAATTGGACCAAAGAGAATCTACACGGCTAAACACAAATCCAGCTCCAGGATTAATATTATCAACACAAAGATCCTGATAGGTGTTTGGAGTTCCAAAAACAACTTGAAGACGTTCTCACTGATTCATCATAAAATTGTAAAAATAAGGATATACTTAAGACAACTCTTTATAAAACAGCAATGGTGGTTTATGGCAGTGCGGATCATAAGAGGCAGGGCTGGTTTGCAGCAAACTGTCAGACGCTGCAGCCCTTGATTTACAGAAAGAAGATATCTCTTTTAAGAAACAAGGGGAAAAGAAACAAAGCAAAACACTCTCAGTGAGCTAAAACAAGCTAGGAAGGATGTGCAAAAGGTTGCCAGGCAGTGTGCAAATGACTATTGGATCAAGTTATGCGAGTGCGTTCAAAATGCAAGTGATAAGGCAAACACCAGAAGCATGTATGAAGGGATAAAGAAGGCATGCATCACTAAATACCTTGACTGGAGAAATAATCACTGATAAGAAACAAGAGATGGATAGATGGGTAGAGCACTAATTGAAGCTTTACTCAAACGAGACCAAAGTGGTAGATGATGCCCTCAGCAACATAGAGGCGCTGCCAACTCTTGACCACCCATACATACTTCCCACCATAACAGAAGTTAAGAGTGCTATTAATAAACTTGCTTCTGGCAAGGCTCCAAGTAAAGATGGGATTCCAATAGAGGTTATCAGGAGTGGGCAAGACACGCCCACTCTACAGATCCACCAGCTAATAGAGCTCTGCTGGCGAGAAAGACAAATCACACAAGATTTCAAAAATTCAAGCTTCATACCACTGTACAAGAATAAGAGGAATCGGAGTGACTGTATGAACTATAGAGGTATCTCACATCTATGTATCATTGGGAAATTATTTGCCAGAATTGTTCTACGTAGTTCTGGGAGATCAAGTCAACCCCGAATCACCGTGTGGCTTTCGACGGAACTAGTCTACCATTGACATGATATTCTCATTGCAACAGCCGCAAGAAAAATGCCGTGAACAGAATCTGTAGTATGAAAAGTAAATTTGGCACACGGAAGATATATATATATATATATATATATATATATATATATATATATATATATATATATATATATATATATATATATATATATATATATATATATCAAGTAAGACCGACTACTAAAGAAACATTGAACTGGCTCGTGAGACTTCCTAGTGGTGTAGGCGGGTCATAAGGTAAGGCATTAACAGATACAATACAGGTTTCCACGTAGAGGGTCCCGAGAGCCAAGAAATTCAGCTTCTTCAGAAAGGAGCAAACTCACTCTTTGGTACCTGAAGAAGTGTGGTTGTCTTTCCACACTCTGCTCTCAAAAGTTGATATTTTATTTTGTAATATCATCACACTTAACAAAATAAACAAAGCCACAAGTTCACAAGTAAAGAGAATAACTCTTAGATATACATTTTAGTAATATAATGCTATAACAGGGGTAGGGGGAGGGTGTCGTTGAACTGGCATACAATTTTACGCGACTCAAAAATAATACATTAAATAAAATATGACATACTTATTAATTATCTCTATGAAGTATTAAACTCTGTTCCGGTGTCCTCACAAGGGAGTAAAAAAGTAACACTGTTAATTCACTCCTGGGTTGCTGAACCCTTCGTAAGTTCTCCGAACATATACAATGTAAAGATTATAAGATCACCACATATCTAATTAAACAAAATCCACGCAATTAGCACATCTTCTAACAATGTCCATGATGCTATCACCACTTATAATGTCAATGATGCTATCAAGTCTTCTAAAAATGTCAATGAAGCTATCACACTTTCGAAAATTGTCCATGGTGTTAATATATGTCTATGAAATCCGGACACTAAAGTTACTGATATCAGTAACTGTTGTGGTTACAACAGTAGTTGGTGTTAACCGTGTTGGCTAGTGGGCCAGACTAAGCCAGAGAGTATTCCAAAAGATGCTTTGCTTAATTCCACAATTAATATCAAGGCCAATCTCTTCATCCTTCATAGATGAACCTGACCTTAATGATGACAAGTTACAGTACTCATGACTATATCCAAGTGGAAGGCAAAATAAAGACCACCTTTCCCTGTGGACGATGGATGCCAAACATATAGCATCTCATAGAAACAGTGGGGGACAAAGAAAAACAACAACAGTCAACACAAAGAGATAAAGAGAAAGAGAGCGAGAGAGAGAGAGAGAGAGAGAGAGAGAGAGAGAGAGAGAGAGAGAGAGAGAGAGAGAGAGAGAGAACAAGAAAGAGGAAAGATGGAGGGATGGTTTCATAAGGGCAGACCAGCCCGACCTGGCCCTGTTGGGTCTCATCTCTCCAAAATCGGATGCAGTCCTTCTAGCGTTATATTGTCATGATATGTCTCTCTCACTCATACGCTGTGCCGGTGGATCATCCTCCTGTGCTCAAGGCCCTAGTGCCAAGATTAACCCGTCTGCTAACAACAAGAATAACACCCTGTCACAGTCCGGGCGTTGCCTCTCCTCTCCAGGATAAGCGGTTGCACCACATCACATCACATGCATGTTACATATCTATCTTTATAGAGAAGCTCATTATTAATTAGACCATACATAAATGCATATATTAGGGACGTTCATTTGAAACCCGTTCCAGTGGCTTTATTACAAAAGCATGAAAGAAACATTAACAGGTGTGGTAGAATTCATTTTGAATGAATTATGCACTATGGGTTGGTCACAAGAAAGCGACGTAGGAATTCATACAAGCATCCCAATGCTTAGGTAGGCGGCGAATGTCGTCCGCAAAAGAGGATTGTGGTTGCTCACTGAACCAAGTGTTTACCGCGTTCATTACGTCTGCAAAGTGTAGACTGCTCCTAGCCCTGCATCCAGCAGGGTTAGGATCGGCTAGCCTCTCCCATGAGGAGTAAAAAGTGAAAATAAGTAGCCTGCCGATGACCCGCAGACTACACAAGTCAACCCCACCAACACAATCTTCCTGCCAACTCTATGTTACCGATGCCAAACCTGGACAATGACAGAAAAAGAGAAAAGAAAAATCACAACAACAGAAATGAGATTCCTGAGAAGAATACTCAATGTATCAAGAAGAGATAAGATCAGAAATGACGAAATCAGGACTAAAGTTGGGGTTATAGCTGCAATAGATTTTATTTGAAAGCAGCAAGTCAAATGGTTTGACCATGCAAGTAGGTTACTAGCTAACAGTATACCATAACAAACAATGATGTACATAACAGAGGGAAACAGAGGAAGAGGTCTACCACGTAAACAATGGACGGAGCGAATAACAGAGTCCATGGGAATATCGATACATGAAGCCCATAAGCGGGCACCCTCCCGCTGTTTATACTTCACCTCGATACCGATAGGTACAAGAGAAACATGATGCGATGAGATGAGATTACGTCTTCATCTGTGTGAAATTGTTGCCTCTTGAGTGCTTATTTTTTTAGAGGTCCGAACAAATAAAAATCACATGGTGACAAATCAGGACTATAGGCTGGATGTCGCAGAATTTCCCACTTCTTCCTTGCTAATGCTTCTTGCACAATCTTTGCGACATGTGGACGAGCATTATCGTGCAACAAAATTACACCGCGAAAAAGCATGTCGGGTCGCTTATTCTAGATTTCTTTTTGCAGCTTGTCTATTGTTTGCAAGTAGTGGGTAGAGTTGATGTTGACACCAGGTTATTCAAAGTCGGCCAACAATAACCCCTCATGGTCAAACAAAATGCGCTCAGCATAATCTTACCATCGGAAACCTGTAACTTGATCTCTTTGGCTTTTGGTGATCCAGTATGCGTCCATTGCATGCTGTCTATTTTGCTGCTCGGCTCAAAGTGGTGACACCATGATTCATAGCCTGCCACTATGCGGAAGAGAACCACATCACCCTCCATTTTATAACGCAGCAAGTGGTTCAAATATCATCCCATGCATTCATCTTTTTGGTGGTCGGTCAACATCCGTGGTATCCACTGTGAACATACCTTCCGATATTGCAGTTTCTTACGAACGACCTTTTGAATTGTCCCAATTGACACATCAAATTCTTTCGCTAGCGAACGTATGCTTCCACAACGGTTCATCTTTACTGCTGCATCATTTTTTTCTGTTGCAACAATATGCGCTTGATCCGGCCGTCGAAGACCAGTCGTGAACTGATGTCCTTTCCGAAACATTCGTGCCCTGTTTGTCACTGTTGTCTTCGACACACATTTGTTACGTATGCTGCCGCATTTTTCGATGAATGTCCACTGGTCGACATCCTTCAAATGAAAGAAACTGAATCACCGCTCTTTGAGAATTTTTGGGAGGATTTTGGATCAACCCTGCCATTTTGCAAAGGTCAGAAACATAATATATGCATCATGGGACGATAAGCACGTGCTCTTTTATTCATTGGTCAGTACTTATCACATGACTATGACATGCTCATGTTCAACGTACGCAATTACGCGCGGTACGGCACGAACGGATTTCAGATGAACGCCCCTTATATTTTTTTTTTTAAATTCGCATATCCCTTACAGGACATCGTTATCAACAGTAGCATCTTTCAGCTGTCTGTTGATTTCTTGGCAAGATTACGCTCAGTAGTTTGCCATTGCTTTCTGAGCGGCCGGCTCAGTGTCCCGCAAGTCACCAGCGGGGGACGAACCGCTCCCAGCTCGCTCCCGCTACGAGACTCTGCGTGACAAACGGGATTACGGAGAAAGTGTTGTAACCCCTCAGCCAGAGAGACCGGCCCCCTTATATAAAGAAACATATTCTCCTTGTAATACATCAAGGGATCATTAATTATAGTTCTGAAAAATATTATTTATAAAGAAATCAGAAGAGAAATCTTTAAAATAAAATAAAATAAAATAAAAAACAAAGTATCATCCTTACAGAGATTATGAGCGATAGTTCAGAACAAGAATCTTGGTAGCAGCTTTCCAAACTTATGAGCTACACATAAAAGCTATGAGTAAAGGGGGTGTTCATCCCTCAGGATGTGCATACACCGACAAAGAAAGATATTCTCTAAGTCAGAGAAAAATCAAATATCCTCTGAGCACCTCTCATGAACTTCACAAAAAAATCTCTATTATAAATTCAGATTTTATTTTAAATGTTGCATATCACTTACAGGACGTTGCAGTCAAACGCCAGCATTGTTCAGCTGCTGTTGATGTACTAGGCTTGTTTTAAGTTCAGTAGTTTGCCATTGCTTTCTGAACGACGGGCTCACATACCCCAGTAAGTTACCAGCGCGGAGCGAACCATTGCCGATTTTCGTAGCTGCTGTTTTCCACACGTGGATATATGGGATTTCGAACAATGTCGTTAATACCTTAGCCAGGGAGACCGGCCAAATTCAGATACCCTCTAACATATTGAATAGTCCATGTTTATTTATTATAATCTCCAACTTACCAATGACATTACGAATAATAAAAAAAAAAAACTACATTTCCTGGACTAAACCACATGCCTTTTCCCGATGACACATCTCGGCAATTGCGCCCAAATCTTGAAATCTCCTGCAAACTTTCCATCCATCATCTAATCAACATAAATTATGTAAATGCGAACCCTTCTCGCCGCACCAATGGAATTAGTTGCTCAGCTCAGCTCTCCAGCGTGACACATTATGTCATCCTGGTGGTAGGTAGGGGCTACTTTTGTAATTACCCGCCTACATGACAGACTTTACCCAAACAATCTCCTAGGATTGTCTCCAACCACCATCCTCACCACTCGCTGACATCATTCTAGTGGGGGTGGGAAATTTATAGTTGCAGTCTCCTGTCCTTGCATAGGTGTTGGAACATCTGTTTGTTTTTCAATCTCCAAACGTCGCGATTCTGGTGAAAATATGTTATAATTACAAATCTAGGAGTGCCCCGCTTTACCATTGTGAGCGTTGAAACAATGTTTTTTTTTTCTTTATTCGGAATGGTGTTGTTTGGCGTCGACATGAGAAATTTCACAGAATCAACTACTGTTTATTGACTTAATCGATATCACAAAAGCATTTATTTGGTCAGTCGTGACGGTCTGTTCAAGGCTCTAAAGAAGATCGTCTGCCCGCCACCTCTTCTGTCCATTGTGGAATCTCCAATACAGACATGAAGAGTATAATCAAGTTTGATGGTACGACTTCAAAAGAGTTTGAAATCAAGAGTGGAGTTAAGCAAGGTTGTGTACTAGCTCCCACCCTCTTTGGAATATATTTTTCACTTCTATTGACATATGCTTTTCGTGATCAGAATGGTGGTATATACATTCACTCACAATTAGATTGCGGTATCTACAATGCTCATTGATTGAGGGCCAAGACCAAAACTAGGAGGGGACTGATCAGAGAGTGAGGTTTGCATATGATGGTGCAATTTTGAACCACTCTGAAGAATAATTACAATGTCTACTATCTGCATTCTCTAATGCTTGTTAAGAATTTGGTTTAACAATTAGCAAATAGAAGACATAATATGTCACACGGTGCACATGCGGTACCATCAATCTTTATTGACGACGCCGAAGTGGAGATAATGGACCATTACACATTGCATATGTGGGATCAGAAGTAAACAGCAAATTATCGCTATATAAGGAAATCAACATCGCGATTGGTAAAGCAACAACAACAATGAATAAGTTAACAAAATGAATCTAGGGATAGGAAGCTTACTGCCAAAACAAAAGTCTTGGTCTATCAAGCTTGTTTCCAAGTATACTTCTGTATGGCAGTGAAGCCTGGTCAGCTTATTCACACCAAGAGAAACTTGTAATTAACTTTCACATGCGGTATCTGCGAAGAATACTTGGTATTAAGTGGCAGAATAAAATTACAAATACTGAAGCACTGGAAAGATCGAGTTGTGTGAAAGTTTGTTCCATGCTCAGTCTTCGTAGAATTAGATGGATGGGACACATTAGGAGGATGGATGACGGTAGAAAAACCAAAAGACATTTATTTTGGTGAATCACATGGGTAAACGATCTCGGAGTTGGCTTCTACTACGATACAAATATGTGTGTAAGCGGGACATGATTGATACAGGCATTACTATTGCACCCTGGGAGCAAGTCGTGTTGCATGGAGGGAAAATATAAGAAATGGAATAAATATAAACAAGAACATTATTATAGTTAGGTCACACACTGAGCGTGTGAGACGTCAAATGGTGCATGATAGAGGAGATGACCATGTGTTCACAAGCATCCATTGTTGACAAACATTTACAGTGCGAATTGACCTGATCAGCCAATTCGCTCCCGCCATGGGTCGTAGTTATTATGCCTTTTTTAAAAGCACAATGTAACAAACTGCCGTTTTTCAAGATGGCAAGGTGGCAGTTAGCTAATCTAAATACGTGATGGCATTGTACGCAAATGGGAACTAATCTGTCATATAGGACTGATGAACTTTCATTTCGCAGAACTTGAGTATACGTCTTCTTATCTGACGAAGAAATTCTTATAATAAGTGAACACAGACTTAGAAATGACAACGTTCTCAGCATAGGCTCCGACACAAAAATGTCACGACACTGACTCCGTAACAACGTTGACAGAGACGTCAACAAAGACAGGAAACAGATTAAATAACCACTGGTCTCTACTGGATTCTAGAGGTCCACTTGTGCTGCTACTTTTCATATCCCAATGGAGCAGAGGCTCTCAGTTAACCCATGCCCGGCCCTTTGTAAACTTTGATTAGTTGGATTGTGTGGCTAAACTTTTCTAGAAGATGAGGAAGCCAGTCTAACCCTCATTAGTCACCCCTTACAACATTCATTGTAGGTTATAATGTTGCTAATCTTCCCTTATGGGCCCCATTAACATATGGGCGTGAGTTGCTAGTAAACAACTGAGAAGTGTCCGCACAGGACAGCAATACAGTTTTCAAGCCACAAGTCGAATGCTTTGATTCGTGGGCCAGCTGACGTATAGAACACTTCTGAAACACGTGTTCGTCTAAACATGAATGAAGAATTCGTGAAGCGTTGTCAAGTGGCAAACAACCATGGGAATTGAAATCAAGTAAATGAGGTTAATTTTATTATTATTATTTTTTTTTAATTTGGGAGGGGGATTTTTTTTTTTTGGCGTTCTCTCGCTCTGAACTCAAGCGTAATTCATACACGTGCTAATACTTCTGGTGCACTTGACTGATTGTTGCCTGTGGATTAGCTTTCCTATTACCAGTGTACCTCGCCATCAGGCGAACCCATTCCGACTTCTGAGGTACTTATAATGTACATCCCCGAGTTAAGGACGAGACGACAACATTTTAGTCCAACTGATCGGTGTTGAGGTTGAACCCGTTATCTCGGCATCAATAAACCGGATGTTTAAGTACGAGCGCTCCTATCCATATGACCAAGCTGACATAGGGGGGGGGGGGGTGAGTGGTCTCGAGGTATTGTGTCCGCCTCGAGTGCTGGAGGTCCCGGATTCAAGCCCCTGTAAGGCCGGGATTTTTTTCACGTAGACTTCTAGTAACACAATTTCCCCTGTGAGCTTCCGGTTTCAAGATGGCGACGGACGGTCGGGTTGTTTTGTGTTCGTTAACTTTTTCGCGTAGGGGATGGATTTATTCATCTCTTGCGTGTAATTGGTGTGCCAGGATGTAAAATCAGGAGTTTCTACTCAAGATCCGCGCGGGTGCTACGGAGTTCGTGCATCGAGCGAAGCCATCCTTGAGTGAATCTTTAGCAGCGTGTGTGGGTTCTGTGTTTCGTTTTTTTTTCAACATGGCGGAACAACATGTGTTCTCCGAGCAGTCAGCAGTCAACTTAACGAGGCAGGGTGGAAGCCGCGCAGGGAGAAAGAAGCAAGGTAAGCGTGGTGGCTTGAGACGTTTTAGACTCAAGTGTCACCGTCTAGGACTCAGGAATATCCGTATTCTATATTGGAACTGTGCCGGTGTAAAACAACGGGGCTCTATTTTAGAAACCCTAGTTTACAGGAACGACATTGTAGCACTCCAGGAGACGAGACTGGGCGACCAGCTACTCCGAATTGCCGGCTTCAAATGTTTCTACAACAGACGACATCTGGGAATGGCGATTCTCGTTCGCGACAGCATGGTGGCGTCAGAGCTAGACATGTCCAGTTGGGACAGTGACGATATACAAATACAGGCGTTGAGAGTTCATTTCAGTATACCATTCGTGTTGGTTAATGTTTATGCCCGCAATGGGAGTATGGACGACCAGACGTGGCAGTGCTTAAGTGGCATATTAGGCCACGAGAGAAATGTTATTTTCTGTGGTAACTTCAACGCTAAAGGCAGATCATGGGGAAACATTTCCTCCAATACACAGCGGGAGGAACTCGAGACTGCACTTGAAACCATTGACCTGGTTTGTATCAACAGTGGCTGTGTCACCAGGATAGCAAGCCGTCCAGGCGATGAGGACAGTGCTATTGATCTGGCGCTAGTTTCACATTCACTCACTACAGTGTGTAGATGGGGTTTCCCAGAACACCACGGCAGCGACCACCACCCTTGCATCATATTGATGGAGAAAGGCAGAACCAGGCAGCACAAGCTAAAGGTAAAGACTTTCCAGTATGACAGTACAGGGCAAGATGTGGTGAGTAAAATAAGACGTGACAAGCGCAGAAAGTTTTAGGGCAGGAAAAAAAAAAGCGTGAGCAGAAAAACAAAAAAGAAAAGAAAAGGAAAAAAAAAGAGAAAAAAAAGAAAAAGCTGTAAGGAGATGGCAAAATGCCAAGAAGAACAGAGCTGGTCATCCTAGTCACTGCATGCACTTAGAAAGAGAGATGCACACTAAAGTAAGCTATTTCAAGAAACTGGTCAAGGTGGTTAAAAGCGAAAAATGGGCAGAGATGTGTCAAAGAGTAAGCACAGACAAGTCACTGAAATTGTTCTGGCGACTACATAAAATCATGAGTGGTGTAGTCAAGAATAAGAGCATTTCTGACTTCCAAGGTGCTGACCTCATCTGGCAGAGGACTGACGAGGACAAGGGCAAAGCCCTCTTTGAACGCTATCTAGAGCAGAGCAACCAGACAGACATGGGAGGCCGAAATATGGCCAAGGAGGTCACCTCAGACAGATGCAAGGCCCAGAACACTTCGGATGAAGACACAGTGACAGTGAAAGAAATCAAGGCTGTACTTCGACGATCAAAAAACAGCGCTCCAGGCCCTGATGGCATAAGATACGATGACATCAATAAGTGTACCGACAATGATCTAGAGAAACTAGCAGACATGTACAACAACAGTATAGGGAGTGCTAGCATCAAGGAGGAATGGTTACACAGCTATCTGATTCCCTTGCCGAAGCCTGACAAAGACCACAAAAAAATTCAGGGATATCGAATTATAACCATGCAGAATACAATAGGCAAGCTGCTGGAGAAGGTAATTGCCAGGAAGATATCAAGCCAGCTAGAGAGGCAAGGTGTTTTCCCACCTACCCTGGGTGGGTACCGTCCAAAAAGAGAAACCTGGACCAATGCAGTAGTCTTTGCCCATGATGTCTATGAAGGTTTCCACTCAGGCATTGAAACCTTTGTTGCAGCGATTGATCTTGAATACGCATACAACAGATTACCATTGGATTTTTTAATGCTTCAGCTTCTTGAACTAATAGTAAGTCCATTCCTCCTTAGTTGGATCGCTGCAGCCCTCTTCCAACGGAAAGTAGTTTTAGATGTGACAGTTGGACTTCGGAACCAACAATAATATATCCTAGCCTACCACAGGTATCACCATTATCTCCGGTACTGTTCAACGCCTACACAGTGAGAATCACCAGTGAGCAGATCACTGGACCTGGCAGGACATTGTCATATGCCGATGACGTTTTAGTGTATCGTCAGGGTAAGGATAGAGAGCAGGTTGCTGTGGAACTACAAACCGAACTCAATCGCATAAGTACTTGGTGTGATGAAGCTGGGGCAATGGTCAACCAAACAAAGGCAACAGTGACTTGGTTCTCGTTGAATAATCATATTGTCAACACTTCAACACCAACTGTAATGCTGTGTTCAGAGACGGTGGAAAGAACGCAGGCAATGAATTACCTAGGGATACGGTTTGATCGAAGCCTTGCTTATAATGTGCACATAGACCAGGTGATAACAAAGGCCAAGCGGGGTGTGGCTGCGATGCGGGTGATGGCTGCAGCAAACTGTGAGCAGCGCCATCTATGTCTTCTGTACGAGGGGCTGGTCATGTCTGTTTTGGAGTATGCAATGGCAATCCTGACTCTCAGCCATAAGCAGATAGAAAGGATGGAAAGGATACAGAATGAAGCTATGCGCATTGTTCTTGGATGTACAAGAGATACAGCATGCAGGGCGATGCGCTACCTTCTTGATTTTCCAACCATTGAAGAGAGAATACAAGTTTGCAGGGCACGCGCCTACCTCAGAGTTAACGCAAACACACAACATTCACTGCATAGTGAAATTATGAAGGTGAAGGGCAGCAGGTTAAAAAGAGGACGGTCGTGGATGGGTCAAGCCGAAGACATTCTTCAACAGGTGTGTTCACTTGAGGACTTAGAACCTGGCGAGGAGTGGGTGCAAGTGCCAACAGACTTCTGCACATCCTTTTCAGTTTGCATCCAACTAGATAGGAAATGCAGACAAAAAAATCCGGCTGCTGTGGAGGCTGAAGTACAAGCGTTGATTTTCGAGAATTCGCTAGACGGTGATGCGGTCATCTACACAGATGGGTCGGTCGTCCGACATGTGAGAAGCTCATGGGCCTTTACAGCTCGGGCCGGAGGGAGAATTGTGAAGGAGGACTCTGGTGCTTTCACTGAAACCACAAGTAGCTTTACCATGGAAGTCATGGCAGTAAGTAAAGCAATAACATGGCTCGAGACACAGACATTCACTAAGGATTGTTTCCTTAGCGACTCAATGAACATGATCAAGAGGATAGAGGAGGGGTCGATCCGAAGAGAATGGTTGCTGCCTCTGGAGCGGTCTCGGCTGGCAAAGATTAGTTTCATCTTCGTGCCAGGGCATGCGGGAGTACAAGGAAATGAGCGGGCTGACAAGCTCGCAGGTGAGGCTACTGTGGAGGGCGGACGCGCCATGGACCAGGCTGACATTCTGAATGCTCTACAAGAAGTAAGACTTTTGCGAGAACCAAGTGATGACTGTGAATCTACAACAATGGCCAGACTGCTAGAGCAGCAAATTAAAAGAGGGGTGGCCAAACAAGAACACTACTCAGGAAGCCAAAGAAGATTGATAAACCAACACAGAACTGGCGTCGATAGCCGCTACACGCTGCGGGATTTGTTGAGGAGGGGATCCGAGCACTTATGGACTGAATGGTTCGATGTGCAATGAGGATGATCTGTCGACTAACTAACTAACAATTTCCCCTGGTCTCTGGGTAGTGAGATCGGACGCCCGTGTGTATTGTTGCGCACGTGAAAAATCCCCTGGCAGTTGGAAATCGAAAAAGAGTAGCTAACGGCGCTGCCCGGGCAAAATTTTGAGTTAAAAATCTATACAAAGTATTTCAGGATCCTCGTCCATGCTACGGAGTTCGTGCAATGAACTGAGATTCTCCGGACTCAGGTTGGAGTTAGGAGTAGAACGGAGCACTTATGGGTTCCACCCGTGTGCCGTGATGTTGATCCGTCGTCTAAAACCTAAACCTAAAACCTAAGCAGACCTCGATGAGATTTAGCGATCTATATCTAACGATGAACAGCGCATGAAGTACGGAGCTTGGTGCTTCCCTGCAAACAACCCTGGGAGAGTGTGTCTTGAATGCTTGGCCAGTCAACGACGGAAGAAAATAATTTATAGAATACAAGTTTATTTACCATGCTTAATGGTGTGAGAATAGACTTACTGGATTCTTTCGTCCAGGTTTTTGATACAGTTGAATGGCCACAGGTTTGAGATTGTTATCAGAATCCAGGTAGAAAAGGCACATTGGAGCACATACCTGAAATAAAAGGTAACGAAATTCTCAGCTTTTATTATTAGCATCCATCTTAATAGTGAACAACAACAACAACAACAACAACAACAACAACAACAACAACAACAACAACAACAACAACAACAACAACAACAACAACAACAACAACAACAAAAAACAACAAGTCAATATAAACATTGTGATTACGGCGTGTTTATTATTTCTGCTGTGAGCGAGATGGGGGTGGGGAGCATGTATGTGGGGAGCGTGGGGGTGGTTCAAGGATGAGGATAAAATGTCACTCGCCCAAGTCGTCGCACGCAGTGTACACGTTTTTCATCATCATCATACAGGGGTTTGTCCTTTGCGGAACATTAATTCAATAAATTTTCCGTCTGAGCGAAACTCGAATCTAGTGCTTCCAATCTGACGTGGACAAGGCCTTAGGTTCGTACCAGAATACGATCAGCGCTGCCAGTTGTGGGTTGTACTTTAAATCTCAAATCCCGAAACAACGAAATACATCAATAATTATAAATGTCTCTGTACTGTGATTCCTTCTTAATGACCAAGATGTTGGTCCTCTTTTCATTGAAGTTTATAGATTAATTCGTATATTCGTGTTATGTCCCCTTATTTGACAACGTGTTTGTTCTCACGTTTCTTGTTATGCCACAATATGTCAGTTTCCACCACAATATTACTCTTCTGTTGGTATTCAATGCGTTTAGTATTTTTTTTAAATGCCAGTTGTTTGTCACCGTTGAGATCTTGCGGAACTGAAAATTCATCGTTGTGGAATACGAAGTTGTATTTTTTGTGCTGATGCTGTAATGTTTAGGGTCTGCAATTCTTCAGAATAGTACGAGCAAAATATTCAAGTAGGTGTGCATGTGGATTAATGCCTGCGGTCTGCGAGACTTTAATCTATGTCTTATTCCTCTTTCAACACATGGTCCTCCCATTTTCCCAGTAACATTTATCAATATTTAATAGCGCGGATTGGGTTAGTTTCTTGAGATCAGACAAGTTGAATGTATTATTGTCATCTGCTACCTGTTCTTTAATTTTAGCCAACAAAAGGGCTATAGGGTTTTAATGAGAATGGTACGGCGGAAGTCTCAAGCACCTATGGCCATGCTCTTCTATCAATTTGTCGATTTGATATTTCTTGCTTTTGTTTGCGTCTGTTTTACAAAGGACAACAACTGTAGCTTGAAATACGTTTCTGGAAATGGTATATTTTCTCTTCGGTGCCATATCTTTATTCCTTCCTTTGTGCTCGATGCGGTAGGCATTTTGTCTTCTTGAGCAACAAAAGTGATATGATGCATTGTCCATGATTAGGCATGACGGTCTACCTAGGGATGGAAGCATTGTATTCTCACGCCAATCTCTAAATTCATTACCATTCGTCTCATTATGATAATCCCTATTATCTGTAAGCTTTGATACGAACACTAGTCCAGCATTCTGTTGTAAGCCATTATGAGTAATACCAGCATGGGCTATGACCAAATACTGTCATTTACTACTTGTACATATCGCTTTATCTTTTCATCCACTGATTACCATTCCTTTCATTTAGGTAGTGCGTATTGATCCAGGTTTCATCCAATTAAACTATGTCATAATTTTCTTTGCTCATTTTCCTAATTTCACGTAGGTACTTGTTTCTCACGGCTCAGGTTTCTCGCAAATGATATTTCTATCTCCCTTGGTATTCGATAATAGTGAGCAACTCCACGTAAAATATAGAAGGGAATAAGACTGACCCTTGGGAAAGTCTACCCACTGAAGGGGGAGAAGTCAAGTTGGCTCGTTTGATGCTAGGGGGTAAGAATACCGGTTGTAGAAGAAAATCTACTTTCCTTACAGTGGCGCAGAAAAAACGGATGTTAATGCTGTATAACAGAAACAAGACAGCAGGCTTAATTATCTGCGGTATAAAAATTCTGCAAATAAAAATGAAGCCCTAGTTCTCTATCCCTCGACAAGCCAACAGAGACACAAAATATATGTTTAAAACCACACACATACAACTTTTGTTACTTACTGACTATATCCATATTATGCATCCACTAAGTGCAAAAAGCAATAAACCTTAATACGTTGTTGAAATCATATGCAAAACACAGTTACTTTTATTTATTACAAGTTTACGCCCATAGGGAGAAAGGAAACAAAATATATCTGAAAATGTATTTATGTAAAAAGAATAAGTCATTGAAAAGCTTTGCGCTCAGACGCATTAAATGTTCATTGGAATCATCGGATGCTCTTTGGCCATTATGAGTGGTCGTGGTTCGTTAACGTTTTGAGAATACTTAGCTCCCGTAATTATATCCAGCGACCACAGCCTGCAGCTTTTTTCCACTGTCCTTCCCTTTCGCAAATGGTAGGATGACTGGGTATCTGACTCCACTGCTCTCTTACTCACCGTGCTATTGTGCACGTGGCACTCTAAAGTTAATGTATAATCTTCGCACCTCAGCAAACAAATCTTCTAGACATGGTTGACTTGTAGTCAATTGATAATCTGCGTAAATATGCAGTTGTAAGCCAGTAAATATGCCACTGATATTCTGCAGTGATAATGAAGTTGTTATGTTGTAAATATGCCGTTGACATTCTGCAGCAAATGTGCAGGTGTTCAGTTGTAAATATGCCGTTGATAGTTGACGGAAAATATGCAGTTGATATGCTATTAATGGATGTGCAGTCTCGGGTAAGCTCACAACAAAGTTGAAATATATAAAAGCAACTTGTGAGATGGGAATCGGGAGGTAATCCCTTTTATCCCTCCCCCCATAAACAATACTAGCATATAGACCTTTGTTTTCCACACACGCACGCACACACACACACACAAACACACACACACGCATACACACACACATGTAGCATATATGACGACCAATGCCTAGGTGATAACATTACATATTATACAGTTATAGGAAAGAGACTGGCTCGCAATCCTGTCAGGAACAAACTGATACTCCGTCACAGTGAATC
Source organism: Cepaea hortensis (assembly GCA_963921405.1). NCBI lineage: Eukaryota > Metazoa > Mollusca > Gastropoda > Stylommatophora > Helicidae > Cepaea > Cepaea hortensis. The sequence goes on from OY992883.1 coordinate 79,786,623, forward strand.
AAGGAATATAATGATGATACCGCAGAGCAGTGAAATAGCAATAAATCAGAAAATGGTAATAGTTAGATTTAAGTTGATCACTAGCAATAGCACCGACCGTCAAGGTGGCTAAAGATCATACGTGTCACGTGCTACAATCTTAACCTGTAGTTTTAATTTAACTCCAGAAGAAGATATATCGCTCCTAATGATACAAGCAATCAGGTCACAATTAATCCTAGTACTTAGAATTCATACAATTACCCAACTAGATCAACAAACTGAAGTATATATAATCTTTCCACTATCACTGATGTATGCTGTCAAGCCTGACTTGCAGAAAATGTCTGAATGAAATACTGATAGTTTCGATCAAGCGTGACTTAAAGAAATCGCCTGAATAGGAAAAATGAATTCTCTCCTCGTGAGTAATGAATTGCTATGACTATGACCATATCAATATGTTTGAACTAGCCTTTTAGAGAAACATTCGTTGATTACCCTCGTGGCCCGCGGACTTTACATCATGCTGATCAGTGTCGGTTGGTTTCATTTTATATAAGAAACATAGATATCACACATAATAACGACGTATTATAATGTAACACACACACACATATATATATATATCATCATCATCATAATCAAGTGCCATTCTGGCTGGCGTAGGTGTTCGTGACTCTCCACAGATCTCGGTCTTTGGTTTTCTGGATCAATTCCGCTGTTGTTATTCCTCCATGCCACCATCGCAATCCATCCAGCATTATTTCTCATGGTCTACCTCTGCCTCTCTTCCCCTCAATCTCTCCAGTTGTCACGATGTTCTCTAATGCTTCTGTATATATATATATATATATATATATATATATATATATATATATATATATATATATATATATATATATATATATATATATATATATATATATATCGACATCGAGAACTTACCTTAGCCGAAATCGTGTCTTCCTCTATAAAGGGGTTGGGGCACTTAATTTTTAAAATTTTTAACAAATTGGACTATGTGTCTAAAATGGATCCGCGACTTATTGCGCTAAATTTAGCTAAAGAAATTAGTTTCTTCGACAAGGACGCCCGAAGTAAACGTTACGGTTGCCTGATGTTGTTTTATTTTACTATCCCGTGATTGGCTGGCGAGCGTATTGCCGGTGGCCCGCAGTTTTTATAATTTGGGACACTTTAATTTTACTCCCACCCAAATATTGCTTTGTTATAAGCAAACAAGAACGGCGCCCAAGTGTGTCATCAAAATAGCTCTATGTCAATGTTTTTTCTCTACCAAACACTAAGGTTTCTTACAGTCACTGTTTCTTTGGTATTCTGCATTTTTATAATAGCTCGCCTTATGACTTCAATGTCAAACATGTCTGAAATTACCTTTCTACCTGCCGTTTCATTCCAGATTATTACACCCATCGACGAAATGACCGTTTACTAAATCCCAAAGCATGCAAAGTTCTTTTCTCGGGATTTATAATAGTATGAAAACATTTCCTGCGATCAGCTTCTTGACAAAAATATGAGCACAACTTCATGGCGATAAAGTGTACACAATTTCACATTTAATCCCATTCAACAATATTTACATATTAAGATGTTAGCGATAAATAGTAAGATATAAAATAATAACGTTTCATGAAAGCATCCACAATCGGTAGAATTATTGACGATACCTCTGTACACTTCCGTTCCACTATGTGACATGCTTCTCATAAGGAAATTCCCGTGCACCACGGAGAAAATTCACTATTGAACACTGATTTTTCAGTGTGAAGATGTAATACATTTCATAATATGCACTTCATCTCTGACGCGTAAATTATATACCGCATATAAACAAACACTGAGATCTGATGTGCAATCTCCAGAACAACAATTTTTGTTGGGTGTACATAATGATTAGGTTATATGTTAAATCTCATAATTTTCCCACAGTTGTTTACTGAGTTATGGATTTTTTATACGGGGGAAACAATTGTGAACACACTATACTTTGCTCTTGCATTGACATTAATGGTTCCTCAATTTTCATTTGCGTAGTTATTTATTTTTGATCGCTTGAGCTTTTAACTTGAGTGTAGTCCATGCTGGACTGATTTTTGAGTGTGTTCTAGCTTTCCCTATTACCAGTGTTCCTTGCCATCAGGCGAACCCATTCCGACTTCAGTGGTAGATGTAACTTAAATCCCCAAATCAAGGATTTGTGTAGTTGATAATAATATATAGTCAGCATATCGAAGTTAAGCCATTCCTATACCTCAGATTACATATTTTTCCCTATCATCAATATGTTCTCTAACATTCCTCTGGGTGTTTTCACTATACAAGTTAAACAGACAAGCATACAAACTCCAACCCTGTCAGGCTTCCTGTTCTATATTAAACCAATCTGTGCAGGTTAGGATGTGTATTACTATTACCCCCCCCCCCCCCCGGGCAGATAAGAACTCCTTGCTCTATCAGAGAACAGAAGGCAGGTCTCACCATTTGCGAGACTTGCATCTTATCTGCTCGAACACTTGCTATTTCCAGTTGAAACTGTCAAAGTAAAAGTAGTTCCATGGCAGCTACCAAAATGCCGTTTGGGTGTAAAGTGTTAAAGTGTTACATATTTTCATATACTGTATGGGTTGGGGAAAAGGGGGGGGGGGGCGCAGTTCATAGCCACGCCACATTTCATTTCTAGAAAATTCCCAGAAAACACCAAAGGGAAAATATAATCTTTGCCCCTGTTGGGAATTTAACCAGGACAACTGATAGTCACCTCAATTCTATCTTACACAAACTTTGCAAAAATGTGTGCTGTTTGTATAACACTATATCAAGCATTGGTATCCCCGTTGGCGCAGTGGCTAGAACGTTTGCCTGCCGACTTGCGACGACATGTGTTCAAATCCCCATCGAGGTAGGGATATTTTTTAATAGACCAGGGTTCTCAGATCGACTCAGCCTAAAATTTGTACCATTAAATGTCCAGGAAAGTAAAGGCGCTCAACATGACGACAAGAACATACTACATTACAAAGCCAGTAAGCATCATGTTGGTATTAGATTGTATTGAAAGATACCTGGTCAAATGGTTTGGTCATCTAACACTGCAACCCCGAGTAGCAAATCAGAAACAAACTTGCCATTTACATACAACGGAAACAGCAAGAGGAAGACAAACTAAGTGATGAATTAGAGGGATGAGAGACGCACTGAAAATCATCTTTTTGGGAGTCAACAAAAGGGTTTAGCTTAGAACGCTTCTCCAGTAAGCTTCTCCTGACAGCTATCTCTAACGTTGAAAGTATAACAGGAAAATTCAAAGGAAGAAATAAAAAGCAATATCCTATCATCAGCATCACCACCATCACCATCGTGTAAATTTCAATGTTATGTAGGAGTTCAAGCTTCTCCTTAGCACCCTGTCCTTGGTGTTCTGGATCAATTATATTCATGATACTCCTCCATGCCATGGTATTGGACCATCAAGCACCAGATCTCTCTGTCTGCCTCTGCCTCTACTATCTTTCCAGACGAGACAATGTTCCCCAAAACCTCTCTTCTCATCATGTGACCAATGTATTCTGTCTCTTTGTTACAGACGTGTATAACATTCTACTTTCATTAGGCTCTTCCAAGCAATGGTTGTAAGTTAATCTAGCAGACCAAGGTATTCGCAACATTGGTCACAGAAACCACATCTCCACTTTCCCCACTCTCTTTCTATTTTCACTGCCGCACAGTTCGCCTTACACTTTCACTACTCTCTTGCTGACATTCAATGACAATGACTTATTTTATCAGATATATTTAATCTTAAACGATGGATAATGACGATTAAAACTTAATAGAACCCCCCCCCCCCCCCCCAACCTTCCTTAGTTTGCAGTCAACAGATAGGTCTTGCACCGAAATCTAGCTCCTAATGTTAAAAGGCAGAACGGACAGAAAAAAAAACGCCATTGAAGAAGATAGAGACCAGTGTCCTATACCTATGTAAAACTGATACCACAAAAACAATGAATCCCAACTTACCACAAATCCTTCTTTCGTTGGAATGTCTTTCATAATGTCCATGTCACAAATGAACAGCTTCTTCCTTTTAATGCAATCTTTGATTGTGGAGCCCTCCAGGAACGGTTTCATCAGCTTGTCAGTTACGGGGAATCTGTGCGTCAGAACACGGGTAGGTTCAGTTATGTTTACAATGCAATGGTTTGTGTACATTGTGGTTTTTATAAGACCGTGCCATTGCTGGTGTGTACCCGAAGAATATTATTGTTCTTCTTTCTTCTTCTTTCACTTTTAACCTCTCTTGCGGCATTGGATCTCAATCATATTCTTCCCAGCTGTCCTGTCCCTAGCCTTCCCACTTAGCTCCGTCTTTCTCTTCCACATATCACTAATTTCTCTGGTATTCCTTTAGGTCTCTCCCATATGGAAGTGGAGAACAATAATGCGCTGAAGAAAAGGATGAAGCATGTGGAGGAGGAGGCTCAGGAGGATCGGTAGAAGAAGAGGGAGGAAAAGAAAACAATAACTTTATGTGTAAGTTAATTAATCATTAACGTGATAGAAATATGAAGAAAAAAAAACCTACTTGGCAGGGATTCCTCTAACAAGTGCAATGACAGAATGGTTGACGCTGGCCAATCTCTGGTTCCCAAAGTAGACATCATCATTCCATTTGCTGGTGTGCTGATGGTAAACAACAAACGTTCAATATAAACAAAACAGATAGGAAACCTTATATTTAAAACGACATCGCTGCAAGTCCACCTGGCATCTTTTGAAGCCTATTATTTGATTTTCAGCAGGTCCGCATGGCCGAATGGATAAGAACGCATGTTCTTAAACATACGGTGTGCTGATGCCGAGATAAGTGGTTCAACCCATACACCGGACAGCTGGACTAAAATGTTGACCTGTCGTCCTTGACTTGGGGACGTTAGTTACAAGTACCTCTGAAGTCGGAGTTGGTTCGCCTGATAGCGAGAGACTGTTAATAGGGAAATCTAACTCACACGCAAAATTCAGCCCATCACTACTATAAATAGTGTGTATGGACTACGCTTGAGTTCAAAACGAGCGAGCTCAAAAACAAATGTGATCTTCACAATCATAATTACCAAGTGGCATGCAAGGGGACTGGGGCGACCATATTCCTCCACAGCACTTTGTGGTCTGTACCCTCCTCTCTTTGACCCATGAATTTATTCCGCGCCGATATTGCAACGCATCCAGCAACCCCTCCCCTCCACCTCTATGATTTTTTTCTTTGATATGGTTATCTCCTGTATAACTTATATATTTACTTTCTTGTGCGTTCAACGATTCTTCGCATTTACAAAGAAACGGCATCTATATAGTGGCTTCTAATTTCTTCACAATTTTATTCAAGGGCCAAGATTCACGGACATTCAAGAGTATGGGTATTACGTAAATAAAGTAAAGGACCCCTTAAATAAAGTAAAGGATCCCCTGTTTTTACTCCACGAGGCGCACTGAGTGTATGTTAAAGTGAGTAAATTAAATGAAGAACTCTTCCATGCCTTGAGGCATATTGGGTGCATGTCGCTAGTCCCATGTTTGGATAGACCAGTTGGTGCTGGATGGATGATGTAGTCAACATCACGCCAGTGGCTTTCACTTTCCAGGACATATTCTGGTACCAAATTTAGTCAGAGTCAATCTGTGAGCCAAGGTTAATATTAAAAAGTGCCTTCCTCGATGGAGATTCGAACATACGACTAACGGGCCAGCATGCAAACGTGCTAGCCACTCCGCCACCGCGGCTCCCTGAGTAATATGTAACATTTTCGAACTCGTTGTCATATCCACGGGCTGGTATATATTACACAGAGTGTTCTCGATCCCGTGACATTCTGAATAGAAAGGAGACTTTAAAGAAGAACATGAGCTAACAACAGCAAACACTGTCTAATAAATGTACACCATTATACGAACCTCTGGCTGGGGGAAAATGTCGTTGTTGTAAACCGATTTCATATCCTCAATGCTGGAGAAGTGTAGGTTGTGCTTCCAATGTTGACACTCGATGTACGTCTTGTGAGCCACCTGCATCCTGAATATGTCCCACTGTGGCAGGAAATCATAAATGAGACTTAATGTTGCGTTTGTGTACATTTTGGTGTGCTTGCTTATAAACAAAGTAGTCTCAGCACAGTTTCCAGTACGTAAGTAAACATAGGTCATGTTAGACACCTTGAGGCGTATTGGGTTTATGGAGAAGGTCCTATATTCTGTATAGATAGTCGACACCAGAAGAGTGATGTGGTCATTATCAGGCCGGCTGTCTTGACTTCCCAAGATATTCCCTGAAACCAATTTTATCTAGGGCGACCTGGGAGCCCAGTTCAATTATGAAAATCCGTCTCCATGTGGATTTGAACCCATGACCACCGTGTCGGCAAGTAAGGATCTAAACACTACGCTAACGTGGCTCCCCCCTTCCCCTGCAAAATAAATACTAAAATTGTCTCACGAGATTACAAATGCGGAGCGTATATAGAAAACTAAACAAATTCCAGAGAATTAAGAAGTAAGGAAAATACGCTGGTGCTGGATAAGTTACATCTTGAAGACTTGCCAATATTGTAACCACAGAGGAGAAACAGAGGGAGACCACAGATATACCAAGAAGATAATTTTATAATTACATTATAATTAATTTATTAATACAATAATTGCAGTATTATATTATCATATGGAGAGGACATGGAATGAGCTGCGCGAGTTTGGTCTCACTTGAGTAAAGCTTCAAATAGTGCTCTACCCATTTATCCATCTGTTGTTTCTTATCAGTGATTATTTCTCCAGTCATGGTTTTTAGTGGTGGACATCTTTTGATAATTGGACCACGGGCTTTTTTTATCCCTTCATACATGCTTCTGATGTTTCCCTTATCACTTGCACTTTGAATAGACTCACATAATATTTGATCCAATAGTAATTTGCACACTGCCTGGCAGCCTTTTGGACATCCTTCCTAACTTGCTTCAGCTCACTTAGAGTGTTACGCGTTGTTCTTTCCTTGTTTCTTTAGAGAGCTGTCGTATTTTATATAAGTGTCGTCCCTGGGGTGAGGGAAATCAACACCGACATCCTTTTAACAACAAATCCTTATCCTGAGGATCTCCCAGCTTTCTTTCCACAACACCCCGTCAGTCCATGGATCACACACACACACACACACTCTCTCTCTCTCTCTCTCTCTCTCTCTCTCTCTCTCTCTCTCTCTCTCTCTTACCAATGGACCATGCCCCCTCTTATTCTTTTCCAAAACATACTCACACAACACTAGCTTTAAAAAACTGACAAAAACAATTTAACAAAGAAAAGTGTCAGGTGTGTGCGAAGTGTATGTGTAGAATGTCTGTCGTTTAATCTAACGTGTATGTATAGTCAGACCGAATAGCTCAGGAGCAAAGTCAATTTCATCCCTGTACTGGCCACACAACAGCACCATATATGATGGACAGAAAACCTCACCCAAATGATGTGTCTCTCAGGCCAAGTGTCGACTTCCTCCGATAGCTCTTGAACAGTCCGGATGCTTGGTCATCAATAGTGGAAACAGTCCAATATTGATCATAAATCTAACACACACAGTGTAAATACTCTTTCATAAAAGTTCTGGGATCAAAGAATCATAAAATTAATGTTACTGTCACTTTGGAAAAAACCCAATGTTAGTATTTTACTGTTCATAGGAATTCCCAAAATGTAACACACACAGTTAATCGGTAATGATTGGAATTCACCAATTGTAACACATACTGTTAATTGGTAATGATAGGAATTCACCAATTGTAACATGTACAGTTAAGTTTCCAGGAATCTAGATCTACTAATGTTCCTGGTACAGGTGTTATTGTCAGTGTCTTGATTTTAATGTGATGTAACCTATCACCTAGGAAACACTCTTATATTATCATCGTTTCCTGCTCAGCAGAGGTCAGGTTCCTGCAGATCCTCTGAGTTATGGGCCCAGTGCAAAAGCCTCTCAATAAACTCTGCCTTCAATACTCGAGCCATGACTTTTCTTCTAGCTGGTGGTAATTATGGTGGAACCTGTTGAAGAGAGAACACACCTGGTGAGAGCAACCCGATTCCAACCTTTATTAGGTGAGTGTAGGCCACCGGTCGCACTCAGAAATATAACAGAGAACCAAACTCTGTCATAAGGCCGAGGAGCTCATCACATCGGTCTGAGTCATGGTAAGACAAGGAAAGACTAAAGGAAAAGGGCAGAAACCCAGCATATGCCCTACTGGAAGATCCTACCATTTGACATTTCCTTCATCCCCCCAACCATCCTCAATCTCCCTAACAATCATCCCACTACATTGTCCTTAACTCCCTGAGTTAAATGATATCTCACACCAGCTAGTTTAAGCTTCGCGATTGGCTACTGTTGCCGACGCTCTTATAATACGATCTGTCAACGCACATTACTACACTAGATTCCCAAGAATGATCTAATGTAGGTTTATTTAATTAATTAAATACCATATATTTATTCTTGCTTGAAATTGAGACTATTGAATAACACAATGGTTAAATGTCCGCCGATGAAAATCAACATTAGACACTATAGTCTCTCTCTAGACACAAACTAGGAATATTGCACACGTCTGTAGCGCTTCACAACATTTGGTCGACTAACCCCAAAGTTGTTTACCTCAACTGGTTTAATACTGGGTCTGAGTGACGTCACAAAACTGTCTAGACACTAGACAGTCTAGAATCTATTTTTTTTCTCCTGTCCAGACTGGGTGGAAACAACCCACCGCCTATTCCGCTTTCATCTGGGGACCTGTCCCGGCACTTCAAAAAGTCTTGCCGGCCTGTGATCTAGAGAATTCTTGTTCCCACAACAAAAGATCCTGCCGACTTTTACCCAGACAATCCGTCTACAACTTCAAAGGATGGCTGCCGCCAGCCGACGCATGGCGGGACAGTTTTTCCTCGATCAACAACACATTAAAGAATTGCCGGCTATGTGGTAGACATTTGGCGCGACATTTTGTCATCGATCGACATTCCAAGATGTTATGTGACAAGAGCTATCTTCTTTTTATCAATCAAGGGCTGCAGTGGCTGGTTGTTTGGTGCAAACCAGTCCTGCCTCTTATGATCCACAGTGCCGTATACCCCCACCGCTGTTTTATAAAGAGTTTCGTTAAGTTTATCCCACTTTTCACTTGCTGTACAATTTTCTGATGTATCAGTGAAAGCGTTTTCAAGTTGCTGTTGGAACTCAAAGCACATATCAGGATCTTGGGTGTTAATAACATTAATTCTGGGGCTAGATTTGTGGTTATCTGTGTAGATTCTCTTTGGCCTCAATCTAACCCTTGCAACAACCAAAGAATGATCCCTATCACAGTCAACACTGTGGTAACTTCGAGTTAATAATGTATGGTTCAGCTGTTGTCTCCGTGTGATGATGAAGTCCAGCTGATGTCAGTGGCCGGATCTTGGATGTTTCCATGTGACCTTATGTAGCTCTTGTGTAATACATAGGCCATTTCTGGCGCAATGCTCCAGCTGCCTTTGCTCATTTTCATTCATGTGACCGATGTTGTATTTTCCAAGGCACACTGGGCATAAACTTAAGTCCTTGCCCACACGAGCATTGAAATGACCGAGGAACGAACGAACGAACGAACAAACTTTATTTTAAAAGGGTAACAAATTGGGCACGCAGGCCCGTCTTACATTCGGCCCTTTCAATCACTCATCTTTCATTCATCAAATGTGCATGTTACATTAACATAGGGGAAAAAAACTATTGTCAAATGGATTTTGTAAGCATAAACAATGCATATTACGCATGATACATTCACATGAGAAAGCAAAAAAAAAAAAAAAAACATTATCAAATGAAAGTAATTAGAGAATATAAATGTAGTCGGATTTTGGAACTGCCTTGATCACAAAGTCTAACTCCTCATAGAATAAATCTTTCACATCATTTGAGGAAGTGATTGTCGGTGCATATGCGGTGATAATGGTGGCAAAACCACAAGAGGTTGCCAAGCGCATGGATAAAATTTTTTTTTTTTTTTTTTTTCCTCCTGCTGGAATTTCAATTGTTCCCAGTAGCGAATTCTTCACTGCAAAGCCCTCATCATGTTGCTTATTTTCTGCCTGCCCTCTACCTTTCCCAAAAAGGTGTAATTGTTTTCCCTGAGTGACCCTTCCTCAGCGAGGCGAGTCTCCTGCAGGCCAGCAATATCAATGTTAAGACGAATGAGTTCGGCATCAATCACAGTCGTCTTTCTCTCATCGTCAGTATTCGTCAGGTCAGTGGAAAATCCTGAACACATGGTTCTTACTTTCCATGTTGCAAGCCGTAGCTTGAGGTTTCTATTTTTCTTTTAGTTTTTTTTAGTAGTACCTGGTGCAGTAGTTTTACAGGCTGCGATTTAGATTTTGTCCTAGCCCCAAGCGCCCATTGAAGCAGGCAGGCTGTGCCGGATCAGCACCCAATTGGCCGGGGGTTACCCAGCTTGAGGCTGGTGGTAGCTGATCAGTGGCACCTATAGGTGTCTCGCACCATCAGAGGCAACCCGTGGCGCCCCATGTCTACGCCAATTGACAAGGACTTATAACCTGTAACTTCTACCCCTCGCTTTGATTCCGAGACCGGTTAAGACCAGGGATGGAGTTACACATCTCCATAGCACAAAACCTGCGCTAAATTATAGAGACAATGTGTTGCCCATTCAGCATGATCCCTCTCTCGGACTGCCTAGTTCACTCCAGAGGAAAGGTACACCAATACATCTGGAACAAGACAAGCTGCAGAAGCTGCCGGATCAGCAAAGCAATGCTCTAACTGTCCGCCTGTCGGAGCTTCAGTCATAGATCAGCTGCCAACCAAGGCTTAGGGCCTGGTCTGCCCTGCCATGACATTTTGTCTTTAGGTTGCATTTCCTTGCACCAGGGTAAGGCTTGTACCCTCCCAATTGTGCTCTTCCTCCCGAAGCCGTTGGCACAATGTGGGGTGTCGGGTTTGGTAAGCACCGCCCAACATTCGGCGCCAACAGAAAGCAGGTAGTACCGTCTAATGTCATACGGTAGCTCAGTCATATCTGACTAAGAACTGACACAAGACATAACACTTAATTACTGGTGTAAAACTAACAAACACAACAATTTATTACTGGTGTACAACTAAAAAACATAACAATTAATGGTGTAAAAGTAACAAACATAACACTTTATTACTGGTGTAAAACTGACAAACATAACAATTAGTGGTTTAAAACTAACAAACAATCCTGGTGTAAAAAATTATGACACTTAAATAATTGATTAACAACTAACGAAGATAATGCCTAAATAACTGGTGTAAACCTAACAGAAATAACACTTAAATAACTCATGTACAACTAACTAAAACATTTAAATAACTGCTAAAAATAAACTAACAAACATAACGCTTAAATAACTGGTAAATACAAATGTGTATTGACTCCGTTACCTCGTAGCTGAATGAAAACGACTCATCACCGGGAAGCGATTTCACCTGTGGAAGCACACAAAACAAAATGACATGGACTATACATAACAGATACAACTGGGAGAACGTTAACATAGACAGGTGCAGACTTGTAAGATGTGGAGAAGCATGATTTCCCACTCCAGTCGGCAAAACATTTGGTGATGATGAAGTTGGAACGGGCACTGTTGGTTAGGAGATGGTGAGACGCTCAGGCCATAGTTCCCAGTCAAACTGAGTCGAAGGTTCAAAATCAACTGCGACGGAATTGAAAGCACTCTGCTTTGCTTTGATTTCAATGGTATGTGTCGTCGGTTGTTGAGAAAGCAATGGCAAACTGCTGAACTAACAATGCCTAATAAATGACAAACATCAAATAAATGATGGTGTTTATTGCAACATCGTTTAGAGGACTTGCAACACAACACACACAACCGTCCGCCGCCATTTGTCTCTGAAGCGGTCTCGGCTGGCAAAGATTAATTTCATTTTCGTGCCAGGGTCTGCGGGTGTACAAGGGAATGAGCAGGCTAACATGCTTGCACGTAGGGCTACTGTGGAAGGCGGACGAGCCATGGACCAGGCAGACATTTGAATGCTCTACGAGAAGTAAGTCGTAAACTAGAACCAAGCGATGACTGTGAATTTATAACCATAGTCAGGCTGCGAGAACAGCAAGTGTGTGGCCAAACAGCAATACAACAAGAGGTGTGGCCAAACAACAACACTACGCAGGAAGCCAAAGAAGAGTAATAAACCAACACAGAACTGGTGTCGTGAACCGCTACACGCTGCGGGATATGCTGAGGAAGGAATCCAAGCACTTATGGACTAATGGTTCGATGTGCAATGAGGATGATGTGCAATTAACTGTAAGATTGGTGGGGGGGGGGGGGGAGAACAGACGGGATAAATTAGAATTGTTTAATACAGAAGAGCCACGGTGACGCTTGTCTGCTGGCCCAGTGGCCATGGGTTCGTATCCGCATCATAGTGAGTTTTTAAAACTCACATGGGTATGATCATAGCCAATGAGGAAAGCAATAGTAGACAAAGTGAAGTACAGATGCCGAAAAAAAAAAAAAACTACAACATAATTAGAAATTATGGAGAAATACTGCGCAGGGAGCACAGATTTGCACAGACAAGCAACTGGTTAATGGCATATACGGTTTTAAAAGCTGAAATGCAAACCTTCTATTTCGCTGTAAGACATAAACAGGTCAGTGTAAAGATAATCCATTATTACCATGCACTAGAATTCCACAATATGTGCTATTTCACGTCACTTGATGTGGTTGATGTGATGATTAGCTATTTGCAATTACTGCTTGATCTAATAATTAATGACCACCATTCACATCTACCTACTTAACCACACACACACACACACACACACACACATGTGGCAAGAATATAGAGGCTTGTAAAATGACAGATTGGCTAACTGTAGCAAATAGTTGCTGAAAGAAGAAAACATTGCAATCTGTCTACAGAAAACCCCACATAAACAAAAACACAAGCAAAAATCAACTAAAACATAAAATAGAAACGATAAACTGAGATAAAATCCAAGATCTACTGTGGCAATAGGAATATTCATTTGCTTCAAGACGACGCGCTATCCTACAAAGCACGGTGTGTATAACTAACTGCATAGAAATTGAATATTGAGATTTTTTCACGCCCACGCTACCCTTCGGATTTGCCTCGACCATACGTTTTTCACCCAAATCTTAAAACACATCCCAAAGGAAATCATGTTGACAGTGACGAAGAAGTCATACTAGCAGGCGATAACAAGTTTAACGCTATGCACTACGGTATACTATTACGAAAATTTTCTCAAGATGATGCAGAGATCGTACAAGAATAACAAACAATATTGATCATTGTGCAGTTTTCTGTGACATTTCCTTCATAGGAACGACGTAAATATAGACAGATTAGTAAATGATCCGCACACCAAAAAACAGACAGGTTTATGTATGATTCTATAGATGAAAAGGCATACGGATTTATAATACGTACAATGTTATCCCTTACCTGCACGGGGCCATCTGGTATTTTCTGGGCTAATTGATACACAGCCCTCTTTTTCTTCAGGGTTTTCCGCCTCTGGTCAGCATACTCGTCATCCTGGGGCAGCGATGTGTCCAGTAGCTTGATGTTATACCGGACATTTGGACTGATCCACCGGAAAATCGGAAAAACGAATCGCTCGTTGGAATGTTTGTTTTCTATCTCAATTTTGTTCACGAACCAGTCGCTGGCAAAGCCACAGTTATCCTTCCATAACTGGATTCTTGATAGGCTAACTGGACTATGCAAAGCTGAAATCTCCTTTGGTGACACCGTGAATGTGTCTAACTGGCCGCGCTCAAAATCATTCCTTAAACAATTATCCAAGTTGATCTCAGAAGAGCCTGTGTTGTTGGCGTCGTAAAGGATGATCCGAACAGTGGCATCAGTCCCCGCACATCGCCTGTCTCCAGTGTAGACGTGAATGAGTATTCCGCTATCCATCCTAGAAATTAATCAATAATCTGAAATTGCTAAGGGTGAAATCTAAAATATGTGTTTACACAAGGACATTTCTTTCAAAGTAATACAACTGTAAAATATCAATTGTTACTGACACTCAGAGTCGTAAGGAAGAAGTACACTTTACAGGCCATAACAGAATACAAAAACACATGAAGGTCATCAGGATTTGTATTTTCTTGTCAGCTAGTCTATGACGTCTGGACTGTTGGTTTCAAATCTCGAGTATCTATTTGTTGCATCTCTTTTTGTTGTCAAATTCATATTTAAGCACATAAAATATTGTTGTTTTCATATTGTTTACGCTACAACCAACGAAAACATTAAAATATAAATTCCACACAGCTGCCACAAACCCTATGTGGTTATGATATATAGTCATAATCAAAGCTTCCGATAGTCCGTGTGTTGTTGGTGATCATGTCTGTCCACATCCTCCTGTCACCTGTACTTCATAATGATAATGGTGTTCCTCCGTGTGATGCTGTTAAATTGTCCAGCATCTTCTTTCTTGGTCTCCCATCTAATTCCCTCTGTCAGGATATACTCTGCCGTCCCCTACTCGTGATGGACTCAAAGAATGAGCACTGGCGTCTTCAGATGCTTTCTTAGTGAGTTAACTTCTTTCAAGATATCTTCCTTACTCTTTTTATTCGTCCGAGATGTTCTCAACATTCTTCTATAAAACTATATATCTGCATCATCAATATAATTTCTTACTAGTCTGCTAATTGTCCACGGTTCGCTTCAGTACATCAGGATTGGCGTTTTTCGCGTCTCGATTTGCAATATTATATTGAAGGTAATATTCCTCATATTCCAAATCATTCGTTTGCTTAGACTATTCTCCAGTTTAACCTCTTTAATGTATATTCCATATGCTGTTATTAAAATATTCAAATACTTAAATATATTGACTTTTTTTTCAGGCTAATTCCATTCCCTTTATTGTTGCATTTGGGAAGCATTTCCCAATTTGCAATTACCATTGCTTTTGTCGTTCTTCTATGCAGACTAAGCGTTGCCCATTGCTCAACGCCTGTTAAATTATTTTCATCTGGTGTAAACAAGATTGACATTTCGTGTATTGTAATACAATAAATTAATACTTAAATATGCAGAAATTAGAGACATTATGTGTTTGAAACCCGTCTTCGACAGAGAGACTTAGTAGTAAACCGTCAATCACATCTATCATGTCCTAGCGTATTATTTTCAGCAATTAAACCCGTTTTCATTAGCTTATAACATGTTGATTACATTATGCACACCAATATGTATTCCTGGCATGTTTTTGTATGGCTTCATTATCATCCTACTGCAAAAATCGAACAACTCGGATGATAGTAAAGAAATCTGTCTTAACATATTTTTTTAAATGCTGAAAAGCTTCCATTTGGTTGTCAATTGTTATGTTTGCTAATCTGTGTTCTTTTACCTTAATAACTTACACATACGTGTTAACATTTTCAAATACTCTGTTTATGTCTCCACATTCGTCCTCATCAAATGTTGTAGTGTAGTCATTAAAACACAACTATAGATCTCCGTCAATTCAATCATTCTGTCTATTTTTTTGTTTCGAGATGAACGTGGCGTTGTTTGTGCCTTTAGAAAAGTCACTTAAAAGTCGACAGGGTCGACTTCATTGCACCTGGTTTTTATACCATATGGCTCAATATCTTTCCACAGCGCGTAAAGCGTCGCACAAAGCATGATCTTCGTTGTTCTAACGACGACCCCCCAGGAGTCTCCGAAAAAATGCATTCGTGAACCGAAGGATGCGGCCCGGAATCGAACCCACAACCTTCGGAGCCCGCGTCAGATGGCTTGACAACTTCGCCACCTGTAAATCCGCACTGCTCATTTCCAACTTCTGATTTACCAAAACATCAACAACACGTCACCATCTACAGCAAGCAATCAAATCTACCGGTAGGAATAATATTCTCCACAACGACCAGACGGAACAAACATCCGATGTTCAATTCCACCAGCAAAAAGATGTTGAAGAAGAAACTACAGCTGTCAAGAATTCAACGGTGGAAAAGAATCCGCCTGTCACTACAGATAAGCTAGCGCCACAAACATAAGCTATACAGCTGCAGCTAAATGAAATTACCACAGCCGCAATAACATAAAAAGAATCACCGAACAAGGAGACGACAAACAGCAATAATTAGTCTAAACCAGGGGTCACGGATCCGGCCCGCGACGTCATTTCATCCGGCCCGCCGGCGGTACTCGAACGTGCTTGACATATGAAACACGAGACGTTGTGATACAATTTAAATGTAAATATTATGTTTAGAATAGTAGGAGTTCTTCACACGTGCGGAAAACTCCTGGCTGCTCTAGGCTGTTTATTTGGCGGCCCTATTTATATATTTTACACACCTTATTATGAGATATATTTTATTACCAAATGAAGCAACCTGCCGCGGTGTAACAGAGGAGGAAACGAATGCAACAGATCTACTAGAAGGCCTGGCAGTAGTTGCTGAACATCTTGCTTTATTTATATGAAACTTCAGTAAGCATAAAATTTGACATACAATTCTAGATGGTCACATCGCGTCCTGCCAGCATGGCCTCCGGTTGGTAACTAACCTATTCTCCCCCCCCCCCCGCGTCACAGCTTGAGCGTCCCTAGTTACATCCCAACGGGATGCTCAGCCGTGCCTTGTATACTAGTCTTTTTCCCCTTGCACACCACCCATCTAAACCCCTTAACAGAGATGCTCTGTTATATTCCCCTCGACCCTCAACGAGACTTTTCCCCGAAAAGTCTTAAACCCAGAACTTAATTAACCTAAATCTATAATCAATCTACAATCCGTACGAGGTATGCTTTATAAAACAGGTATCCGTTATTTCTATATCCCTAATTAACTCCCCTCAACTAATCATACCAGTTATAGCCAACCGCTATTCTCCCAACCAGTTTTTTTTTAAATTTCCCTTTTTCGTGCACACAATTACTTTTTCTTCGTTACTTCATAAAAAGTTCACTAGTCTCATCATAGATGTATACTTTATCATAAAAACAGCATATATCATTCCCCTAATTCCCTCCATATTTTCTACATCATCGTAACATCGTAAGCCGCACATTATCACACCTCACCTTATACATAATCAATTACTACTTCTTCTTCAGTTTGTAAGATCACAAGCAATCCGCTTCATATTGCATTGTTAAAATATACAGGTATGTCTCTCCAAATCATTGGTATATAAACAAAAATTGAAGATTATCAAGCGTTATGAAATGCTACATGTCATACTCTCCCGTAATTCAACTGAACAACACGGGATAGACAGAGAAATGGTGCGCACCAAGAAAAGATAGTAGGAAGTAGTCACATTTATCCCCCCTTGAACTCACAAAACTTTATGAAATAAAGTTTTCAAAAAGAACCTATACAAATTATATAATGTATGAAAATGATATGTTTATCTTCAAGTTTGTTTATCCATGATCACAACACCTTCGTGTAAGCCTACTCCATTAAAACATTATTCAAATTAGTTCATTTAACCTCTGACCTGTATTAACTGTGCTGTTAACTACATCCAGTACAATATGACTTTATGTCTGTGCCTTCCCAAACCTCCATGGCTTTCAATCCATATTTGATCATGCCGTAGCCACACCATCAAAAAATAATATTGCTGTTTATGAACATAAGTTCTACTCCCTGTCATTTAACCTATCCTGAATTAACAGCATCCTTAATTACTATTGACAATGTTCATTTATTATGAACATACTTACTTCCCCTTACCATTCACTGTTCATCATTTAATCCCCCAACTACTGTACTGATATCCACAGTCTCGTCTATGATTACCCCAGGCTAACATAATCCCCACATTCGGAACATGGCACTCAATCCATGTGTCCTCCTATTATCGCTGACTAACGCATCCCCCTTTTAATACTAAACATATATTATTTCTAACCTACATCTAACTTAATTCTCGACCACCATGACTTATGCTGCTATTCACAGCCTTATCTCCGACCACCCTAAAGTTAAACCCCAGGCTAACATAATCCCCACATTCGGATCATGGCACTCAATCCATGTGTTCTCTTAAACATCCCTGGCATTCATCGTTCATTTGCTATGAACGTATCTAATTTATTCCTGGACCATTATGATATGTGCTGATATCCACAGCCCCATGTCTGGCCACCCTCAGTTAAACCAACCCCTCATATTCCAAACATGGCCCTCACTCCATGTTTATCGAAACTTACAACTACTAACAAGGCGAATATGTCTCTCTTTATGAACGTAATTTCTTTACGTAGCGGCGAGGCGTACCCCACCCTAGGTCTAATTGTACCTGACTATACCCTTAATTCACGTAACTGAACACTACTAAAACTCAGAGCAAATTAATACAACCTGATAATTATAAGTCAAAATAACATATCGAAATAATATGCCAACACCAACCGAGGCAATTTAACTGAAACTATAAATCATGAGCAAATGGAGACACAGCACAAATCAAAACAATATATCAACCCCCCATGGTTTTCAAAACATCATTTATCCCCTGACATTTTTCAAAATAATATACATAATAAAATAATGGCTAATTTATAACCAAGACAAAATTTCGGACTAACTAAAGCAATAAAATAACCAACACAATTCAATCATTTCTGTCTCTTCTACTGACAGAGTTTCTCAATATAACGCCGAGTAATATCTATATCCCCAACACAAGTTATTAACCAAAAATGACATTTTTGTCAGATTCTTTGGACGTTAACAGTCACTTCACACCTATTATAGATAAGCGTAAGCCAGCCTATGTTTTTTTTCTAAACGCATACTAACCAGCATCACAATTTCTACCTCATAACGACATTCTCGTAAATCGAGTCTCTCGTCCAGCCGACGCAAGAAATGTTCTGTCCTACTACATCCCTAATCTCTATCAATTTCTCATCTCTCATCTAATTTCGCCATTCATCTGTAAACTACAGTTACCATATTACATCAGTTACAGTTATATAGAATGGGCTTTCTTCTAATCATCTTAATACCAAACCATCAACAGTGTATTAAATCAAGCTTTTTCTCCTGCTATCTGCAGAATTTCTCGTCAAGCCATCTCTCCACTTCTTTAATAATGCTAGATTTTTCTCTATAAGCGCCATCTCTACGTCAATGTCTTCTTTTCACTTATAATGTTTTCACTCATGCTAATATTTGCACCAGTCTCTGATTTTTCGTCCATTTCTTGTTCTTCTGTATTTACGTTGCTGGCCTCAAATTGTTTTCCTTTCAATATCTAACCTAATCTGTTTATCCTGATTTCGTAATAACCTTTTTAAAACTGGGATATCTTCGTCACTTGATGAACCTTCCCTAATTCTTTTTTGTCTTTTAATTTCTCTCTCTCTTTGTCTATCTATTCTTCTTTTCACTGCTTGTCTAGTATTCTTATACGGAGCGTTTACTTCCTCCATAGACTCAACGCTATCAGGTCTGTAGCCATCATACCTTTCGTTTTCTTCTCTCATAAATGTTTTTGGTATGGTCTCCGACTGTTCACTCGTCTCCTCATGTAATGGTGGTGTTATTGTTTGTTCTGACACAAGGACCTTTTCAGGTTCTGGAGGTATCACATATTTAACTCGTCTGACGAGTTGTCCGTCTGAATAAAACCCTTCTGAATAGTTATTATCACTTTTATTGTCTTCTTCATCTCGTCTCAGGTGTTCCACATGTGCACGTGCCAGGTGCCCCGTGATTTGGTTCTTAATCTTATATGAAACCGGGCCTAATTTTTCTAGAATATAATACCCTGGAACCCAATAACTATCAAATTTTGAATTTCCTCTATGTTTTTTATAGTAAACTCTATCACCTACTTTAAATTCTTGTAGTTGTGTGTTTCTATCTGAGTACTTTTTCTGTCTTTCTCTAGCTTTGATTACATTACTTCTCAACCTTACATGTGCTTTATGCATTTCTTGCAAAATCATTTCTTGAAACTCCTCCCCCATGTATTTTCGTCGAGGTTTAAGTAAATTATCAATCGGCCGTATAGGTTCTCGTCCGTATAACAAATAGAACGGTGAAAAACCTGTACCCTCATTTTGGTGTGTTCGTATCGCTCCCAATGCAGGTTCTAAGTACAGATCCCAGTCTCCATCATGTTCCTCTACGTTTTTTGCTATTATGTTATATAGTGTTCGATGATGTCTCTAATTTTTCGCATTTGAGGAAGGCCTATAATAAGAAGTTTTTATGTGGACAATATTCAGAACTTGTAGTAATTTCTCAAATTTCTTATTCACGAATTCTTTTCCATTATCTGTAAGGATTGTCTGTGGGCAACTAAATCGTGGTATATACTCTTGTAGGAAGATGTTGATGATGGAATCAGCACTCTTATCTGGGATAGGATAAACTTCTGGCCACAAACTACAGCAATCCACTATATGTAATAGATATATATTCCCCGAGAGTGTTCTAGGGTGAGGACCTGAAATATCTAAGCTTATTTTCTGCATGGGAAACTGAGGGATATAAGTTTCTTGTAAGGGACATTTGATTGTTTTCATGTTTCTTAACCTACATTTTTCACATGCGTCAACATATTTATAAATACTCTTAAATAAATTCGGCCAGTAATATTTATTCTTGAGAGCTTTGTATAGTTTGTCACGACCAAGATGACCATTTTCATCATGATATGCCTTCAAAATTTCAATTTCTAAATGTTTTGGAATGTATTTTCTCAATACGCTATCTTCACTTCTTTCATTCACATAATATAACTGTTTGTCTTCCTGTAATTCTATAAAGTTCTTTTTGAAACTGTGTTCACCTGTTTCTTTCAACTTCTGTTTTATTTCTATTACTTTTGGGTCAATATCTTGTTCTTCTTTCATATTAAAATGCACCAACCGTGGTTCTTCCGCTATTGGTTCAGAGTCTTGGTCTGTCTGTGAACTTCCAAAAATTTCTCTATTTAATTTGGCAGAATCTAGTATATTTACTTGCCAGTTTCGGTCGTCTATCTCTGGTTCACCCTCATCTTCAGTAGTCTCAGATATTTCTGGATACGGGATTCTGGATAATAAATCAGCGCATGTATTTTCCTTACCTGATATATATTCCACTTTTGCGTTATAGCCTTGTAAATTTAGCGACCATGTTTGTATTTTCCTATTCTGTACTGGAGCTTCTAATAAAGATTTTAATGGCATGCGATCAGTTTTAATAATGAAATTGGCGTTTTGTAGGTAATAATTCAATTTTTGTAAGGCGTAGTGTATAGCATAAGCTTCTTTTTCCACTGTCGACCATTTCTTCTGCGATCTACTAAGTTTGTGTGAAAGAAAGTAAATCGGTCTTTCACTCTTAACTCCTGGTATTCCTGAGTTTTCACCGTCATATGGTTGAGTTAGGCATGCTCCTATGGCATTATCTGAAGCATTTGTATATAGAATCAATTGTTTGTTTAAATCTGGATGTGCCAATAATGGAACCACTGTTAAACTATTTTTTAGAAAATCAAATGCTCTTTGATAATCCTCATTCCACTTAAATCTTGCGTATTTGCAAGTTAAGAGTGTGATGGGTTCTGCGATTTGTGCAAAGTTTGGGATGAACCGTCGGTAATACCCACATAACCCGATAAAAGCTCTTACTTCTCTCACGTTAGTCGGGGACGGTAGTTCTTTAATGACTTTCACTTTGTTTTGATCAGGCTTGATTCCTTCTCTATCAATGATGTAATCCAAGTAGTTAGTTTCTGTTTTCAAAAATTCACACTTACTCAATTTCAGTTTAACTTCGTGTAGTCTTAGCCTGTCAAAGACTAATTTTACATGTTTTAGGTCTTGTACGTCTCCTGATGTATAGATCAAAATGTCATCTATGTATGCCAATGCACATTTTTGCATCCATTCTAACACTTGATTCATCAATAACATATAGTGAGAAGGGGCTGTCTTTACCCCAAATGGCATACGTAAGAATTCGTAAGAACCCACGTGAGTACAGAAAGCACTTTTCTTCTGAGCATCAGGCGACATGGGGATGCACCAAAATTCCGATCTAGCATCCAGTGTTGTGAAGAAAGTAGAACCATTAAGTAATCCCAAAATGTCGTCAATTACTGGTAATGGATATGCTACATTTTTAGTGATCTTGTTTAGCGCTCTGTAGTCACAACAGAACCGGTGTGAACCGTCGGCTTTGGTTACGATAGCTATCGGAGATGACCACTCTGACTTTGATCTTGTTATTATTCCTGCTTTCAGCATATCCTCTATTACTTTTTCTACAATTTCTCTATTCCTTAAGGGAGTTCTGTACGGTTTCAAACTAATTGGTGGGTGATTTCCAGTGTCTATTTCCATAGTAACTGTTTTGGTCTTCCCCAGTTCTAAGTCGTTAACCGAAAAAACATCTTGGTTTTCTGTCACTAGTTTTTCCAATATTTTCTTATTTTCTGGTGAAGCTTTTAACTGTGATAATAATTCTTGTTCTCTCTTCAAGAGTGACGTTGTTTTGTCTACTGAATGTATTTGAGATGGATGCTCTCTGAATGCATGGACCAATTCATCATTCCGTACTTTCCAACTTCCTCTACGTTTATTTCTGATATTGTTTCTTTTAATGGGAGTTTCTAAATACTTACTGTTTGACATTTCTTCTCTTCCTGTTGTAAATATGGAGTTAGGATCATTTGTTATTTTAGCAATTACACATCCTCTGTATAATTTAATCTCCTTCCATGTGTTGTTAATGAGCATCACTGGAAAGCTGAAGTGTTTGTCTAGTGTCATTATTCCATCTGGGACCTCTAGACCAGGTTCGTCTATTATCTCTCTTTCTAACTCTGTTATTCTAACTGTTTGCCCAATCGAAAAATACGGATTATTTTTCATTTTTGCCTGTATCAGATTAACGGTTTGTGGTTTTAAAGTCATGGACGTTTTTACTCTGACTATTGCCGATACGTGCATATCTTCCTTCAAATCAACATAAACATTTTGAAACTTCAACTTACGTAAATCAAAAAAAAGTCTTACACCATTTTTTTTTACTAAGAAATCCCTACCTAAAAGCATGTTCCTGTTTAAATCTCTAACTACATGGAAAAGGTGTCTTACATTTATTCCTCATAATTTGAAATTTATCATTGTTTGACCGACCACCTCTAAATTTTGTCCGGTAACAGAGTGAACGGTGTCCTGATTCCTGAATATTCTGAAATTCTTTAATATGCGGTATATAAATTTTTCCTTGATCACGCTAACTTGGGCTCCCGAATCAATCAATGTCCTAATTCTAAATTTTCCTATTTCCATTATGCATTAATTCGGATCAGTCATATTCACTGAGAACTGTTTTACCTCTCTAATTTGAGGCTTTTCTCTATATTCTCTTTTTCTCGTTTCATGTTATCTGAGTAATTGACATATTTATTACTTCTTGGGACCTTTTTATCCCCCCCCCCACACTGCGGGCCCTATTCAGTAAGTGGGACGCCAGTTTCCCTGATTTCCTGACCTTGCGAAATTCCTCTGCATGTCTTCAAAATTTCTATTTGTTCTGCTATTAACATTTCTATTCTGTGTATTAAACTGAGCACGTCTGTTGCCGCAAAATTTATAACTGTGTCCCCTCTGTCCACAATTCCAACAGACCATATTTGTACTACCTACTGTCTCCCTTATAGGATTTCTCATCTGTCTTTGTCTATCTTGAGCACCTTCACTATTTCCCACCAATGTCTGTATTTCAGCCCTAGCTTGATCAACTCTACGTCTCCTCCATCCGTACCTTGTCTGTCCTACTTCCATAGGTTCTTCCATTCTTTGTTCAACATTACTTCCAATTTCTCTTCCCACTCGTAGCCTAAACCTCCTACTTAAACTTTCTTGTATGGCTATATTTACTTCCTGTGACAATCTGGCTGGATTCTCTCTCATCAACTTAAATTTTAGTCCGTCTGAGCGTAATCCATCCACAAATATTCCTACCAACATTCGTTCTACTTCCTCACCTTGCACATTCTGCCCTAAAAATGCCTCTTCTGCCAGATTTATCTATCTATGACTGTATAATTGTACACTCTCTCCATTGTCCTGTCTAGACTGTCTTAGCACAGAGAATGCGTGTTGGGGGTCTGTGATCTCTGCGTATTTATGGGCCAGATAATCTTTGAACTGTTCCCACGTTTCATCTATTCCTGCCTCTAATTTTCTTCGTATGTGGTCAGACACTGGCGATACACTAGCCTGATAAGCAATTTTTTTTTCTTCTCTTCATCTGTAGCTCCTACTAAAAAAGCATGTTTCTCTATGGCTACCATCCATTTTTTGATATGTCTGGCCTGACCGCTAAATTTCTCGATATCAGTACCCACGCCCTGTTGTTTCAAGCCTGTGTCCAACCTGGATATAGCTCTTCCTACACCTGTCAATGCCTGCCCCAATGAGAGGTCTGGCTGTTCCATTATAACTTTATACAGTATTATAATTTACCTAATTCACAAATGTTACAATCAATTTATACTGAAAATTCTAATTAATTAATTTACTATGATTTTAATACTTTACTTTACTAGTTTGTGAAGTCCAGCGCCGCGTAGGTGTTCCAGTTTTTATTTTTCGATCAAAGAGCAGCACTTCTCGACAGCAGGCTTCAAAACGATTAGACAGCGATCAATGAGCAGCCTTGGTCAGCTCCCTGAAACAACGATGTAAGGCAACGGCTTTTGGTAGCCCGTTGAGACAAACGACAATGCAGGTGGCGGCTTGGACAAGCCTCTTGAAAATGGCAAATCTCAGGCTATGGTAAGCCCTTTGGAAGCGATAATTCCAGGCAACGGCTATGGTAAGCCCCTTGAAAATGATAAGGTTCAGGCAACGGCCATGGTAGGCCCCTTGAAAATGATAAAGTTCAGGCAACGGCTATTGTGAGCCCCTTGAAAATGATAAAGTTCAGGCAACGGCCATGGTAGACCCCTTGAAAATGATAAAGTTCAGGCAACGGCCATGGTAAGCCCCTTGAAAATGATAATGCAGGACAGCGGCTCTTGTAGCCCTTTGAAAACGGTGATGTGAGGCAACGGCTATTGTAAGCCCCTTGAAAATGATAAAGTTCAGGCAACGGCTATTGTAAGCCCCTTGAAAATGATAAAGTTCAGGCAACGGCCATGGTAGGCCCCTTGAAAATGATAATGCAGGACAGCGGCTCTTGTAGCCCTTTGAAAACGGTGATGTGAGGCAGCGGCTGTTGTAAGCCCTTTGAAAATAGCAATGCAAGACAGCGGCTCTTGTAGCCCTTTGAAAACGGTGATGTGAGGCAGCGGCTGTTGTAAGCCCTTTAAAAATAGCAATGCAAGACAGCGGCTCTTGTAGCCCTTTGAAAACGGTGATGTGAGGCAGCGGCTGTTGTAAGCCCTTTGAAAATAGCAATGCAAGACAGCCGCTTTTTTAGCCCTTTGAAAACGGTGATGTGAGGCAGCGGCTGTTGTAAGCCCTTTGAAAATAGCAATGCAAGACAGCGGCTTTTGTAGCCCTTTGAAAACGGTGATGTGAGGCAATTTACGCCGTGGTTCTCACAGGGGTTGTAGGAGCCAACATCTTTTTCTCAGCCGTTCAATGATGATGTCAAAACGTGCCCTTGGGAATTTCTTTTCGTGTGACCAACTCCGCGACAACTATTTGCGATTCCTCAGGTCTTAGGCACCATTTCGCCTCCTGTAACAGAGGAGGAGACGAATGCAACAGATCTACTAGAAGGCCTGGCAGTAGTTGCTGAACATCTTGCTTTATTTATATGAAACTTCAGTAGGCATAAAATTTGACATACAATTCTAGATGGTCAAATCGCGTCCTGCCAGCATGGCCTCCAGTTGGTAATTAACCTATTCTCCCCCCCCCCCCCGCGTCACAGCTTGGGCGTCTCTAGTTACATCCCAACGGGATGCTCAGCCGTGCCTTGTATACTAGTCTTTTCCCCCTTGCACACCACCCATCTAAACCCCTTAACAGAGATGCTCTGTTATAGCGGCTCTTCAAGAGTATGGAGTAGCATATCCTATGATACCCTGGTAAAAAATGCATAGGATGCTGGAATGTTGTGTTGGCGTGCCTATAAGAACGCAGTCACGCCATGTTCCATCCTCTTTGGCCTTGAGAACACCTGAGGCCGAAGAGATGTTGATGTCTAATTTTGAGCAGGGGGTTTGAACTCATCTCTCTGAGACACTACCAAGCAGATGGGTGAACATGCCCCAGCCACGGCCGAGCGTGGCCACTGTTTTTCCAGACCGCAGTTGAAAGGGCAGACAGGCACTGTGAAAATCCAAAAGATCCAAGAGGATCTTGATTGTGGATTGGCGATTATCTGCTGCGGGATGAGTTTTGAATGAACCTTCATAGTTTAAATAAGAACATAGGAATAAAATAGCTATGTCTGTGCCTGAGAACAATAATGGAGGTGTATATGCCTGGGAATAGAGGAAGAGGAAGGCCAAAGAGAAGATGGGTGTAGAAGATGGTAGTTTGTGAGATTCGGATATGTGCACATTAGATCTGATCTTTTCGCTAACGTCGCCTTCTTTGATAACTTTGTTTAGTAAATTAATATGTTGGTTGTTTTGTTTTGTGTGCATTGCACGCCCTTCCCATGATTAACTTAGTTTTTCGCCTGTTTTCCCCCAGAGCTTTCGATCTAGCTTGCAATTATTGATAAAGTTAGTTGCATATCCTTTACAGAACGTTTGCAGTCAACACTAGCATTGTTAACTGTTGTTGATGTCTTGGCAAGTTTACATTCAGTAGTTTACCATTGCCTTCTGAACGACCGGCACCCATAGCATAGCGTAAAAATCAGCGCAACGTTGTCTACTGCCAAATCGCGCGCAGCTGTATTTCGAACGCGGGTATACGGGATTACGAACCGCGTCCGTAAGACCTTCGCCACGGAGACGGCGCAAGTATTGTACAGAATGACTATCCGGCCCGCGCTCGTCATTTTGTCAGTTATCCGGCCCGCCGTGAAAAAAGTTTGGTGACCCCTGGTCTAAACCAATGCCAACGACCAAAATAATCAATGCTACCAGCAATACTGCTGAAAAGAAAGAAGTCCAAAAAGCCACGAGAATACGCCAAACAAAGGAGAAGCCGACACGTAAGCTCTACAAACGGGAAAACTTATAGTCCTACTATAGCAGTGGGGAATTTGAGGGTTTCCAGGGGGAGGGGGGAATTAAGATTATTTCTAGATTGCGTTAATACAAGAACCGATTACCTGATATTGTTTTTCCCTTCATACTTTACGGTTCTGTACGTATCGCCCTTCTGAAATTCATTTTATAACATAAGTAGATCCGCAAATCACGTTTTATATAGATGTCTAGACTTGTTTTAGTATGTGCTATTAAATTTAGCTTCAGTTATTACATATACTGTGTAGAGACAGGGGGGCAATTTTTAGGGAGGAAATACGAAGGGAGGGGGGGGAATGGCGTTCTAAAAATATGGTGAGGGGGGGGGGGAAATGACGTCCTAAGATTATGGTGATGGGGAGCACGGGCCAAAAAAGGTTGAGAACCATTGTACTATAGGTATAGTCCTAATATGTGGATCGGCAAACATCAAAATCTGCTGTGCGAAAACTGCTGCTTGTTTGGGTCATAGTTTCGGATGCCTATTGGTATGAGTTATAACCTCACTATTCATCATGGTGATGTCATCCCCGTGGTTAGTTTCGGACTCTTCTTTCTGCCCGGCTATGACGGCCCACTGTAACAATTAAAACTTCATACACCATGGTCCACTGTAATAACCCGCGAGTGCGGTTTTTTTTTTGTTTTTTGTTTTTTGTTTTTTAACGATCTATTCCTCAAAACACGGTACAATAGTTACTTACAATTACGCACACAATATGCAACATGATCACAAATCTGCACTACATTTTCTATACATAATCTTTACTAAAAGAGTGGCTTAATGTTGGCCATTACTCGGTTTACAACATGGTCCGCACTCGATGAAACCACAGCCTACGATGCCCTTGTCCGGATCTCGCTTCCTGTTGACCGCGAAAGCGAGTCCCAGCGTTTTCACGCTGTGTGAAAAGTATCCACGTTTCACGATCCAGGTGTCTATTTACTTAACACTGCCATAACCCCTGACCTCATCTAATTTGGGTTACGGCATAACTGATCCATGTCCTTATCTGGATTGACCGTTTGACACGGACTTCGAAGGTTATGGGTTCGATTCCGGGCCGCGTCCTTCGGTTCACGAGTGAAATTTTTCGGAGACTCCTGTGGGTCGTCGCTAGAGCTACGGAGTTAGTGCTTTATGCAACGCGACGCTTTCCGCGCTGCTGAAAGAGACCGAGCCATATGGGATAAAACCCGGTGCAATGAAGTCGACCCTGTCGACTTTTAAGCGACTTTTTAAAAGTTAAATTGAGCGGCAGGCCTTTTAACATAACTGTCATTTAAATATACGCCCCAACAGGAGAATCCAGTAAAGATAGTATAGAGGAATTTTATAATGACATCGAATCTGCTTTAAAGAAACGTAAAAATTCAGAAATAAATATCATAATAGGTGAGTCCAATGCAAAAGTAGGAAATCAAGGTGATAGATACACAGTAGGAAACAATGGTTTGGGAGAGAGAATAGAAAGAGGATACAGACTTGTAGAATTGGCAAAAGAGCAGGAAATGGTTGTAGGAAACACATGGTTTACACAATACTTTAGAAGATTATGGACATGGAGGTGTCATGACAACGGGATTAGAAATCAGATTGGTTACATTTTGATTAGCAGGTTCCGAAATACGTTAACAATTGCAAAACCAGTTCACAGTGCTGATTGTTATAGTGATCACAGATTACTTACAGGTACATTGAGGGTAAAAGGTAAAGAAAGTCAAGTATATAACATTCATTCATTCATTCATTCATTCATTCATTCAGTAGCATGTCCTTTTCAGAACTTCTCTCCCATAACAACCTTCCGGAAAACTTATCGATCACAAGCAAGATGTCCCGAGTCTGATACACCCATTTGGAAATCATCCCCCACATCCTTCACCCGTCTTCTCTTTGGCCTTCCTCTTCCTCTCTTCTCAGGCATATACCCCTCCATTATTGTTCTCTCCAAACTCTCATGACATTTCGAGTGACCAAAATATTTCAATTTTCATTGTTTTATCGTCTTTAATAGCCAACCTTCTTCAATATTCAGCTCTTGAAGTATGGATGCATTTGTTCTTTTCTTTACACAAGATATTCTTAGAACCGTCTATAATATTTATATTCAAAAGCATTTATGCGCTGTTCAGCTTGTTTAGTAAGTGTTCAGGTCTCACAGGCGTATGTTGCAGTGGGAAAGATGCATGCTCTTAAAAGTCTAATTTTTGTAGTTCTGTCTGTCTCACTCCATAATCTATTCAGTTGTTTTAATCTTTGAAGAGCAATTTATAGTTGCCATTTAATTTCTTTCATTGTGTCACTATTGTTGGTAGTCAATGACTCAAGATAATCGAAATTGTCCACCGCCTCCAATCTTTCCTCATTAACATATTTCTCCATAGAAGTTTTATCTGTATGCATTATCTTTGTTTTTGCTATGTTTAAGGTATAAGTTTTGATTTTCACTATTTCTTTGGTTAGAGGTTATTAAGTTTTCTATACCATCCTGTGATGTGGATAGTAATACTGTATCATCAGCATTCCAGTTCCAGTTCCAATTCCAAAAACAAAAATTCCAAATTCGTCCTCGTCTAACCTGCTTCATCGGCTGTGGTTATTGTTGAGGATCGTGGTTTTTGTGGGTTTATTCACCCTAATTCTTGTCTTGTGAGTCCTATCTCGGACTGGTGATGTAGCGTTTGTGTCTGTGACGTCAGCAGTGGTCTGCGGCTATCCTTTGTGCTCTTCTGTTCTTGTGGTTTTCTTTGTTTGAGTAGGCTCCTGGCTCGTCTGGCTGCAGTCCTTATAAGGACTTTTCGTAATCCCACTCCAGCTGGGGATCGGTCGGCGGCTGTCCTTTGTGCATGTTTCCTTTTGTTTTCGTTGTTGGTGCAGGCTCCAGGCATGACTGGTTGCAGTCCTTAAAAGGACTTTTTATTTGGTATTCTGTCTCCTTTTTTGTGCATTTTCTGTAGGAGCTTTTCGACGTTTTCTTTTTCCTCCTTGGGGAAACAGTTTTCACTGTTGCGTTTGCGTATCTGCTGCCTAGCGTTTTCTTCCTCCGTGGTCAGCCATGGGACGATTTCACCGTCCTCGATATAGTACTCGAAGTCGGCCTCACAGTTGTAGTGTACTAATGGGTATATCATCGGTTTCCCCCGGAGTTTTTTAGGCTTCTTCTTTTCTTTTTCTTCCCAGCGCCTTCTGAATTCCTGGCGCTTGAGTTCCTCCTTGTCAACTGGGTATTCTTTGCCTCTCTTGGGCGTTGTGGTTGGGCTGCTGGCTTTAGCTTGCTGTTCAGACTCGGTCTCTTGGGTTTCTTCTTGCGGTTTTTCTGTGAGTTCTTGTGTGGCTTCTGTTGGTTTGTTTTGAAAGAGTTCCATTTCAGCTCTCTGCAGGTCTCTTTCGGTCTTGATAATTTGTAGGATTTCTTCGTTCTCCTTCTTTATCTCAGCCATGCGCTGAATCTCTTGTTTGATGTTGAGCTGGATTTCTTTCATGTCGTCCAGCAGCTTCTCATTATCGCTGGTCGGAGTCGTCGTCAGCAGTGCCTTGACTTGTTTCTTCAACTCGTCTACCTGTTTTTGAAGTTGATCTCTTTCGGCTTGTGCTATACCCGTGGCTGTCTCGCCCCTCTGCATTGCTTCCTTGAATGGTGACTTTGTGATGATGGCGATCTTTAAGACGTCTCTGTGTCTCTGCAGGTACGGACAGCCCAGGTATCTTGCTCCATGTTTGCCCAGACAGTTGGCGCATTTTCTTTTGTTGTTGGGTGCTCGGAAGTCCGTGTCCAGCTTGGCCAGCGGACACTCCTTGAAGGCGTGGTGATCGGCGCAGTATCGGCATATTTCCGTCTTACTCCGACACGTAGCTCTACTGTGGCCTGCCTTCTGACATCTGGACCATTGCGTGATTCTTGGTATGAATCTCTCTGGTTGCTGCATTCTCTTGTTGAATGATACTGTGTTCGGCATCTCGCTGCCCTCCGACGTCACTACTGCCAAGGTTGTAGGTATCTTGGAGTAGGTGAGAAGTCGCTCCGCCTTCAAGAATCGGATGTGAAGATTCTCTTCACGTAGCTGCTTCAGGATTTCTTCATCTGTCAGCTCCACAGGAATCCGCTTGACAACCCATCGGACTGTTTTTGAGTCGGTGTTTCCGACTCTGGTGTCTTTCTCCTCCTTCTCTGCTGTCTTGGTTCTTGACTGTGTTGGGCTGTCAATCTTCTCCCTCGTAGTAGCTTCAGTAATAGCTGTAGTATCAGGCTCTTTGATGCAGCTAGCAGGTGGGCTCTCGACGTTCTTCTTCTTCTTGTCGGCTCCCACGCTGCACATCTTGGCAACAGCGTGTTTCTTGTTGTTGGTCTTTCCACGTGACATTTTCCCGCTGATCAGGCTTCTTGACAGAATAATGCGACTTGACTTGTTAGCGCTCGCAGTGCGAATGACGGAGACCATCAGCATATCGAATCTCTGGTATTTCATGACCACCGATATTTAGAGCATCATATTGCTACCTGGTTATATCATCTCTGACATTTCTCATTATATTTTCGGCATACAGGTTAAACAAACAGGGGGACAGCACACAGCCCTGATGGACTCCTTGCTTGATGTCAATACAGTCTGATGTCTCACAATCTATTCTAATCACTGCCTGTTGGTCTAGATAGAGCATTTTTATAAGTTGTACTACATGTGAGGGAAAGCCCATATTCTTCATGATTTCCCAAAGTTAATGATGTTGTACACAGTCAAATGTCTTTGAATAATCCAGAAAACATAAGAATAGGTTTACATTAAATGCTCTGCACTTCTCTATTATTAAACGCATGTTGAGTATGTGATCTCTTGTTCCCCTTCCTTGTCTAAATACAACTTGAACCACGTTAATCTCTTCTTCCATTGTCTTACAAAGTCTTCCCATTATGATTTTTAGTAGAAGTTTACTTGCATGATTGATCAGGGCAATAGTTCTATAGTTGGTGCATAATTTCAGGTTGTCCTTTTTGGTATTGGAATGAAGATAGTTCTCTTCCAATCTTTTGGCCATATACCACATTTCCATATCTTTTTACATAATGCGTGATAGATTTGTATGCTTTCTCCTCCTCCCGTTTTAATTAGTTCAGCTGGTATCTCATCACATCCTGGTGATTTACCATACTTCAGGTTCTTTATTGCCCATGCAATTTCATCTAATGTGGGTTCAGGTTCTGTTTCTGATGTCGTTGGTTCATGTATATCATTCATATCCTTACAGTCATTCATATCATCTATTCCACTGCAGTATTCCTGCCATCTTTCTAGAATTTGTCTAGATTTTGTTAAGGTATTTCCCAACTTGTCACAGATAACATTAAATTGACGTTGAACAGTTCTTGTCAATAACTTTATTTCTTTGAACATTTCGTAATCTCATCCATTCATATGATATTGCACTATTTTAATACAACAATCTTGTATATATTGTTTTTTTTTTGGTCCTTTCTTGTGTTCTTTCTTATTTTTCGTGTTAAAGATTTATACTTCATCCTATTGTTATCGGTTTCTCCTTTTTCTTTCAGTTACCTTCATTGTTTTATTAATTCTATCGTGTATGGTGTAATCCATGGTTTATGTTGCTTAGTCCTGGTCGGAATTAAATATGTGGCTGCTGTTATCAAGATATCTCTAGTTTGTACTGCCAGTCGATCAGGTAGAGTATATAACAGGAAACACTAAATTTGATCTGTATACATCGAGAAATGATAAGGAAATACAAATCAAATTCAACATAGAAGTACAGAACCGATTTGATATATTGTCTGGTCTAGAGATCCTATTTCAGGATGTGGGTAATAATGGGAAATGTTGAAGAATGAATCAGTTTGGCTTCAGGAACAATTATTCCAAAATTAAAGAAGGGGGTCGTAAGAAATAGATGACTGAAGAAATTTTACAACTAATGGAAACAATAAGACTCATCTCAAGAAGACTCAAGAAAAGGCATTTGATACAGCAGATAGAAACAAGCTGTAGGAAATCTTTAAACAATATGGAGTGAGTACACATCTAACAAACCTATGTAGAAGTTTATACACAAACAGTGAATGCATAGTGAGAGCAACTGGAGGACACTTAGAACCCTTCACCATAAGATCCGGAGTACGACAAGGTTGTGTCATCCCCCCCCCCCCTCCCCTCTCCTCTTGTTCATAACATATATAGACAACATATGTAAAGAAACCAGCCAAACGGAGACCGCAAGAACACCGCATAACGAGAATACAGAAGAAGAACCATCTGCAAATTATACCATTAAACTCCTGTTTGCGGACGACCAAGCACTAATAGCAAAATCAGAAGCTGAATTACAAGACCACATGAATAGTCTAAACGAAATGTGTAGGGAACACAACATGAAAATTAACACAAGTAAAACAGAGGTAATGACTATAACTAAAGCAGAAGAAAAATAACAACAACAACAATTCACCTAAACGAACATCCCTTGAAACAGGTAAAGAGTTTCAAGTACCTAGGAAGTATAACATCATCAAATGGCAAATCAGAAGACGAGATCGAAAATAGGTGCAATAAGGCAAATCAACTCATTGGACAAATGGCACCAATACTAAAGAACAAGCATGTATCAATAACTACTAAGAAAGCACTTTACAACACAATCTTCCTGCCAACTCTATGTTACCAATGCCAAAACTGGACAATGACAGAAAAAGAGAAAAGAAAAATCACAACAACAGAAATGAGATTCCTGAGAAGAATACTCAATGTATCAAAAAGAGGTAAGATCAGAAATAAAGAAATCAGGATGAAAGTGGGGTTTTTAGCTGCGCTAGATTTTATTACACGGCAGCAAGTCAAATGGTTTGGTCGTGCAAGTAGGTCACCAACTAACAGTATATCACAAAAAGCAATGAGGGAAATAGAGGAAGAGGCCGACCACGTAAACAATGGACACAGGGAATAACAGATCCTAATGGAATATCGATACATGAAGCCCATAAGCTGAAACTCTCCCGCTGTTTATACTTCACCTCGACACGACAAGGTACAAGAGGAACATGATGAGATGAGATGACAGGGTCGTAAGAAATGGATGATTGAAGGAATTTTAAAACTAATGGAAACAAGAAGACTCAACAAAAATAATCCTGCCAAATATGAAGAAATTCACAGTCAAGTCGTAATATCACGTAAGGAGGCAAAAGAAAATGGCTTGAGAAAAATTGCATTGAATCTTTAAAAAAAAAAAAAAGTCAAAATACCAAATCAATGCACAAAAGAATTCAGGAACTTATTAATAAAAGAACAAGTACATCAGCAGGCTGTCTAAAAACAAAAGATGGCAAAATAGATGGCACAATAGAAAAAGATCATATTCTACATGTATGGTCAGATTATGTGATAAACATTTATGATGATATTAGAGATACAGTGTGGCTTTCGACAGAACCGGTCTACCACTGATATGATATTCTCATTGCGACAAATGCAAGAAAAATGCCGTGAACAGAATCAACCACTGTTTATTGCCTTCATCGACCTCACAAAGGCATTTGATTTGGTCAGTCGTGAGGGTCTGTTCAAGGCACTAAAGAAGATTGGCTGCCCACCAACTCTTCTGTCCATTGTGGAATCGTTCCACACAGGCATGAAGGGTATAATCAAGTTTGATGGTGCAACTTCTGAAGAATTTGAAATCAAGAGTGGAGTTAAGCAAGGTTGTGTACTAGCTCCCACCCTCTTTGGAATATACTTTTCACTTCTACTGAAATATGCATTTCGTGATCAGGATGGTGGTATATACATTCACTCACGCTCAGATGGCGGCCTCTACAATGCTCAGAGATTGAAGGCTAAAACCAAAATTAGGAGGGTACTGATCAGAGAGTTGCTTTTTGCAGATGATGCTGCAGTTACGACCCACTCTGAGGAAGAATTGCAATGTCTACTATCTGCATTCTCCAATGCTTGTTCTGAATTTGGTTTAACAATTAGCAAAAAGAAGACACAGATTATGTCACAAGGTGCACATGGGGTACCATCAATCTTTATTGACGACGCCGAACTAGAGATAGTAGACCATTTTACATATCTACGATCAGTGGTTAATAGCAAATTATCCCTAGATCAGGAAATCAACATCCGGATTGGTAAGGCAGCAACAACAATGAACAGGTTAAGAAAAAGAGTCTGGGAGAACAGGAAGCTTACTGCCAAAACAAAAGTCATTGTCTATAAAGCCTGTGTCCTTAGTACTCTTCTCTATGGCAGTGAAACCTGGACAACTTACTCACACCAAGAGAACAATTTAAACAGCTTTCATATGCGGTGATTGCGAAGAATTCTTGGTATTAAGTGGCAAGACAAAATCACAAATACTGAAGTATTGGAAAGATCAGGTTGTGTGACAGTTTATTCCATGCTCAGTCTTCGTAGACTTAGATGGATAGGACATCTTAGGAGGATGGATGATGGTAGAATACCAAAGGATATCTTTTTTGGTGAATTACAGATGGGTAAGAGATCTCAGGGTCGGCCTCTACTACGATACAAAGATGTGTGTAAGCGGGACATGATTGATACAGGCATTGATAATGCACATTTGGAGCAAGTCGCCGCTGAACGTGTTGCATGGAGGGCAAATATCAGAAATGGAATAAAGTCAAAGGAGAAAATTATTGCAGAAAAGTCACACACCAAGCGTTTGAGACGTAAGATGGTGCATGATGGTGGAAATGACCACGTGTTCAGATGCACCCACTGTGAACGGACATTTACAGCGCAAATTGGCCTTATCACTCGCTACCGCCATAGTTAAAAGTTATTATGCCTTTTTAAAGCACAAACTATCGTCTGTCAAGACGGCAAGGTGCCAATGGAATGGATATTACAGATGAACAGTATGATATTGGAATTAATAATGAAGGACCGCCAATTTTGAAGATGGAGGTTCAGAATGTTCTTAAACATATGAAAGTTGGCAAGACCCTCGGTTCAGATAACATCACAACAGAAACGATTAATGCTTTAGAAGAATATGGAATAGATCAAGTCACCAGACTGCTGAACACAATATATGCTACCGGAGATATACCTTCGGAATTCTGTAATTCTGTATTTATTGCAATCCCAAAGAAATCAGGACCCTTGGAATGTGATCAAATTGAACAATTAGTATAATTAGTCACATCAAGAAGATTTTGCTACAAATTATCACGCAAAGAGTGAGGAAGAAAATACAACCCGAAATAGGAAAAAAACAATATGGGTTTGTAGAAAGAAATTGTAAAGTAAATGATGTGTATATGCTGCGAACAGTAATTGAACGTGCTATAGAAGTAAACAAAGATATACACCTTTGCGTTATTGACTACACAAAGGCTTTCGATAGAGTAAGACATGTCAACGTGGTAGAAATGCTTGCAGATCTACAAATTGATGGGAAAGTCATTAGACTTATAAGAAACATATTGGAAACAATAAGCTGCCGTAAGGATTGATAATTAAGTGGGACAATATCAGCCTATTAAGAAAGGTGTGAGACAGGGATGAGTAATGTCTCCAGATCTGTTTTCCTTATATAGTGAAAATATTTTCAGAAATGTAGAAGATATAAATTGTAAAAAGACACATATAATGGTCGTCACTAGGAAGAACAAAATACCACAACGTAACATACAAGTAAATGGAGATACTCTTCAACAAGTCCATAGGTACAATTATCTCGGAACAGTAATGACATCTGATTGGAGATGCCTTGAAGAGAATAGAACAAGAATCTTTGCTTCGACAGTGAACGTGTTTGATTGATTGATTGATTGATTTAGGAATCGACATCACAGCATTCGGGGCATTCCCATAAGTGCTCCGTCCCCATCCTCAGCAGCCAGCGAAGAGTTCCAACACTAATAGTACCAGTAGCAATCTGATTATAAGTCCGTCTCGCCTTTCCTCTGAGCGTTGAGCGTCGGCCAGATCCCTTCGTCACTCCTCGTTGTCTCATTCTTGCCAGACCATGGTAATCCATTTGCTCCTCC
The DNA here is from genome assembly GCA_963921405.1 of Cepaea hortensis. NCBI lineage: Eukaryota > Metazoa > Mollusca > Gastropoda > Stylommatophora > Helicidae > Cepaea > Cepaea hortensis. Next base: position 79,823,946 of record OY992883.1, read on the forward strand.
GAGGTGTGCACGTGCTCCCACAAGGCCGCAACCACGTCTGCTTTGTCATGTATCAATACTCCATCAAGTTCTGCAGAGCCAGCCAATCTGTCCGCCTGTTCATTTCCCAGCACACTGGCATGCCCAGGAGAAAAGATCCAGGCGATGCTTGTCACCCGTGACCTCCGAAGCGAAGCAAGCCACTCCGCAGGAAGTCTGCCCGTCCTCACCCTCGTCAGCATGCTTTCTGAGTCAGTTACAATCACAATGTGTGTGTGTGTGTCGTATTCTCCATCCAGCGGAGAGCCGCAGTGACTGCCTCCACCTCCATTCTTAAGCTGGATGTTGTGGTATCATATGCCAGGCTCTCCTGCTTCAAACATCGACCATTAGCTTTGGCTATGAACCCCCAGCCACTTTTCTCACCTCTTGACACCGAACCATCTGTGTAGATAATCACATCACTCGAGTGAGCATTGTCATGAATTAGTTGCTGGATTTCCACTTCCGTGGCCCCTGCTGGCCACTCCCTGCACTCCCGGCTTAATGTGATTATAACTCTGCACAAGTCTGACTTCTCCGCTGGCACTCTGACCCATTCTTCTCCTCGCTTAATGTTCTCCAAGGGGCACACCTGTCTGATCGTATCCTCCGCCTGAGCCATCCATGATTTCCCTCTTATCAGTCACTGACCCTTAACTGCGTCCAGCGCCTCATGCAGTGTGTGGTCTGTGTCTGCAACTACTCTGAGGTATGCCTTCGCCTGCATCACCTTGAGCCTACCAGCAACAGTCGGCAGACCAAGGATGTAACGCATACACACTACTGGGGTGTCTCTAGTGCATCCCAGAAACACAGTGAACGTGTCTAACAGGACACGCTTAAGATAATACTCTAAACAAAAGTCAATGTTGATCTAAGAGAAGCCGATGTTGTTGGCACCGTAAAGGGTAGTTCTAAGTAAGAGAAGTGTAGCTGGCCTGTGGAACACCCAAATACGGTGCTGTGGCTATCTTATATATATAAATTAGGATGTGCGTATCTCTGTATGTATGTATGTATGTCCTTTATACGCTCGCGAACGGCCCATCCGATTGAGATGAAATTTTCTACACGCCTTCCTTTCATTCCAGAGATGCCAACTGTCGTAGTTTTTTTTTCTTCTTCCTCCTCCTCCCTCCTCCCTCCTCCCCCTCCCAAAATACGTACGTCCAGGAAATGGTCTTCTACATAGACACTTCTCTCTGAGGTCTGCGATAACATATTAACCTGGTGGGATGGCAATCAATCATCCTACTACCTCCTCCCTCCTCCTCCCTTCTCCCTCTTCCTCCTCCCTCTTCCTCCCCCCGCCTCCTCCCTCCTCCCACTCTCTACTCCTCCTTCCTCCTCACTCCTCCTTCTCCTCCCTCCTTCTCCCTCTTCCTCCCTCTTCCTGCTCCCTCCACCTCCTCCCTCCGCCTACTCTCTCCTCCTCCTCCCTCCTCCTCCCTCTCCCTCCTCCTACTCCCATCTCCTCCTCCTCCTCCTCTCTCCTCCTCCCTCCTTCTCCCTCTTCCTACTCCCTCCTCCTCCCCCTCCTCCTCCACCCTACTCCTCCCTCCTCTTCCTAATCCCTCCTCCTCCCTCCTATTCCTCCTGTCTCCTCCTCCCTCCTTCTCCCTCCTCCTTCTACCTCTTCCTCCCTCCTCCTTCTCCCTCCACCTCCTCCCTCCTCCTCTCTCCTCCTCCTCCCTCCTCCTCCCTCTCCCTCCTCCCTTCTCATCCTCCCCCACCTACGTTCTCCTCCTCCCTCCTCCCTCCTCCTCCTTCTCCCTCCTCCTCCCCCTCCTCCTCCTTCACCCTCCTCCCTCCTCCTCCTTCACCATCCTCCCTCCTCCTCCTCCCTCCTCCTCATCCTCCCTCCTCCCTCCTCCTCCCTCCTCATCCCTCTTCCTCCTCCTCCTCCCTCCTCCCTCCTCCTTCTCCCCTTTCCCCCCTCTTTCTCTTAATCCCTCCTCCTCCCTTCTCCTCCCTCCTATTCATCCCTACTCCTCCTCCTCCCTCCTCCTCCTCTCTCCGCCTATCTCTTCCTCCCTCCTCCTCCCTCCTCTCTGTTCCTCCTCCCTCCTCTCTCTTCCTCCTCCCTCCTCCTCCCTCTTCCTCCTCCTCCTCCCTCCTCCTTCCTCCTGCTCCCTCCTCCTCCTCCCTTCTCCTCCCTTCTCCTCCTCCCCCTCCTCCCCCTCCCTCCTCCCCCTCATCCGTCTTCCTCCCTCCTCCTTCTTCCTCCCTCCTCCTCCCCCTCCTCCCCCTCCTCCTCCCTCTCCTCCTCCATTCTCCTCCTCCCTCCTCCTCCTCTCTCTACCTCCTCCCTCCTCCTCCCTTCACATTCCTCCTCCTCCCTCTTCCTCCTCATCCCTCCTCCTCCTCTATCCTCCTCCCTCCTCCTCCTCCTCCCTCTACCTCCTCCCTCCTCCTCCCTTCACATTCCTCCTCCTCCCTCTTCCTACTCCTCCCTCTCATCCTCTTCCCTCCTTCTCCTCCCTCCTCCTTCTCCCTCTTCCTCCTCCCTCTTCCTCCCTCCGCCTCCTCCCTCCTCCCACTCTCCACTCCTCCCTCCTCCTTCTCCTCCCTCCTCCTCCTCCCTCTTCCTCCCTCTTCCTGCTCCCTCCGCCTACTCTCTCCTCCTCCTCCCTCCTCCTCCCTCTCCCTCCTCCTCCTCCCTCTCCTCCTCCTCCTCCTGCGATCTCCTCCTCCCTCCTTCTCCCTCTTCCTCCTCCCTCCTCCTCCCCCTCCTCCTCCACCCTACTCCTCCCTCCTCTTCCTAATCCCTCCTCCTCCCTCCTATTCCTCCTGTCTCCTCCTCCCTCCTCCTACCTCCTCTTCCCTCCTCCACCTCCCTCTTCCTCCTCCCTCCTCCATTTACCCAAGACAGACAGACATACAGATAGTCGGGAACGGGATCTTATATGACTACTTATATGATTTAAATGAGATGCTCTCCACCATGGGCTGGGCCGGGTCAGACAGACAGACAGACAGACAGACAGATAGATAGACAGACAGACAGACAGACAGTCGGGAACGGGAGCTTATATGACTACTTATATGAATTAAATGAGATGCTCCCCACCAGAGTCTGGGCGAAGCCGGGCCGTGTCAGCTAGTATTTAATAAAACCGAATTGCATACTAGCGGACATTGCTATGGAAAAGACAGCTATTATACTGAAACAAAGTCGAAGCCACCATCCATCGATCTAAGAGAAGTTGGGTGGTAAAACTGACAAACGAACAAATAGAAGTGCAGAGAGAAATTGCCACATCAAATTCATCAAGGTAGAGCGACTATTGACGAAAGACAGTCCGATGTCATTTTCAGTAATAATGGCAGAAGGACAAGGCATAACAGACATCAGGAAATTTGTCAAGAAAGCAGAGCACCGGAATATTATATTCCAAATTACTTCATTGTAGATGATGCATGCACACACACACACACACACACACACACACACACACACACACACACACACACACACACACACACACACACACACACACACACACACACACACACACACACACACACACACACACACACACACACACACACACACACACACACACACACACACACACACACACACACACACACACACACACACACACACACACACACACACACACACACACACACACACACACACACACACACACACACACACACACACACACACACACACACACACACACACACACACACACACACACACACACACACACACACACACACACACACACACACACACACACACACACACACACACACACGCACGCACGCACGCACGCACGCACGCACGCACGCACGCACGCACGCACGCACGCACGCACGCACGCACGCACGCACGCACGCACGCACACACATCGGCACCCAAAGGCCAATATTGTACCAAAAAACACCCTTTCAGTGAATGACCATTAGCCAAGAAAGACCAGGACCTCCGAATGACGAACGAAAATAGGAGATGCGCCAAAGGGCACACAAGGAGCCTGGGCTGTCCGTACCTCCACCAACGCAGAGGCGCGATTAAAATTGCTGTAACATAAACTATACCATCTAAGGAGTCATAAGGACTACACCCATTGGCAAAGGTGCAACTCCAATTCCAGAGAACACTACTAAACTAATAGATTAACAAGTTCCCAAGTTCCAATTTGAAAACAAACAAAGATATTTCGTCCCCGTTCAATCGTCGAATTCTCGATTGGTTATTACAGACATACAAGTCGACTAACAAACCCCAAGTACCAGATACCGATAGTAATGTTGACAAGACCTCAAGCATGCTAAGAGTGAGAGAGCGAGCGAGAGAGAGAGAGAGAGAGAGAGAGAGAGAGAGAGAGAGAAAGAGAAAGAGAGAGAGAGAGAGAGAGAGAGAGAGAGAGAGAGAGAGAGAGATGACAGAAGTACTCGTACATCAAAATACCTAGCAAGAAATTGCCCGGATTGCACAAATCATGCAAATAACGGAGGATTTTGTAATAACAATTAAACCCCATTTCTCTTGCTGTACCAGTGGTCTTGGGTTTGAGCTACAGGGAGGAGGTTTCTAATTAATAAAACTCACCTGGGTTTCCAGGTCGACCCAGCCTAAAATTTGTACTGTACCACTTAATGTCTTGGGAAGTTAAGACGGTCATGTCACCCACTCAGAGCAGTTTGGTCTATGAGAATATGCGACTACTTTAGTATGCCCATGCGCATGTTTGTGTGAAAGGGACCTAATAAATAGTGTTAAATAAAAGAAGAATGAGGACAACGCAAGGACGAGATGGTTAACTCCAACAACGCAAACGCAGATGCCACCAATCTACCACAAAAGCGCAGCAGGAGAAAAAGGCGTATCGAATTCTGTTGAGAAATCTCAAGCTGAACCAAAGTGAACCAACACAGAAAACATGGTAGACATATTAGCTATTTAAACGCTCGGAGAAACTAAAAGAAATAGCGAGCGAGCAAGCAAGTCAGCGTAATAGAAGAAGAAATCGAGACGGTGAGAAGTCTAGGGATGTCCTAAGAACTACACCCATGAAGCACAACATACCGACGAGACAACGCAAGCCACTCACTAACGGAAGGAAAGGGATACAAACCAACAAGATATATGACCACACCGTTCACATCCGCAGTTGACAATGGAGGTAGTAAATCTGTAGCACCAGAGAAACAATCATCTGCTGAGAGAGGAAAAAAACTAATAAAGAAACCAGCAATGGATTGAACGAGGTCAAAGTTTAGCGAGGGAGCGAGTGAGCCCCGTATGTTATTTCCTTTCTTATCCTTTAGTCTCCCTGGTCGAGGGGTTAGCAGCTGTCTCCGTAACCCCGAATACTTTCGTGGTTGACGTGAGGGCACGAGAATTGGAAGCGGTTCGAGTCGCTCCAGTGACTTATGAGAGTATGGAACCGGTCATTCAGAAAGTCGTGGGGTGCTGATGAGCGTAATCTAGCCTAGGAATCAACATACAGCTGAAAAATGTTGATGTTGACCGCAATATCCTGAAACTGGATGGAAACGCGGAAACAAAAACTAAGCATTGTAGTCACTTGACTTCATTAAACTAATTGTGCGATGTTCTCCACAGTCTGCGTTGAGAAGTGATTACCTCGCCTGCAAAGAAGTCGATCCTCTTGTATTCTCTTGCCTTTTAAACATTTTTAACTTCACTGTCTATTGAAACATTTATTCGGTAGAGCTATCAAAATAAATTCCAAGAGGCTATCTTACCTGCACCGTCAATAATGAGCAGATTAAAAACTTTCTAAACGGATATTTCAGAAACACTGAGTGTTGTGATCGACCACATACAACTTTTATATAGGCATCTACTTGCACGTATCTCAGGTAGACATCCCGATGCAGGTCGTAAAAGCCAAAACTGTTACCTTTACCAAAACTGTTACCTTTACACATCCAGTCATTTTGCACTTTTTGACAAGTTATCAGATAAGTTTATCGGTAGTTGGTGACGCTCGTTAATATCTGCTACGCGCACCCGACAGCACAAAAGAAACTTCGTATAAATAAGAGATACTGTCAACCAATTGATACTTGATAATAACAGCATTTTACAAGATTATGTGTTCGTGTGTCGAGTAAGACCATAGTCTACTCTTGCAAAAGAAAGGTGCTGAAGACGGGAAAGGTGCTGAAGACGGAGGCAGCCAGCCAGGAGGCGCACCACAGAAATCAGGTTGCCACGCAATAACGCCGTGAATTATGTCGACAACTGCTACATGTTATGGTGCTCGCCCTGCTCTGGTCCCACAGACAGGTGCAGTGCCGGGCCTAATGCCTCGTAAGGGTCTAACCACAAATAATGGAGGTCCTTCTCAGATGTCCAGCGGAGCCAGAAGGCCTGACAATAGACCGTCTGGCCGTACCAAACAAAGACTTAAAATAATGCACTGGAATGCAGAGGGTGTCACCAAAAAACGAATAGAACTAGAAAACATCTTGGCCAATGAAAATGTAAGTGTATGTTGCTTGCAAGAAACTCACCTGAACGAAAATATAGCCTTCAAAATCAGAGGCTACCAGTGTTACCAATCTGACCGAAAGGACAGGCGAAAGGGTGGGATACTGACTCTTGTCAAAAACAACATTCCTGCTTCCCAAATTGAAGTTCACATGGAAGGGGCTGAGTATCAGGCACTTAAACTTAAAACAGACAATACAGACTTTCACCTGATCAATTACTACTGTCCAAATGACCGCCCACAGGCACTGGATACACTGCCATTAAAAGGAAAAATGATTGTGTGTGGCGACTTCAACAGCCATTCGCAGAGCTGGGGCTATGATCACATGGACCAGAGAGGAGAGAGATTGGAAGATTCGCAGGATGAGAATAGATTCATCCTGATTAACAAGCCGTCTGACCCACATACCTTCTAATCGAGATCATGGCACTCTACAACTACACCTGACCTGGCGTTTCATTCACCAGACCTGGAGTGGAACATTACACGAATTGTTGGGAAACAACTTGGTGGCAGTGACCATCGGCCAGTCTTTCTAACTGTAGAAAATGAACATGTAAGTGAAAGCAGCACCCTCTCGAGGTGGAACTACAAGAAAGCAGAATGGGCAATGTACAAGAATCGCACCAGCATACTGGTTAAAAACCTGAACACTGAGAAGGACATAAATAAAGTGGTTGAAGAGTTTGGGAAATGCATACTACAGGCAGCACGAAAAACAATACCAAAAGGAGCCCGTAAACATTATAAACCTTACTGGAATAGTGAACTGGAACAGTTGCATAATGATGTGGATGTATGTAGAAAACAAGCAGAGGCCAATCCCAGCCAAGAGCACCACAATAAATATCAGCACGCAAAAGCCAAATTTCAAAGGGCCCAACTGCAGGCTAGACGGAAAAGCTGGCAGGAGAAAACAGAGTCACTGAACTTTGAAAGAGACACAAGGAAGTTATGGAGGCTAATAAAACAGCTTAACGATGAGGGCACAGGGAGAAACTCAAAAATTGCGCTACATAAAGATGGAAACATCTTAACAGGAAAGCAAGCAGATGACCATTTTGCGGACTCATTCGCACAAGATAACAATATTGAAATTAGTCCAGAGAAACAACAAGAGATTCGAGAGAAATAGCAAAATACAGGACAGAAGGAAATTGTACATGAGGTTATGGAGACACCTATCACATTCAGTGAATTGGAGCTAGCCATATCAAAACTGAAAATGAGAAAATCTCCAGGAGCTGATGGTATCTCCAATGAAATGATCAGGAACCTAGGAACAGAGGCCAAAGCAAAGCTGCTACAGATCTTTAATAATACATGGACCTTAGGCAGTGTTCCACAAGTCTGGAGAGAAGCAATCATGATACCCCTCCTAAAATCTGGGAAAGACAGTTCCATTGCCTCCAGCTACAGACCCATTAGCCTCACCAGTTGTCTCTGCAAAACAATGGAACGCGTCATAAATCACAGACTACAGTGGTACATTGAAAGTGAAAACATCCTTGTGCCACAACAGGCTGCCTTTAGGCAGTGCTACTCTACGGAAGATCAGACAACCTACCTCTCTCAAGAAGTTGAGGATGCATTCCAAGAGAAGAAGCTGGTGCTTGCGACATGGATAGATCTAAAGAAAGCCTTTGATAAGGTCTGGAAAGAGGGTCTGATGAAGAAACTGAGAAGCTGTAAAGTCAATGGAAGAATGTACAAATGGGTAAAAGCATACTTGCACAACAGAAGAGCCCGAGTACAGATAGACGGTCTCAAGAGCAAGAAAGTACTATTGCGTCACGGTGTTCCCCAGGGCGGAGTCCTGTCCCCAACACCTTTTCTAATCTTCATCAATGATCTTGTTGCTAATCTACCCGATGGAATTAAAGCGGCAATGTACGCTGATGACATGGTTTTGTGGAGCGCAAATGAACATGCATCAGTGGCCACCATATTGCTACAGAGAGCTGTAGATACATTTGTTGCATGGGCGGATAGATGGTGTATCAGCATAAACACTGACAAGTGCAGCACCACTCTATTTACCCTTTCTCCGAAACAAAAGGCAGGGAGCATTCAGATAAATGGAACACCCCTAGGAGAAGATAAGGAACCAACATACCTTGGTGTAACATTCGACGACAAGCTGACATGGAGAAAACACATCAAAAAAGCAGTAGCAAAAGCCAGAAGGAAAATTGCCATCCTGAGAAAGATAACTGGAACCACGTGGGGAGCCAGTGGGAAAAAACTTAGCAAAGTTTATCAACAGAGCATACGACCACACTTGGAATACGGGTCAACTGCGTGGTGTTCAGCATCAAAAACTACATTGCAGGAGCTGGACAAGGTGCAAAATCAAGCTCTTAGAGTCATCACAGGAGGGATGAGATCAACCCCTATAGTAGCAATGGAGAAAATGGGGAGGACACAAGCTTTAAGAGAACGCAGAGATACAAAAACACTAATACAAGCAGAAAAGTTTCTCAGCTTGCCAGGCCACCCTATGAAGAACCGATTTGAAAACTTAGCTATGGGGCGGTTGAAAAGAAGTAGTTTCATCCACCAGGCCAAACAACTCTGCAGAGAAACCATAGATCTTCCCACAGTTGGTATCCCCCTGACAACTATTCCAGAGTGAACCCAGTGGAAAGATGAACATAGAATATCGCTACAAATCCAGTCAAAAGTGAGAGGAATATTTGACAAGGAAGAACAGAACAGTGTACAGCGCAGAACAGCCACTCTCAGCTTCCTTGATGACGAATACCCACAGGACCTCTGGATCCGAGTCTACACAGATGGGTCAGCACAAAATGCTGTTCGAAATGGAGGAGCGGGAGTGTACATAGAATACCCAAATAATACTAGAGACACGGCCAGAATTCCAACAGGAAAATACTGCCATAACTATGATGCTGAAATTGAGGCAATCAAGATAGCCACATAGAAATTACAAAATACCAGCCATGGTACACAACCTGCGGTGATATTGACAGATGCAAAATCCGTAATAGAGGCGCTCCTGTCTGGGAAATTGCCAGTTCTGAGGACACTACTTTCTGAACTTAGCAGTCAGCGTAAGATCACCATACAATGGATACCATCCCACTGTGGAGTCCCTGGAAACGACAAAAGTGATCGATTGGCTAAGGAAGAAGCAAAAGAAGAACAACCTGATGTGCCTATTATATACCACCAAAAGAAAAGAATGATCAAATCAATCAGAAGGCCACCAAACCTTACTCAAGACGACTACCACGTTATGGACAGACCAGAACAGGTCATTCTTCTGCGCCTCAGAACAGGACACAATAGATTACGCAACCACATGTATACAAAATTCAAGATTGGTAACTCAGCCATGTGCACATGTGGTTTGGCGTCGCAGACAGCAGAGCACATACTCCAGGATTGCCCAAACTACAACATACCCAGGCGAACCTTCTGGCCTAGAGAGACAACAGTGGAAGATAAACTCTATGGACCGCTGAATGAACTAAAAAAGACTGTTAGATTCATACAAGAGACAACATTGCAGTTATAAACATATTTCAGGCGAACGAAAGAAGAAGAAGAAGAGGCAGCATTTGATAAGATGAAGAATACTCTCTACAAATTATCGTTGTCAACTGAGGTGAGGAAAACAAAAGAACGAACAGACGAAAGAATTTTATCAAAGGGTCACACATAGGGAACGCAAACACGTCTTACATTCGGACATTCCAATCATTCATTTTTACCACAACAATTATCTATCGTGAATATTACGTCTGAAGCGAGGTGAGCCATCCAACATGAACCAACATGAACACGCCTTTCTCCATCTTACTAAGCATACTCGTGGAGTCCGTAAGGAATGCAATGTGTGTTGCAGTAGTCTCCTCTAACCAACGTAATGCCGTTGTGACTTCTTCCACCTCCATTTTCATGCTGGAGGTTGTAGCCTCATATGACAGACTCTCCTGTTTTAAAAATCGGCTATTAGCCTTCGCAATGAAACCCCAACCACTCTGTTTCTCACCACTCACCCGTCAGTATAGATCACTATGTCACCTAGATGTGTGTTACTCTGGATCAATTGTTGTACCTCAAACTGTGAGTGGCCCGCTGCCCATTTTCTGCACTCGCGACCCACTGTTACTATTACATTGTGACTGTTCGTCATGTCTTCTGGTATTTCAACCCACTCTTTTCCACAATTGATGGTCTCTAGATCACATACCTGACGTATAGATATTTCTGCTTATGCCATCCAGGACCTGCCTCGTCTTAGTCTATGACCCTTGACTATATCCATGGCTTCGTGCAGGGGATGATCCCTACCTGCAGCAACTCTCAGGTACCATTTGGCTCGAAGGATTCTATGTCTATCCGCCATAGTTGGTAGAGCCAGGATATGCCTAAAGCATATAATTGGCGTGTCCCTTGTGCACCCCAGGATCACCCGAATGACCGCATTCTACATGAGCTCCAACCTTTCAAGCTGGCTCTTTGATACTGCCAGCAGCCCAACACCATACACAATAAGAGAAATTATTAACTGCTGAAAGAACCTGTAAAGCAAGGGTGGCCAACCTTTTCAGCAAGCGGGCCAAATTTCAGAAATAATATTTCTTGCCGGCCATGCAACTATTTTTTTTTTGGTGTGTGTTAAATAAAGTAAACAGCAAGCGTACTACAGCCTCGACCACATCGTCGCTTCCCAGTAGGTGAGATCGCGGTCAAACGCTTGCCTGGTTTAATGTAAAAAAAAAAATAATAAGTAATCGGTATATTTATTTCTTTTCTTTTTTTTTGCTTTGAAGAGAATAAAACATAACTGAGAATCAAACATATTTATTAGACAATTTAAAAATATTTGAAAGTGAGACATCTGACTTTATTTTGCAATACAAAGTGCATCAAAATTGATCTCGACTGATGTTGTCGCTACACGCAAACAGTTTTCCAAATAAACATCAGTAATTCGTGTTCTCACTTGTGATTTGATGAGCTTCATGCTGCTAAAAAGCTGATCACCCGAATAAGTGTTTCCAAATAGCGAAACCATCGACAGAGCATGTTTGTAAAACGCAAGCTATTTATCCTTGTCCAAATACGTTTTATAGAATTCTTTTCCAAACCAACTTGATGTCATCTCTCCTTTAACTGTGCATCACAACACATTTCACAATGTTCCATTTCTAATCTTCCTGGTAATAAATTCACGTCTACCGCGAATGGCGTTGCAAATACACACAAAATCACATGATATTTTGTTTAAAAATCCTGAAATCGGTTTTCAAATTCGAGGTTTAAGTCAGATATCAAAGAAGCGTATTTATCCGCCGCATCCCGTGTGACGTCTGGTCGCAATGACAATGTAGGAAAGTGAGTAACGTTTTTTTGTCCTCAACTGTTCTTCCTAAAGATCAAGTTCATATGAAATGCAAAAATATGATCATATGATCATCTTATTAATTAATTGATCTTTCCCTTGTAGATGAGTATTAACGTCATTTAGGTGGCTAGTTATATCAACCAGAAATGCAAAGTCGCAAACCAACTCTTTGTCTTCAAACTCTGGGATACTTTTTAACTTGCTTGCAAAGAATGATTGTATTTCTTGCTGCAAATCAAACACTCTTTTCAACAATTCAGCACTGTTCAGCCATCTTACTTCTGCATAAACTGTAACGTCATTATAATCTGAGTCCAAAGGCTTTTAAAATTCTTGGAACTGACGGTGATTCAACCCGTTCGACTTAATGATGATCACTATTTTGACGACCACTTTCATGATATGGTCCATTTTGAGGGACTTCGAACATAAATTCTCCAGATGAATAATGCAATGACAATTTAGCATTGAAGGACTTTCGAGGCCTCATTTTGAATCAATTTTACTAAACCTTCGTGTTTCCCAACCATTGCTGCAGCACCATCCGTTGCTAAGCCCGATAAGTTGTTAAGTTGTAACGAAAAGCGATTCAATGTCGATGTAACTGCCTCTAACAAATCTCGTGACTTAGTAGTGTCCTTAAGTGGACACAGTGCCACTAATTCTTCTGTCTTTTTAAAATATACATCAACACCCCTGATACAAATTGCCAGTTGGGCAGTATCTGTCATATCTGTGCTTTTATCCAATGCTAGAGCATAAAATATAAACTCGGATGTGGACCACAGAACACACACACGCAGACACACACACAGCACACACACACACACACACACACACGCACACACACACACACACACACACATATATATATATATATATATATATATATATATATATATATATATATATATATATATATATAAAAGGCAATGTGTGTGAATATGTCTGTATGTATGTCCTTTATGGGTTCGCGAACGGCCCATCCGATTGAGATGAAATTTTCTACACGCCTTCCTCTCATTCCAGCGCTGCCAACTGTCATATTTTTGTTTCTTCTTCCTCCTCCTCCCTCCTCCCCCTCCCCTAAATACGTACGTAAATATATGATGATGATGATGAAAGAATCCCCGAACCAAAACGATAGGACAGAGCGAAGAAAATGACGTAACTACACAGAGTCGTCACACGGCAATCATCATCATCATCAAGTGCCGTGCCGGCTGGCGTAGGCGTTCATGGTTCTCCATAGATCTCAGTCTTTGGTTTTCTGGATCAACTCTGCTGCTGATATATATGCCTCCATGCCACGGCAATATCAATAACAATTCATCTTTTTATGTGTAAGGAAGTTTCTACAGTCGTGTAGAAGGGAAGAACAATCAATGGAAGGACCGAAATCACAGAACCTAGACG